>RDPX01000001.1:4933980-4944048 GCA_003991215.1 Morbakka virulenta | reverse complement strand
TCTATCTGTGTATCGAGCTATCCATCTTCCTTTCTATCTATCTATCTATCCTATCTAGCTATCTATCTATCTATCTATCTATCTATCTATCTATCTATCTATCCATCTATCTATCTATCTATCTATCTATCTATCTATCTATCTATCCATCTATCTATCTCTCTATCCATCTATCTATCTATCTATCTATCTATCTATCTATCTATCTATCTATCTATCCATCTATCTATTTATTTATCTATCTATCTATTTATTTATGCGTGTCATAAAAATGGCCTTTTTTATTTTTTTGGCGGTTTTCGTAGATTGCGACTACATTAAATTGCTTCTCGCTGGAAACCAGCCAATAGAAAGCTACGTCCATGATTTGATCTTGGATGATAATTTGGTAAGAACGAAAGGTTTTAATTACATCTTTGGTAACATGGTAAATTGTGTTATGGTTCCACATTATATATGTATTTTAATAAGAGATTTTCAGCCCTTTGTATAAATGACAAGCCCTCACAGTCGATATTATTCGTTTTTACCACGGTGGCCATCACTTTGATATCGTCGTTCTTTTCAGCCCACTGTGCACCCTGCGCATGTTCTTGCTCCTTTTCATTGTTTCCTATTAATACAGTTTCAATCACCGTTACCGTGACAACAACGAATGTCCTCTTCGTAAAAGGATGACCCTGCGATGACTTTCAGTTATCAGTACTCATAAAAGTATCATGGCTTTGGTGGTATTTGTGGCCAGAGTCAGAAGTACCGTCGTATTTTGTTTGGTGTCATTTTTGAAGTTTTGAATTATCATTTCATTAATATTACAGGAGCAGTGCTTGTCAAAGCTTGTTAAGAGGCTATTGTATACGATAGACACTGATATTATACCATTTATCAACACTAGTTTGCTGTATTTACGTGTTACATTTTTGTTATAGTAGTCATACTTGATCTTGACTTAATACTTTTGACCTTTAATCCAGTACTATCCTTTATGTTCTACCTTAATGCCAATGTTGGTTCATATGTCGTATCCGTTATAGACAAAGATTAACGAAAAAGGAAAGGAGCTTGTGGAAAAGAAAGAGTATGAAAAGGCAATTTCCATCTATGGTAAATTGCTGATAAAGAAGTATGTTTCAAAATGCTTTTCAATATTTCATCACCTTTGAATAGTTTTTTGTTGGTAACCGCATAACTTTAATAAGGTTACATTGACTTGTAAAATGAAATTTAGTATGACTCTTTCAAAATTCCAAATGCATTGAAAATACTAATACTTATTAGATGCTTGCCCCACAAACAAGCCTGTGGAAGCCTTATGATTACATATAGAATTTGTGCTATCGTACCTGGGGGATCATTGGCGCCCAACAAATTATGAATTTCGGCTTGGTCATGACCACGGGCACTGGTTTACTGCTACTAATGATTAAAAACTGATAACATTGAATATCGATTTAATGTCATGCGAGACTTAACGTTACCTGTATTTAAACCATACTAAGGGTAGATCTTATAAAATATGTGGTACTGTGAAGATGAAGTGTAGGTAGCGCTTAAAAAATCTGAGAATACTATATGTAAAAAACCTGAAAACCATTTATTTTAATATCCTATTATTTTCGGACCTTAAATTCTTCGCCTGGGGCAGATACTGTGGTCGACCAAGATATTTGAGTATAATAGTTGGTCAATGTGAGTTACAGTTACTTTCCCACTACTGTCCCATGCAGGAGATCAGTCTCTTGAGCCCAGCATATAAGTAATTGTATGTTGCTGTATGTGATAGTAGAGTGCCCTTACTGGGCTTGGCTTATTTGCAGATCATCCGTTGTACTTGTATAGCAAGTCATGAGTGTGGAATACGTTGTAGAGGCGTATATATGTATATATAATATGCTAGAATTTTTACTGTTGTCATCAAAGTATCCTGAGGGATCGGAAAGCACTGTTGTTAAGATTGCATCCAGGTTGAAGGTGCTAGGATCCGTCCAACAGGAGCCAAGGATGGGGGGGGGGGGGCGGCGTTGTCGACATTTCGATTCCCTCACGGATTTGTTAGTAGCTGCGAGAGGCAACGACGTTGGCGTGAGGACAACAATATTGATGATATTGATGACCATGATGATGGTAATGGGGATTTAAATTATAGGCGGTTGTGACGAGGTTGATCACAACAATGGTGGTATTGCTTCTGTTGCTTATGTTGGTGATAATTATAGTATAAAAGATAATAATACATTTGTACCCTATTTTTTATATTAACTTTTGACGCGGTATCCATTGCTCATAGTTTTATATTTTAACTTTACATCTTTGTTGTAAGCATTTTCTTGCTCCTTCCAGATGTTACAACTACGTTGTCTATGGAAACCGAGCATTCTGCTTTTTAAAGCTGCATAAATTTGGGTATGTACCCTTAATTCCATGGTGCATTATTAGCATTACTTGGTGTTTCACTGTTGTACTGCTCATGTAAACGCTCTTTCCCCCCCCCCCGGAGTTTGTTGTAATAAGGACAATTTGATTTGATTTGATTTGTTTATATACCCCATTTATTGTATATCAGGACACTTGCTGTTACATTTCGTTGTCTTGTTTTTTAATTATTTTTTCCAATATTTTTACTTTGATTTGGCTATGTCAAAATTTGTGGTCAACTGCTTTGGAAATTGTCACAATTTAGAGAAGCATTTATTCATGGAGCCCCCAGTTTCTTAACAAACACTTACCATAACTAGGACAGCAGTATGGGCAGAAGGATGTTAGGAGACACGTGTTTTTTCTCAGAGAAGGAATTCTCTGTGCTTTGCTATCTTTGTCATGTGCCAACCTACTTTGCTTCCCATTGGCTTAATTCATTAAAACTATGGAAAATATTTTTTATGGGACATGTTGGGAGGCAAGTTTGTTTTTTAAATGCAAGAAATTTCCCATCGTAATGACAGTGTGACAGATTTTTTTTCATGAAATACAAAAACTTCGATAAGTTCATATTCATTGAATGTTTATACTACAGAATCATTTTGATTGTTGATGGGGCGTTATTTACGTTGGTATTAGCGAACAGGTATGGTTGTACAGGACGTTTAGGAAGATACTGAATGGGTTTTTTTAATTTTGTTTGCATGTATAGTGACAAGACCTTTTCGCCAAAGATATTTTCCTTTATTTTTGATAATTGGTGAATATTTGAGTTAACTGAAAATAATAACAAACTGCAAGACTCTCACAAAGCATTTCTTTTAATCAGTATTTTTTCAACCCTTTATTTACTCGTATATAATAGTACTGCACGTCGATGCGTCTTAAACGACAGGATGACAGGGATTCAGTTTGACATAGTTTACGTCGAGGAAATTTTTACTTAACTTTGCAAGCAGTTTTTTTTTAAAAGATTACATTAGACAAAATATAATTTGTGTAGCGTGCTTTGAATTTTCAGTGGCCGCATTAGGGTCCGCTAGTTAATTTTGTACTTTGAAACCTTTACGATTGCTTTAGTCTAATATTCGGATTTCAGATGTGCGAGAGATGACGGAAGGAGAGCCATTACTCTATGTGCATCCTGGGGAAAGGTAAAGTAACAGCACATTTGAATTTTAATTGGGATAATAATTAAAATATGATGTCCATTGCGTTGTTATTAATCCTCACGTTTATTGGTATGTTTTTGCACAAATGTGGGTTTATACTCATCTTACAGAAACTTTGATATGCATTGGTAGTAGTGGCCAAGATGGGATTCCTTGACACTCCATGCACAAAATTTGTTATTTAAGCCTAGCCACAACCTTGAAATTTTGGAGCCCATTTTTATATCCGTTGAAATATGTAGTTCACTTTGTAGATACGTTTAAGTACTAATAGAGTTTGCATAAGTTGGGAGTGTGATAAAACAAGTAAATCGAGGATGATAAAAGCAATAAAGAAATAAACACAGTAATAGGATGTAGCACTTATGTGGCATATGGGCCTGTAAAATGTGAACGCCATATATGTAGAAAGAATAGGATTTTTCTCATTATCATCTGTTGAAACTTAAGAACTCATTTACATCTTGGGGCAGAGAGATAAACGGGCTTTGTTACAGGATCTTAAACCGTTATTGTCAAGTGTTAAATCTTCATATAACAACCCTCTTTTAAACAATAATTTCTGACGAGTATCGTCTTGCAGGAAAATTCTCACGGTATAGTTTGCTTTTGACTGGAAAGCCAAAGCTTGGCTTTCCAGTAGATTTCATCAGATAGAAATTACAATTTGACTGTAGTTTTTTTATTGATGATAGTTGTTTTTACTAGTAGCATGGTCATCTGGATCAATGGCTTAAAAGTAAAAACAACAGTTGATTTTAACGTTTTTACTGTCTAGGGCCAATACAGGTATGCCCAAGCCCTTGGGGAACTTGGTTTGTACGAGAAGGGAATATCTGCCCTAGAGAAATCAATCGCACTCTGTACGGAAAATAAAGAAGATCTTCTGAGGCTTATACATTCTTTGAAAGATAAAGGTCAGAAGCATAAAGATTTCAATTTAAAAAATACTAAACATTGTTTTTTCCATTTCTCAGCCTTCTTATTTTTTTCTAAAAAGTGTACTACTTGCTTATTACATTGTCTTAAGAATAGTGAAGTAGATCCTACTTAAGAAATATCCCTCCCCCAGTCTCCCTTGCTTTGTGCGGCACAAGTTCCTTTTTTGCTTACCTTATGCGGCATATTATACCTTCATAGTTTTATTGGGTGTCTGCCTTATGAACAATTGTATTATAAGATTTCCACTTTAGGTGATAAGGAAGAGGATTCTGTTATACCCTCTTTTAACTGGTAAACGTGGGTCAATGATAGTTGTTATCTTTGGCATACCATTGAAGCCACCACAAATGATTTACGCAATTGGCAGTTGTTATTGGTTATCACCTTGATTACATGGTTATACAACCCACGATGTTCTTTATTGCCATAGTCTAGGCCAAGATTGCAGTGTATATTTTTAGATCTACCTCATTTGGGTGGCAGTCCATACCCTATCTGGAAGCAGTGCCATTAAGAAAGTGTATAATAATTTTTTTTAGAAACGCGGACTAATCAACTCTTAATTTTATTTTCTTAAGATGATTTAACTTGGAGTTGATTAGATTGCCATATTTATTAAACATCAGTATACTTTTATTTGTGAGTTAACCAGATTTTTATATCATAAAACAGAACATTTTAAGTTATTCTACAGTGGATATGATCAGCGCCTATGGCTTTTATGACCACCGCACCCCCACCCCCCGAATAACAGAAATAATGTTAGTAGCAATGAAGATTTTTTAGGTTTGAACTTGCTCTTTCAGCTGCTGGTGTGAAAGTCATGGCTTGGAAAAAAGGAAAATATTTATCCCTTCGGTATGGCTTTTTATTCATTGTTTATGGCTGATACGGAATTCTACATTCTATACCTACAACTTCATTTATTAATGTATAATAAAACAAATTGATTAACATATAAATTAGACAAAGCTTATTTTAGAGGGTATAACCTTTCAGACATTTTTGTCTTATCTAAATGTATTGTTTTTGGTTTTAAGGTTTTTGTCATGTGTAAGATATTTATTTAAATGTACTTACACAAACCTGTCTTCAATTAGTTTTGGCAAACTCACATATTACGAATTAGCTAGTTTATGAGAAACTTTATCGTTGGGCCTATTCACCTGTGTAAAAGAATACGAATAAATAGTTGGCTAATTCATAAAGGAAATCATGGCAAAACATGGAAAATGAACATTTGCTTCCCCCAGTATTTACAGTGATATATCTTTCAAGTTCCATGTAAAGTTGTAACTCTATTGTAACTCGTACCCCTTTGAAGTAATTTTTCTGTTATTGCACTGATATAACTACTACCCCGTTTGTTGAGGTCAAGGTTTCAAGTTCGCAGCTGGCATCAGCCCCAGACTTTTAAACTTAAGGTTTGGCACTGCTGTATTAGAGTTGATGTAACCGAAAATGGTCTTTGTCCAATTAATACATAAGTGAGGAAACTGACGAAATTTGTTCAGGAAATACAAGGTTAGCTCACTTCTACCAGTAGTTGAAAGATAAAGGCTATGGTAAAGGCTAAGATTTAGAGCTTTATTTTTCATTTTGTTTTCTTAATGTACAAAACGTTCGCGTAGGACAGTGAAGTCTCCCTAACAGAAAGACTTCATTGCCCGTGCAGTATAAAGGGTTTAGTCTGTTCCAACTCTCGCGTTATCTCCAGCTTTCGGTTTCGGTGAATCAGTGTAACATCAGCCTTTGAATTCTTTAGATGCCATGTCTATGCAATTTCTACTTTACTGTAACCATTGTTATTTGGACGCTAGCTTCACTTACTATCCAGGTTAGTGACAATAGTCCATACCGTATCAATGTATTAAACCGGCATTTAGTTTAATTTAAAATAGATACGAGAAGGTGTATTTCTTTGACATTGCCCGGTTTCTCGGCTACTCTTATATTTTGGCTACTGATTAGTGGCTGTCTATTTGTAGGCAGAGGTAACTTTTATGTCGGTACGTTGTGATCGAAGATTTTGTTGAATTCTGCTTTTATTTTGAAATTGTTTATGAGGAAATTTGAAAATGAACTCTAATATTTGTTTCTGTATTTTGACAGTACAGTGGTTTCTCCAAAATGATATTTCGGTGGTTGGTGCGAGTAGAAAATGTAGCTAGAAGTTGTTGGGATTGTCACTTGAATCAGCTTGAGAAGATCGCGTAGTTGTTGAGAAGGCCACGTCTCTGTTGTTATCAAATCAAAACGTCATTGATTCCTGGGTTAGTGGGTGGGGCACAGATTTGACTTTAATTTTTTCAATGGGCGTTGTAGTTTCTACGCTGCCAGAGGGCTTGACATGCCTGCCCCCTTTATTTATACATTAATATCATTTTTTGTGTTCTTGCCATGATTAACTTATGACACCAAAATGCGTTTGTCGTTGACATGCCTTTTCCTTAAGCTTGTTGGCTCGTGGCGAAATATTTGTTAACTTTGTCATTAATTCTGTGTAAAGCTACGTTTGGTAGCATTCTTCACAATTCTGGTAGAAGATTCATTGGTCGTAAATGTTTGCCTGCCTCTAGCTGTTTGCTTGATTTCAGTATTGGAAAAAGAAATTTGAGTCAAGTGGTTTGTATTATTTTGTACTTCTAGTACTGTGTTCAATATAATTTATATTTCTTTTGCCATTATTCAATTATTTTTAGCATTCGTTACATTTTTTTTTTATTAATTTCGTATTCGTGGGTCGTTTGTTCCTTTAAAATGGTTTATTTTGTCCACTGTGGGCTTTGGGCCTGATTGATAGAGCGCTTGTTCACTGACTTAAGTTTTTTCACATATTCTTCGTATATTACCATCCTTGTCATAAACCACAATATCTATTTTTCATTTGGAATTCAAAATCTGCTTTGTTGCTTTGTGGAATTTGATATTGTTTTTTCGCTTATTCTTGTCTTCTCTTTCTTCCTCACAGTATCTTATTTCTTTAATTTTTCACTGTGGTAATTTTCTTACCTTTCTGTTTATTTTCAATTTTTGTTTTAGATCTCTCTGTGACATTGACAAGGGTTCTTTTTTACCACTGTGAGTTTTATTTCTTCTTCTGTTTGATGTTAGTACCCAATAGTATCCGTAGCAGCTTTTTGATATCTGTTATTAGTTAAGAGTTATTATGACCTGCAGAAGATATATAAATTATACTTCATTTTTGTAACGAACTTGATCATCTTTTACTTAGTTTCTGGTGTTGAAGTTTCTTGTTTATATGTTTTTCTTATCATTCTTTCAATCTTTTAGTCTTTCAGTTGTTAAAATTCTAATCAGTTACCAGTAATCCAATGAAGGCACTATATGTTTGTGCGTTTGTGCATTCTGGAATATTTATACTCTGAATCATGATAAAACCAGTGACTCTCGATATGCAGTATATTTTCATTGCCCCAATCGACTCTTGATTGCAACCGACCATTTGCCGCGCCAGTTGCCTCAAGGAGGTGTTTGCCATAATTATGTAATTTATCTCCTAGAAATTCACTAGATGCTGCCCATTTACAATCCTAACCCCTTTGGAGCACCATACAGTACATTGTGTCAATATTTATTTTCCCCACCAATGCATTCATCCTACTACTTACCAAGAGAATGAACATTTTTGTATTTTTTAAAAATTTTATTAAAACATTTTATCAACTTGATTTCTTTTGGTTTGTTGTTGGTCAGTTCCCATTGAGAAACATAAGCATTAAAGATAAGTTTCCCCTGCCCATATCATTTTCCTGTGTGATTTTAAAGCTGCTATGTTTGCCATTTCCCATGTCTTAACTCAACCTCCTGGACATAACCCTCTTTCGTGTAAATAGTTGTTGTACAGCACTCCTGCCACTTCCTGTAAGAAACTAAGACCAACGAATGCTGCACTGAAATGATTCAGGGAAACATATTTTGTATATTTTTCTTTCTATCGCAAGTTACTCATTTCCATAACCCTGCTATGTTACGTTTGTTGCAAAACATTGGAATATGTTTCCCTGAATCATTTCAGTGCAGTATTCGTTGGTCTTAGTTTCTTACAGGCATGTTACATCAATCTTATATCAGATGACAATCTTCGCCGAATTGGCTTTATTATCAGCATCACGTAAACTGCGAACATTAGATAAAACAACTGATGGTTTTAGCTGTATTATGTGTGATGTATATAGCTTAGCTCTATAGTAGTTTACTGACGATGGCCTAATATCTGGAGTGGAAACACCCACATCCTCCCTCCATCGTTTTTTTGTAAACTACGACGATGGATGACAGGATTTGAATTTTAAGGAAAGGAAAATCGTTTAGTTTTCTAGGGTTGGAATATATTGTTTAGGATTAAGTTGTCGTCCAGGTACCAAATTGCTTTTTAGTTTGCTTTCGCTTTGATTTTTTCGGTTTACGTTGCAACGATGATACAAACTTTTTATTAGATTATTCATCCGTGATCCTACGCGGGCATGAAATGTTAATTTTTAAGAAATGTTAATTTTTAAGATGTACCACGGTCCTTGTAAAAATTCTAAACATTGTATTAGCATAGATTTAATTTGAAGAGGCTAAAAGTGCCTTTGTTGGTTTGCAGTCTGACTCCGTCATTGCTAAATCAATGGCGCTTTACATCCAGCAGTAATATAGTTTCTCTTTTGCCCAGGGTTTACTAACAAAGAACAAAAGGGAATTTCTTGAGTTTTTAATTACTAAACGTTGATACTATCGGTATGGCATTCCCTTCACTAATCTGTTTGTTCATATCATAAAGGGTTGTATTTCTTATGTTCCATTACGTGTAAATACTGCAATTTTCTTGCCAACTTGCACCCTAGTAACATACCAGATCTAGTGAAACCTAGCAGTGATGACGAGAGCACTGAATCAGATTGGTCGGTTGACTCGAAGGAAAATACAGAGTTGGACATTGAGCCTCTCATATTGGAAAATAGTTCAGAAAACGAAGACGCATTTCTCAAGGAGGTAACCATGCATTTTGTTTTGTTTTAATTGACATTACCAATTTCCTGGCATACCGTACTTTATGCACCCACCATCAAAAGGCCCAGGGGTGGAGCTTTCTCCATGACCCAAAAAGTAATGGACACAATCAATTTGTCCATTAAATGTAGCAGACTATCGAGCTTGTTCATGTCTAGGTAGATAGAATCGGGAGAATGATGGAAGCAGTACTTTGAAAAATAATGAAATTTTAAGACTACCTGTAGATTGTAACCCTTGCTTTCGGCCAACGGATGTAAAAATGGACATTAGTGATCAATGAGTAACATTTTCAGGGGTTTTTAAAGAAGTGTTCTTCAAATGAAAGAGGATGCTCGTAAGTTGTTTTACTATAGTTTTGAAAATTAAAAACAGGAATTATATCATGAAGAAATTGGTGTTGGAGTATGCCCTTAATAGATAACGTGAATGATACAGATCGTGTAAATGTGACGTAGATGGCAGATCTCTGTATATGATGTAGCGGTGGGGGGGGGGGGGGTGATTTTTTTAATCC
>RDPX01000001.1:4910231-4925166 GCA_003991215.1 Morbakka virulenta | reverse complement strand
TGCACAGTAACCAAGAGTTCCGGGTTCGATTCCCCGAGCTGTCGAGGAGAATTTAGAACTTTGCGAAAAGAAAAAGCCATTGGTTGGCGTCAGGAAGGGCATCCGGCCAAAAAAATTCCTCACTGCCAAATCAAAGTCCCTGTGAAGGGCACCGTCTGAGCCCCAATTGCTGGGGGAAAATGACGTTAAAACCTTTTTTTTTTTTTTTATATATATAGATTAATCTTTGACAGGTGAAAATAACAGTGTTACTTTTCGATTTAACACTAACGTAACCAAGTCTTAAAGCAATACGTAGCTACAGTTGTAGAAAAAGCTGATGATGTATATAATATGTTAGATTTGATCAATAAACCTAATTATACCACATTGTACGAGACGTTTAGTTTAACACATAATAGTACTATAGGTAATCAATCAGTTACAGGCTACAAGGGATATTTATATCAAACGTCAAATAATATAACAGTTGATAAAAATCACCTAGAAGAAAATCTAATCATATATTTAAAAGGAATATATGGAACAATTTATCATCATTCTAAATTAGGCTTTTAAGGAATTCGTTTCATTAATATAGAAGTTAAAAAGGATGAAACTATTGTAAAAGTAGAAGATCATGAAAGACAAAAAAAAATAAACAAATTCACAAAAAATTATGGATTTATAGATGATACTGAACCTATGAAAAAAGAAATTAACAAAATTGATGGTGTTTGTTGTAATAAAATATTTTATCATAGCTGAACTAATCAAATTGGTACTGAAGCAAGAAAAGAAAGATGAACCTTAAGTAGTTGTGGTAGATGTTAATAAACCAATTCCAGCACCAAGAAAAAGTGTTGAGCAGATTGATCAGGATTATGAAAACCATATTATTCCACCATCACCACTACACTTGAAGGAGAGACCTACTCCAACAACTAGAGGTGATAAAAAGGTTGTAAGATCTCCAGTTCCTGCACCAAGAACTATTATTATATGAACTCAAGCTCTAGATTATACTAAAAGTTATAAAAAAATTTTAAACAACAATTAAGGTCCGTTAGTTCAACTACAAAACACCCGAAAAAGTATTGAAAATCATATCAAAAAATATATTAGAATCCATGAAAGGTATTAAATTAATTGAAACAGTTAATGTTACATACGAAAAACACACTTATGGTAAATTAGAGTATAATACTACATATTTTAATTGTGCTACTTGTACAATAATAAACCACACAGAAATCGCAGACTCCTTACAATTAACACAACAGACATTTTAACTAAAATTGCTCAGTGGATTTCTCAGGGTTATGTATGGATAATTGAATCTATTGATAGTCATTGTGTCAATGTTGTCCTATTCCAACCTTTTGATGGGGAGATCGTAAATTGAGCTACTCAAAAAAACTGCAAAACAGTGCTAAAGGGTTGATTGATTGAAATAAAGATAATGAATGATTCAGATGGTACCACATTAGACATTTAAGCCCTCAAAAAAGACCTTCAAAGAATTTTAAAATTTGATAAACAATACGTTAAAAATTTAGATTATGGTAATGTTGTTTTTCCAGTTACTGCCAAACAGTACAACAAAATTGAAAAGCAGAATAATATTAATTTTAATGCGTTTGGATATGAAAACCAACAAATGTATCCCATCTATATCTCAAAAGAAAAATATGAAAATCAGATGAACATGATATTGATTAAAAAAACCATTATGTACTGAATTAAGATTTAAACAAACCCGTGCACAACCAAACAAAGCATAAAGAAAGGAAGCATTTTTGTATGCTTTGCCTACAGTGTTTTAGATCAGAAAAAGTATCAACTAATCATAAAGAAAATTCTATTCAAGTCAATGGAACACAAGCTATTAACATGCCAACTAAAGACAATAATATTTTGAAATTCAACACTCACGTCAAAGATGAAATTTAGCACACACGTCAAAGATCCGAACCACGCCCAGCATTTGTTATCCATGCAGATTTCAAGGCGATAACAGAAAGTGCATGAATGCCAATCAAGCATTTTAAGTCTTTAAAAAATGTGTGAGAACAGCAGTAGTTCATTTTGAAACGATGAAGTTTGTTTTACAAAACATTTATGATTTATGAAATCACCCTGTGTTGCAGTTCCTACCTTATTTAATTAAGATATTTTTACAACACCCTCATTTGTTAAACCCACTGTTATTTTATTTCAGACATTTTCCAACCCCAACCGTTTATTGGACCCCCCCTTCAATTCTGGACTCGAGATTAATAATAATACCCAGCCTTTTCCCTTTAAGACAGCATGCATGAAAATTGTTGATGAATCGAATGAATAACCACTAAGGATCGAAATAAGAACAAATATGGGATAAATTGTATGCCTATCACATAAGATATAACTTTAAAGCTACTCTTCTAGTGTGAACCGTTGTATTTTGTAAATGTTGTATCTTTTTAAAGTTTTCTGCGCAAAGATAGCAAAGATATGCGTTTGAAGCAAAAGTTAATGAAACATTTTTACTAGTTTTACTTTACACCTGCAGGGTCGAAGGCCTTTTAAATTATGACAAACAATCCCCTTTATTAATCCATACATTTGGACAGCAGACAGTAAACACTTTGGCATTAACACTACCTGAAACTTGTGGTACCTCTCTTTGTAAATTATATTTGTGGTTACCATGGGCAACCCTCTCTTAAAGTTGATGACTTGTTAAGAACTCTTCTCCTAAGCCAAAAAGTGTAAAAAGTATTGGATGGTCAAAGATCCGAACCACGCCCACTTGTATGCGGGGTTTTCCAGGGGTCAATCCTGTGACCGTTAATGTTTCTCATCTATTTTAATTATTTTAAATGCTGCCTGAAACATTCTAAAGTCATGAAGTTTGCGAATGATACGGTTATCTATCAGTCAAGAACGTCTTACAAGGAAATTGAAAGACTTAAATGTTGACCTGAAAAATGTAGCCAACTATTTTGATAAATATGAACTCGTCATAAACGTAAAGCCAGGAAAGACAGAGACCATCATCTTCGGAATAGAGAAGAAGTTAAGCCTATGTTGTGACTCTCTTGACCTCAACTAGAGATCTACAAAAATCTCATGTACAAAAGAGAAGAAGTACCTACGAACAGTACCAGACCAAACTGTATCATTTACAACGAACTTCGAATTGATTAACAAGAAGACATCAGGAAGATTGCGATTGCTTACGTCACTGAAGTATTGCTTGTCTCGTGATGCGCTCCTGATAGTTTACAAAGGTATTCTCCTACATGTTCAATTATACAGCTTATTAATTATACAACTTAAATCTTACTAACACGCAGCTGTCTAGACTTTCCCCTTAAGATAGGAAAATAGCTGAAGCCCCTGGCGAAAAACAAACACTTATTTACAACGAATTTAAAAGATATGCTGTCACCTTGGTTAAAAATCGTCTGAATGGTGAAATTTGTGAAATTTTTAAAGAATTCTTCTTGTTAAGAAAACATACAGCTAATACCAGGAATAATGGTTACTTTTTGCAAATTCCAAAGGTGAAGCTGCAACTTGCAAAATCTGGCTTCCGTTCAATGGGTGTAAAAATTTAAAACGAGCTGCCCATTGAATACCGCAAAGTTTGAGGTTTGTCAGACTTTGGAAAGAGTATAAGTACGTTTTTTAATTTGTAAATAAAATAGATTTAGGTAGTTATAATAGTATTGTAGGTAGTTATTTTAAATATTTTTCTTTTTTAACAGGACACATATTAATAGCAATGCAAGTAGCATTGAAATGTTTTTTCCTGTATAAATATTATTAATAATAATAATAATAATAATAATAATAATAATACGTCCTGGGTATGACGTTAAAATGCATCCGGTTGTGGAGTTTCGACGTGGGCGAATGAGGTTACCCTTTGCCACAACTACCTCCAGGTCACCCTTGGGCAAGGTGTAGCACCTGTTAGCCTACTCCGAGGCCTTGAAATACCGGGTTGACATCCGGCGGGGGCTAGTCTGTCTTATGGGTAGGAGGGACTCTTTAGTCTTGGTTGATAACCCTCCTAGAGATGGTGTCTCGATAAAAACACCGGTGGTTGTGACACCTTATCACCACTATCCTCAATATGAGTGTTATGTTAAATATTAGATTATCCAACAACGGCGTTAATGAGGGTGGAGCTACATGTGAAGCTCTCTCGCCCGGCAGGTGTCCCACGGCCCAGCAGCGTGGGTCCGGTCGTCAACCAGTTACTGCTAGAAGGATCAGAAAGAAATGGTCATATGAAGAAAACAGAATTGTCATGGAGTGTTTCTTTAGAAGTAATCCCAAAGTAAATGGGTACAGGAAAAGAATGCATAATATATGGAAGGACATGGGAATGTTCCAAATAACTGAACAACACTTACTAGACCAGAAAGCCCAAATAACGAAAAAGAAATGGTTGACAGATCTTGAACTGGAAGAGATTAAAAGGTTGATAGAGGATGCAGAATGTGGAATTACAGGAAATGTGATCAGTGAAGAGAGAGATGAACATGCTGAACGAGAGGCGGAAATTAATGCAGATGAAGGAGATCGAAATGTAAATGAAACAATTAGAACGAGAGATTTTGTTGTAGATCGAGATCAAAATGAAATAGATGAAAAGCAAAAGGGAATACTGCTGCAGCTGAATGAAATCCAAGGGAGAGAACGCAAGAGACTGCCAGCATTAAGGGGAGTAGAAAGAAAGAGATTGTCAGATGCACTGAATACAGTAGATGAAGTACTCAGTAAAGTGAAGGTAACTGATATTACTGAAGTGAATGACCTAATATACTGTGGAGCTGCACTAGTAACGGAAATGCTGGGTATAAAAACTTGCAGGAATAATAAGAAAGAACCTTTATGGAAAAGAAGGCTGGAAAACCAACTAAAAGTGCTAAACAAGGATCTATCAAGAGTAAACATGCTAATAGAGAGGAGAAAAGTGAAGAAAAAGCACGAAGATCTACTGCAGAAAAGATACAATATCAAACAAAGAGGGCTACAGACAACCAAAGAAATAATTTTCCAGAGAAGTAAAACTAAAGCAGCCAAAATAAAGAGATACAATCAGCGGATATCTCAATTTCAACAGAACAGATTATTCAGTAACAATGAAGGACGATTTTACCAGCAACTAAACAACGACCAAGGCTGGGAGGAAAGTGAAGCACCAGATCCAGAAGAAGCAAGAACATTCTGGTCTGATATCTGGAGCAAAGAGGGAAAACACAAGAAAGATGCGGTATGGCTCAAGGGGTTTTATGAAGAGGTTAAAGAAGTTGTTGGTCAAGAGGAGATTCACATCACAGAAAACACGATTAAGAAAATCCTAAGAAAATTTCCCAATTGGAAGGCACCAGGACCAGATGGGGTCCAAGGATTCTGGCTAAAGAAATTCAGAAGCATGCACACGCAGCTTGCATCAAGTCTAAGAAAATGCTTAGAGGAAGGTAAAACACCATTGTGGATGACAAAGGGAAGGACAGTGCTTATACAAAAAGATAAATCCAAAGGTACAGTTGCAAGCAATTACCGGCCCATAACATGCCTACCTCTTGCGTGGAAATTACTTACAGGCATATTCTCTGACGAAATATACAGATACCTAGAGGGACAAGAATTATTACCTGAAGAGCAGAAAGGATGTAGGAGAAAGTCAAAAGGAACAGGAGATCTACTATATATAGATAAAATGATTCTGAAAGAAGTAAAACAACGAAGAAAAAATTTGTCAATGGCATGGGTGGATTATCGGAAGGCGTATGATATGATCCCACACTCTTGGTTAATGGAATGCCTAGCAGCCCTGAAAGTAAACCAAAATATTCGAAATCTGCTAAGCGAGACAATGAAATCATGGAGAGTAGAATTGATGTGCAAAGATGAAACATTAGGGGAAGTAAGAATAAAGAGAGGGATCTTTCAAGGGGATGCCTTATCACCTTTGTTGTTTGTCATATCAATGATCCCACTTACAAGCATGTTGAGAAAAGCAGCACATGGGTATGAGTTTTCATCAAGTAAGGTTAAGATCAACCATTTACTGTATATGGACGATCTCAAGTTGTACGGAAAGACCCAAAAAGACCTAGAATCATTGATACAGACAGTCAGAATTTACAGCTCAGACATAGGAATGGAATTTGGCCTCGAAAAGTGTGCATCACTTGTCACAAAGAGAGGAAAGATTGTTGAGTCTGATGGCATTACTTTGCCAGATGACAAAATGATCAAGAATCTAAAAGAATACGAAAGCTACAAGTACCTAGGTGTTCAAGAGTTAGATGATATAAAGACGTCTGAGATGAAAGAAAGGGTCAGTAAAGAGTATAAACGAAGAGTGAGGAAAGTGTTAGAGACAAAATTAAATGGAAATAACATCATTAAAGCAATTAATACATGGGCTGTCTCAGTGGTAAGATACTCAGCTCCCTTTCTAGACTGGAGGAAAGAAGAGGTTCAAGGGTTAGATAGGAGTACTAGAAAACTAATGACGATGCACAAAGCACTCCACCCAAAAAGCAATGTAGACCGGCTGTATATTTCACGAAATGAAGGTGGTCGAGGACTTTTAAGCGTTGAAGACACGATAGAAACATCAAAAATTGGACTAGAGAGATACGTACAGGAGAACAAGGAACAACTTTTGAGTGCAGCTAGAAGATCGGACATGGAAGTGAAGGAAACAGTGAAACAATATAAAGATCAAAGAGCAAAAGAGCGCAAGAAAAACTGGAAGGAAAAAGTCCTACATGGCCAATTTATTAGACAAACTGAGGAGATTGCTGGAGAGGAAAGGTGGAAATGGTTAAAAAATAGTGGCATTAAGAGGGAGACCGAGACTCTCATCCTAGCAGCTCAAGAGCAAGCTATTAGGACGAACCTTATCAAAGCCAAAATCGACAAAACACAGGAGGACAGTAGATGTAGAATGTGCGGCAAGGTTGATGAAACTATTAATCATCTCATCAGCGAATGCAGCAAAATGGCGCAGAAAGAATACAAGAATAGACATGATTGGGTTGGGAGAAGAATCCACTGGGACATATGCAGGAAATTTGGGGTACATGTAAGCGAGAAGTGGTACAACCATAAGCCGGAAAGTGTGATTGAAAATGATACTTGCAAGGTACTGTGGGACTTTACCATACAGACCGATCATGTAATTGAAGCTAGAAGGCCAGATTTAATTTTGATCAAGAAGGAGGACAACAACTGCATCATCGTTGACTTTGCCATCCCATATGATACCCGTATAGAGCAGAAGGAGAAAGAGAAAGTTGAGAAATACCAGGATTTAAAGAGAGAACTCCAGAAAATATGGAACATGAAGGTGAAAGTAGTACCCATAGTCATCGGGGCGTTAGGAACACCACCAAAAGACATCAAAAGAAGAGTAGAAGAGCTGGGAATTGAGACCAGAATTGAAGAGATGCAGAAGATTGTAATCTTGCAATCTGCACGAATCCTGAGAAAAGTCCTTGAAAATTGAGGAGACTTGCTGTCACCAATATCAAGGAGACATTACCGCTGAATGAAATGACATCTTATCAGTGTGCGATAATTCTATAATAATAATAATAATAATAGAAACTAAATACACGCGTTTTTGAACTATTAAATTGCTGCCACAAATGTTTTTTAATTAGCAATTACTTTGGTGGGATTCAAATCACCATTTTCTTGTTTATTGGAATGTGAAGAGGACAGGTAGACAGGCATTTGACCTTGAAAATATAAAGAAAAACAAAATTTTGAGCTTTAACAAAGAATTGGGGTGAGTAGGCAGTGGGCAAGAGTAAAAAATATGACTGGAAGAAAAATTTGGTGGTTGTTTGGAGACAGCAGACAAATTTTGCAAAAATGACCAAATATAAGGTAAATTAGTTAATCTGGCGTGCTTGCAGATATTTTCAGTGTACACTCCGCAATGTTTTTCTTTACCGTCCATTAGTTATATCGGGTTTTTTGCCAATGATCTTGTTGCATTCAGTGGTTTGGGATACTTTATGTTGATGAGCCACTCCATTTGCATTAAACTTATCACCTGAGATCGAAGAATGGCAAAAGAATTAAGATTAATTTTCCCTATCCGTATCGCAAATTGATAATTTTAATTTTGCTGTTGGAGTTTTCTTGAGATTTGAAATTATATTCTTTTATATTCCTCTAGTGATTCCTGCGATGTTTCAAAATCTCACCAAAAAAAGGTAATCCAGTAAAAAATACATTTTTTTCACAAAGTGAAAAAGAGTGCAAAAGAAAGATGTTGAAGTTGAGATATTTTGTGTATGACTTTATGGATGGAACAATAGATGAAAGTGAAACTGATGAAAAATATTCGAGCTTACCAGATGATGATGCGGATGATGTACATAGCTATTTGTTAGATTTTGATTATATTGTATATTGGAAAGCCCAGTTGTTAATTATGTTTTTCTTATCCATATGATTAAAATTTCATTTTGTGTTTGCAGGTAATTTGTGCTTACAAAATTATCGTTCTTTCCAATATGATACTAACTTTTGACGTTAATACTATTACATTATGTAGCAACCATACTTCTCCAATTTATTCGTTTCATTTTATATCTGAAACTAACGTAACTTTACGTACTGTGTTTCGTTTCTTACATACGTCACACATACTACTATGTGTATGACTCATGTAACGGAGGTTTTCCTTTTATTGTTTCGCTTTGACAATTACGAATAGGTACTGCAGCTCCTGCCCTACAGATTTCCCATGACGTCAATTTCATATTTCTGACCATTTTCTTCCTAGATCCAAGTACAGGATTAAGAAACAAATTTCGTTTGCAGACGTTGTAAGTCCTTTTACTTTAATTTGTATAATTATAATACAAAATATATATTAAATGTGCAATATATATAATATTTATATTATATAATATATGATATGATGTAATATTTATGATATGCGTGATAAAATTTGTTGGTTACTGTGATATAAATTCTTCCGCCGATTTTTTTACTTTTTCACAGAGCCAATTACATGACATTTGTATCGTAGAAAAGATAGACGTTTTAGGACAGATGCTTTTATCTGTTTCCCAAATTTTTTTTTTAAGAACACACTAGTCTAAGCCTTCCTTGTTGGCCCATTCTTGTGAGCCGTCGACAACTCAGTAAAATTATAATTAAGTAAATACTTAACATCACAACTCGATCGCCATGAAGATGCTGCACAGAGTTGTTCGATAATACGTCAAGGCAATAAACTGTATTCAAAATTATTGTAGCGTTTTATTTAAATGGTATATGCCTTCCTTATTTAGTCCTATTGTGTAATCATGGAATCAGTGCTCAGTAGTGACAGCGCAAGCATGTTTTCAAGTGTAGCCACCATCGTTGACTAAACACATTGCCACTTATAGGAAACACAATGACTAAATCTTGATGAAAAATCAAATTTAAACTGACATGAGCAAAACAAACACAATTGTCCTTGATGTAAGATGTGATCAGATGGGATTGACTTGTTTTGTTTGCATTTATTATTTTGTTTGAGATCTTTGCATGTCATGTTTTAATCTGCTACAGAACAGATTTCTTTTTTTTCCTGTCTGACACCTTATAATATTGACCTTTTTTCGTGCAGGAAGGAAATTTTGAATGCCACAGTGGTTTTCTTATTTAAAAGCTTGGAAATATCATTTAAGGTCCTCAAGTTGGTAATGGTGTGAAATGTCGTAAGACTTGACTACAGTGAAATTATAAGTTCTACCACAATTATTTTATTGCAGCACCAAGGCCCCCTTTTTATGCATGGCAGGATGCAGCCTCACCAGCAGAGTCACCTTTTGTCATAGTAAAATGCAATGCTAACCTAGTTAGGATGTCATCATGATCTCTGGTTTTCCGTATCTCCGGAGATATCAACTCCTGCTGCTTTTTCATTTTGAAGTAATTTTATCAAACATCATTTCATTGTGGGAGAATTCAGCGAGTGTCACAGCAGTTTGATGTACTGCTATCCTTTTTAACCAGATCCAACACCAAGAGATAAGCAAAATGCTCTTTTAAATGTATGCAACATCTTTCCGTTACAAAATGTTTTTTGAGATTTAATCTTGTTGTTCGTTTTGGTTTGCCACATCCAGGCTGAGATTAATTTTATTGATTAATTTTTCGACACATTTTATACATATTTCCCCCGTAGTATTTTACTAACGTGACCCCATATTTTTATGCCATTGTATGTCATCGGAAAATTAATAGTATTTTAGCAATTGTCACTTATCTTTAAATATTTAGCGATCAATGGATATAACTGCTACAGGAAATTGTATAAATATTGCCTTTAAAGAACCAGCGGGGGGTTCGTTTGAAGAAGAAAAAAATGTTCAGGCGGAGGAAAAAGCACCTGCTCTCGAGAAAGAAAAAAATGCGGTTTTAGAAGAAAAAAGAGAATTTTCTGAAGACTTTGCTGAAATAGAAAGAAAGCCGTTAAGTTTGGACAGTCTTTTGAGACAGGTAAAGAATTGTAAAACTATGCCTAATTACCTATAATCAGTAGTAATTTCTTAATGAGGGAAGTATATGCAGACGGATTTTTGTGTGTTTCTGTTTGTATCTATGAACGTACATATGTACATATGAATGTATGTATGTATGTATGTATGTATGTATGTATGTATGTATGTATGTGTTTGTGTATGGCATATCCAGAAGATATCAGTAGCTTTTCAGAAATTGAGGAAGAGGGTCGATGGAGATCGTGAGATTACCAAAAAGATCGAGACGGGTCCTTACAGGGTCTTTGTGGTAACTACACTTGCATGCGTCCGAAATTTGAATATTTTCACCAAAGGTCTTTGAGACGTTTACTAAACATGAGCTGGCAAAGCGAGATATGAGATACAGATATTCTTGTAAGGGCAGGATGTAGTAGCGTAGTAGCACTCATTATGCAAGCTCATCGACAATGAATTGGCTATGTTGTCGGCATAGGGGGTTGCAGTCCTCCAAAGTAATAATTTTACATTAAGGTGTGAAAAGGAAAACACCCACAACACAAAATCAAAAAGATATAAGGACAGCAGGAAAAGCAATCTTCTCAATTTGTGGGTCATGGATAATGGCTGGGTGGATTTAGCTGTGCATGGAAATGAAAGGGGAGAGACTGTCAAAGAAGCCAGCGTAGCTTTCGAAATAAGGCACCAAACACATGGAAAGTTAAGACGTCAGCTCTGCAACATGTGAGTTAAAGACCTCAAAGCACACAGTTATGGCTTTCTGAAACACGCGAAATGGTCACTTTTAACAGCTTGTTATTTCAAGCATGTTACGTCGCAAATCTATCTATCTATCTGTCTATCTAATAATCCATTCATATATATATATATATATATATATATATATATATATATATATATATATATATATATATATATATATATATATATATGTATATATATATATCACAAGAGTAGAATAGATAAATTTGCTAGTATAAAATATATTCAAATAGATATCTATCAATCTATCGATCCATCGATCTATTTGATTTATCTTTTTCATTAATTTGTTTATGCATTTCGCTCACATTGCAAGACGATACTGGTCAGCCTCTAAACCAAAATGTTTTAATTTTGTTTTTTGATTCAATAGCTTTTGCTTTTTATATAATGTGCGTATTCCTCTGCCAGGCAGTGTTACCCACACTNATATATATATATATATATATATATATATATATATATATATATATATATATATATATATATATATATATATATGTATATATATATATCACAAGAGTAGAATAGATAAATTTGCTAGTATAAAATATATTCAAATAGATATCTATCAATCTATCGATCCATCGATCTATTTGATTTATCTTTTTCATTAATTTGTTTATGCATTTCGCTCACATTGCAAGACGATACTGGTCAGCCTCTAAACCAAAATGTTTTAATTTTGTTTTTTGATTCAATAGCTTTTGCTTTTTATATAATGTGCGTATTCCTCTGCCAGGCAGTGTTACCCACACTGTGCTAACTTTTCCTGCAGATAAGTAGTGCACAAGGTTGAGTTTTGTTTTATGAAACGATTTTGGCAAATATTTTAATAGTTATTGCAGTTTCTGGTTTAAATAATAAATTAAATTAATGAGTTAAACCCCTTTCTTTCTTGAATTTTGAATACGTATACAATGTGGATACTGGGCGATTTTCATATTTAACCTTTGGTAATTGATATGGCTATTTTGATTTTGATAACATAGGTAGAAGGGTATTTGGGAGGACAAAGCTTCTTGCCAGCTGACAGAGTTAGGAATGAGAATAACCGGATCAAAGAGCAAAAGTGGTGGTGGCAGATTTCTCCCATGTTATTGACTAGGACGTGATTTCTTTTTATTTATTAGGGAACAGATGCACTGCTCGCAAAGAAATACTCTGCTGCAATCCAATATTATGGACAAGCTGTCAATTCCCTGACAACTAAAGTAAGAAATTGTTTAACCGTTATACGTTGGGTTTTTTCTGTCACTGTCAGACCTAAAACTCAGGCACAAATTTCCTTTACTTTATTTACGATGTTAAACTTGTATTTAAAAAGTATAGTGTATTTATTCGGTTCATTGTGTAAAGAAAACATCCCAAGCTTACAACTGAGAAAAAGGGAAGCTTTGGAGAGTAGAATGGGCGTTAGTGGCATCACGTTGTCTTTTCAATGTTCGTCGCGACACCCGCGGTATACACCATTTGTGTCCACTAGATTCGGTCGCACACTCTTCCATCTATTACGCTCTCCTATGTATGTTTGTTTTATATTTGAAATAGAATTCTCTATATCCTACTTTTATATTTTCACCAGCGTCATTGCAAATTATTTCCACCAGTAGAAATTGGTTAAAAGGACAATGTGGAACTCATTCGTAAAAACTGTTTGACGGTGCATTTACTGGAGTGGTTTGGGTGATAATGGCATATGGCAAATGGAATGTGAGAACAATGTATCAGAGTGGGAAGTTAGAAAATGTAAAGCAAGAGATTGTTAGACTCGGTATGCACATCCTCGAAGTATGTGAAACCAGATGGAAGGGTATGGGGGACTTTGTAAGTGACGAACATCGTATGATAGATTCAGGAGGTAAAAAGCATGAGAGAGCGGTTGGACTTACACTAGATAAGGAAAGTGCAAGATGGATTCTTGGCTACTGCCAGATATCCGACAGGATATTATCAGGATACTATCATTGTTGTCAATGTACCAACATCAGAAAGTAAACAAGATGAGATTGATAAGTTTTATGAAGCAGTTCAACAGGCTCGACACCAATGCAAGTTACAATAAGTTATCATCGTAATGGGGAACCTGCTTGGGCCGTGTATTCTCATTCTGGCGACTTGATTCAGTCGAATGCCAAGAAAACGTTTCCCAAATTAATCTCGGGTTGTTGTAGGCCGAGTCAGTCATGGCATTTGTAGCAGTTAAATACTACATATTTAATGTATTGTTTTATTTTTAAATCAATGTAAGAACGTTTACGGCTGACTGTGCTACGAGGTTTGAAAACAGTACACACAATATGGGATTTTATGTTAAAGAAAACATTTACTCCAAAACGTTATCTTAATTCATCGCGGCAGTTGTCTGTTTTGGCCTGCGTCGAAAAACTTCCTCAGATAAATTATTGCTGTCAAAGAGGTAGATGTTCCATTCCCTTCTTAACTCACGGATTCGTAGGGGGAAGGAATACACTGATGAAAAAGCAACTCACGATTTCCTGTAATTGTGTTCGTTAATTACGTCATAAACAACAACAATATACTATTTCCAATCACAACTTAAGTTACAAGTCTTCAATCTAATCAAAATCAAGAGTTGATGTCTAGTAACAATGGCTTTGTTTCAAAAAACTACTTTTTGTTAACTTTTTTACTACCCAATAGACATTTAAGAAAAGCACAGAAATAGTGCAATCACAAGGACATGTTCCGTCAAAACATGTTGACAAAGGACTTACCGTTTCTGTTTGCATTTTTTTCAATGACAATGTTTTGTAGCCCTGTCATAAATGGAGTTTACCCAACAAAATATACGAAATGCCTGTCGCCCGTAAAACATGGTTATTAAGGGTAAAAGAATTATCCTATTTATTTGACATTTTGTCATTTCACATGTAACTTTTGTTTTGGTTGATGGATAAATATTAGTTTTGCACTTTTATTTATAGAGTAAATTAACAACAGAGAGCAAGACTGTACTGATGTATTCACTAGGAACAGCTCATCTTGAGAGCGGATCAGCTGCAGTATGTTTGCCTTTTTCCAATGCAGATATTTTGATATATTTGTTCCCATTTGTTGTTGGGGGTTTTGTTTGTGCTTTTGGTGGTTCTCTTTGCCTGTGTTTCCAATACACCACTTATAAACTTCCATTTTTTAAAGACTCTCAAAGACTCTTAGCTTAGTAAGAATACGATAAGGTATTTCTATGGCATGCCTTGGTCACTACATCATGTTATTACGTTTTATCACTTTTACCATTGACGCTTGCTTCATCATCATACTAAGGTACGATTGTTAGTCTACCAAACGGTGTAAAGAGTTTTATATTATTATTATTGATATTATTATTTATTATTTAGTATTATTGTTAATTATAAATATTTTCCAGGAGGATAAAAATTTCGCTACAAATTACTGTTATCAACATGTGTCCTTTATAAAAATATAAATCCAGCAGCTATGTAAATAGTAGTGAAAATTTTAAAATAATTTGAAACGTTCTTAGCGAAAAGAGACTGAAAATATTATGATAAAGCGTATTTACAATAACATTTTTTAAAGGTTCTCTCTCTCTCTCTCTCTCTCTCTCTCTCTCTCTCTCTCTCTCTCTCTCTCTCTCTCTCTCTCTCTCTCTCTCTTCTCTCTCTCTCTCCTCTCCTCTT
>RDPX01000001.1:4856256-4892992 GCA_003991215.1 Morbakka virulenta | reverse complement strand
GAGAGAGAGAGAGAGCGAGAGAGAGAGAGAGAGAGAGAGAGAGAGAGAGAGAGAGAGAGGGGGGGGAGGAAGAGACAGACACAGACACAGAGACAGAGACAGAAAGACAAACAAACAAATAGAGGGACAAGCAGATTGAGTGTGGGACAAAGTGACTGAGTGAGAGTAAGTGACTCACTGTCTGACCCAGTGTACGTTGACCATGTATTGTAGTTTGAAATGAGGCTGGGTAATTTTGCATGGTTTGGTCACGGATAGGCTCCGTACAGGATAAAGGTTGGCACTAGTAAGCCAGTATTTCTGTTTAGTGTAAAGTAATGAGGTCAGCTTACGCTTCTATAGAGGCAGAATATCGATTTAATTCAAGTTTTCTTAGTCATTTAAATTCGCTAAAAGAAATGAGGTCACCAAGGTTGATCGATGCCTGCCAGCCTCCAAAATGTGGTAGATATTCACATTGTTAGCAAACTCCCTATCGAGACATCACGTGGTTACTGGTGATGAGTAACGTTTTACATGTGCATAAAATATGAACTGAGAAGCGTTAGCACAGTATTTCAACGTTTCAGATTGTTTTACATTATTTTTCATTGTACAAAATCGATTTACTAGTTTAGCATTGGTAGTTTGTTTTGTCAGCTAGTTGCTACTATTAATTTTTTATTTTCATTTGATAGTCTTAAGCATCTAGAAAAAATTAAAAACAAAAGGGAAAGAAGGCAGCAGTATAAGATGAAACAGTCCTCTGAAAAAGGTAATGAAGCTGATAGATGCCCAGGTCAGGAAATTCGAGAAAGAAGTAGGAGCTCAGGTAATCAAAGCGTCTGGAGCCCAATTAATTGACAATGAACTTGCCAAATTTTGGTGGTTTGTTCGTTTTTGCTATGTTGTACATTAAATTTCTTTCTTTTTTCGCTCTGTGATGCAATATCCTGTAAAGTTGACTGGCCTGGAATGAATAAGTATCATTCTTCCGTCAGAATTACGGGACAGAATTACGATAGATAGGTAGATAAATATATATATATATATATATATATATATATATAGATAGATAGATAGATAGATAGATAGATAGATAGATGGATGGATAGATAGATAGATAGATAGATAGATAGATAGATAGATGGATGGATGGATAGATTGATTGATAGATAGATAGGTAGATAGATAGATAGATAGATAGATAGATAGANTATCCTTTAAAGTTGACTGGCCTGTAATGAATAAGTATCATTCTTCCGTCAGAATTACGGGACAGAATTACGATAGATAGGTAGATAAATATATATATATATATATATATATATATATATAGATAGATAGATAGATAGATAGATAGATAGATAGATGGATGGATAGATAGATAGATAGATAGATAGATAGATAGATAGATGGATGGATGGATAGATTGATTGATAGATAGATAGGTAGATAGATAGATAGATAGATAGATAGATAGATAGATAGATAGATAGATTGATTGATTGATTGATTGATTGATTTAGTGATTGAGTGATTTCGGTTTCAGTAGGCATAAAGATTTGGAGCAGAATTCCAGGGTGATGATGATGGTAGTAAAAATCGCTATGTCGTTATGGAATAGTGTCGATGTGTACAGACTTAACAAGTTGGAGGTATGCAGTCACGATTCTGCACACAGGCGGCTCAAAGCGTATATTAGCATTGCTGTTAGTTCTGCCGGGTGGCAACTAACTTTGGTGGAGCTTTTTTCGACTGAGGAGCCCATTTTAGGGACAACACTGGTCACCCAGGTCATGGGAAGGTCTGGAAATGGTGAGGTAAACATCTTCTGTTAAACCGAAAGCTGGTCAGCTACCATCAGCTCACGGCTGTTCAAATTTGCAGGAGAAACAAAAGAAAAAGAAATACCATTGATGCAAATGAGAGAATTAAACTGAATATTGCTGCTTGCAATGTTAGAACACTTGGTCGCGAGGAGGACAAAGAACAGCTGTTGTCGCCAATGACCTTTCTAGGTACAAAGTAGATATTGATGCTTTATCTGAGACTCGGTTAAGTGGAGAAGATCAGCGTACCGAAAGAGTTGCTGGATACACGTTTTTCTGGAAAGACAAGCCTGAGGGAGTGAAAAAGGATTGAGGACTTGGTTTTGTTATCCCGACACAGAAGCCAGGGTATTATCATCACTGTCAAAACCATTATCATTTGGTAATGGTATAAAACAGGGTGACATACTGACTCCCTACTCTTTTCTCAATCTTCTTTGCTTTGGTGCTTTTTTATTCTTTTAAGGATTATTACATAGGAGTAGACATCCAGTTTCGAATATCTGTCAGCCCTTTCAACCTTCGGCGTGTTAATTCAAAGTCATAGACTTTTCTGAATCTTGTTCGTGAGCTTTTGTATGCAGATGGTGCTGGTCTTGTTGTACATTTAGAGGGAAAATGCAGTTGGCTATAAGCAAACTTTTAAGTATATCCAAAACTTTTGGCTTTAGAATCACTCTAGAAGACCTACATTTTTTCTTCACCTCTAATTGGTGTACCATAACCTGAACCATATATACTAGTTGATGAACAGAGGTTAAAGGTTACTGATAGTTCTGAATATCTTGGTAGTACACTGAGCAGGAACACTGGCAGTGCACTCTTGGTTAAACCTAGTTCTGCTTTTGGTAAGCTGGAGAAATACGTATGGTCAGATCGGGAAATTACATCAAAGACAAAGATTAGTGTTTATGAAGCGTGTGTGCGTACACCTTTGTTATATGGCTCAGAAACGATGACCACCTTTAGGCGACATCTCAAGCTTTTGGAAAGGTTTCATCAAAATTGTATTAGGAGAGTACTTAATATCAGTTAGAATAATTTCACACCTGATACTGCAGTTCTTGAACGACCCAACAGTACCGGTATTGAGATGCGTATCATCCGGAAGCAGATGCGCTGGACCGGACACCTCGTCAGGATGGAAGATAAATGACTCCCTAAACATTTGTTTTATGGTGAGTTTTCCAAAGGAAAAAGACCACAACTCAAGTTGAGAAAAGGTTTAAGGATGTCCAGAAGAGCAATTTGAAACTACTGGAGATCATTGGAAATAACTTGGGAGTAATAACTGCAGACCATTTTCAATTGAAGAGAAAAATCAGGGAAAGATGTAAAGAATTTCAAGAGAGACGTGTAGGTCATCCTGTATCAAAGCGTGCCAAGGAAAGCTGGATGAAAGTGCAATGCCTGATGATATTAGAAGAAAATGAAGTGCGTGCCGTGTAGTATATTTCTTTTGTCAAAAACCGGACTAGTGAACCATCCTAAGCCACACAATCGAAGGCAGGGCCAACAACCCCATGAGGAAACCTTGCCATCTCCACCGATGCATTGTCCCGCTACCTGTGGTCTGGTCTTCAAATCAGCAAGTTGTCTAACGAGATATTCGAAGATTCACAACGAAGGTCATCTGTATGCAGTCCCAAAAGTGGGAAAATTCATCCGTCATATCTGAAGGTTTGGGCAATGAAGAAGCTGGGTTTAAGAGCTGCCTACGTGCGCACGTACATACAGTAACAAAATGAAGAGATGGCAAACTTTTGTCAAGAAGGAGCAACCAGAATGTATGTATGTATGTATGTAGGTAGGTAGGTAGGTAGGTATTAATGAATGTTCGTGCATGTGTATATGTAGATGTACATGCAATCACAAGAATCGAAGGTCGAGACTAACCCTGAGATATACAGACAAGGGGGACGTCAGTAAGGGGGGTGGCAAAATGTCAAAAAATAGGTGTCGGTTTTGTCAGGATACAGATTTTCTACCCTTTTCAACATCTGTGGTACAAGTTGTACAAGAAAGCCAGACTGCGGGTAATTTTATCGTGAAAATAGGCAGGTGAAAAGAATATAAATTTAGGCTCGTGTATTTATCAGCTTATCATTACCGCAAACAGTTTCATTTTCATTGAAACAATGAAGCTTATAACCACTTTAGTTTCCACGTTTTCCTATGTTGATGAAACATTTCCACCAGGAATGCAATGACAATGCAGAGTAAGATAGCGAGGCTATGAGAAAGGTAACCATGCTGACCAAAGTAGCGAAACAGGTTGTAAACTGTGTATAATTTTTTCCCCACAATGTTATAATGAACTATCATAATGGAATTTAGTATCTTGAAAGTGTTATTTTCAGCACAAAATAGATTGAAGTCAGCTTTTTACACCATGATTTTAGATCAATTTTATTTTAACAAAGGTTTTCTTCTTCCTTTCTTTATAGGTCAATCAGATAAAACAAGTGAAGTGAGTTAATTACAATCAAAACCTGCCACAAATTACTTGTGATACCATACTTATTTATTTTTTCATTTCTCGTTTTATTGAGTTCATTTTGCAAGGATGCTAACCATTTTTTGTTGATATGACATTGTGACGCAGCGTCAAATTTCGGTGAACCCTACTATTATTTGTTATAGATTTTTAAATGTCCAACAATAATGAATGGGATATTTTCATAATCCTATGAAATAATATGTTGCTAAACTGTAGTCTCGATAGCTCAAGGGTTAAGGTAGCAATGTGTCAAAGGTGGTGGCTAGACTTTTGGGAAGTGGAGGAGTAACTTATTTTAGCTATTTTCTTAGATCGGATTTGAACACCGTCAGAGCTATTCAGAGTTGTGTACTACCGTTATTTATACTTGATTTATATGTTAAAACAACGATTCTTTGGTTTTTAATCAAAACGAATAAAAACTGTCATGACCTTTAACCTAGAGTTCAAGACCAGTTTCCTAGAGGAACACAGATGCTGCAATGATACTTGTTTAATCATGTGTATCCGCTTTTTTAATTTTGAGACCAATGTTGCGATTATGTTACGATGCCTTCGCGTGACTATCCCCAGGTGTAAACTTCTCACAAAATTTTAAATAATGGGCATTGCTCTCAGGCAATATACTTTTGTTTTCGAAGAATGTCGAGAACCTGCCAGACTCTATCCAAATCGTTTGAACCCATCTGATACAAGCAAAAGGAAACGCTGTAATTTTGCCTGTGACTTTTTCAAATGTTTTAATTTTTACTTCAGGTTGGTAACTTTGTAATTTATTGTTTTTTAATACCAGACCCACCCCATAGCGAACAGTTTATCACTAAAAGTAGTGCGCTGATGACAAACAAAAACATGTTTACGAAAATATATATACTTTTGACAATTATAATTTTTATGCCAGAGTTACACTTAGATTTTATGAACATGATATGTCATTTGCTTTCCTTGTAAATGACTGCTTGCGTTTTAATGGGAGGGCAAATGTAGGTATAAGTTAGCAATTGTTGTAAAATTTGATTTTTGAGTTACATCGAAGAACAGAAAAAAATTATACGTGCAAAGCATATAGTAATACTTGAAAAATGCTGATAATGTTTTTGAAACTTTTACTTTTTCTTTTTTTTATCCCTGGTTTGCTTGGATACGGTATCATGATGGCGAGATCTTGTGTTTTGGGAAAGTGCTCCCAGACAAGTATCCAAGAATTCATTTATTATCTTGATGCTGTGCGTATATTATATTTCCTTTTGTATAGCAAAATATATATTATAGCCAAGTCTTTGATTTTGATGTTTTTTTCGTTTTCAGATTTCTACAACGGATTTTGATTTGGACCTAAATTTTAATGGTAGGTTTATCTGTAGTTTCAAGTTTTGGTAATTTGTTGTTTCTTTGATTCATGTCATTCTGTAAGCAATACTTATTGAGTCTTAAATGTTTGCCTTTTGTTTTAGGGTGCCTAGACTGCTAGTTGTCATCAGGTGTTTTTTTTTGCAGAATTTCTCAGTTTTCATTTCAAAGTTAGTTTTTCAGGACTTGATCTTCAAGTGTATTTGATTTTCTCCCTTAATTTTGATTTTTCTGCTATTATTGAATAATAATTTCTTAGTTATTATAGTGTGCTTTGACAAATAAGGTATGCTAAGTACGTTCCTTGCTGGTTTTATATATATATATATATATATCAGTGCCGGCCGGCACCCCTAAAATTCCTGTTAGTAAGTGAAGGGAAATTTAAGGGGACCAGGATCCCCGGGGAAAATGTTGTGACTGCGCGTTTTATATTGGCTCAGAATGCTTTTATAAAATTGATGTAAGATTTTGAAACCATTTTAATCGTTTAGCTAAATCACACTTATAGATCATAATTGTTACAGATTTATACAAAGATCTATTAAAAACTAAAATCTATAAATTGTGTGTGTGGTTCGTTTGAAGCGAGCGATGACACTGGTTTTAAAATCTTAATGTTAAAACCACTGTCATCACACTGGTTTTAAGATTTGATTGTTGCGAAGGTCACCGCTGTATCTTGTGCTTAACCTGCAAAATCACCAACTTTTCTTTTTTGTTTTGCAACATTGCTGATCGTGTCGACGAAACAATCCTTTTCGTACGTCTCTCGCAATGAACACTGACTAAGGGTGTCATTACCGCTAATTCAAGAAGAGTAATTGCTTGAGGAAGAGCTTCTTGAAACTTCGTTTTCTTTACAACTGTTAACAGGTCTTCAATAGAGGGCTTTCCTTCCTCGACAAATTGTTCCTCCATACTAAAACCTTTATCTTCAATTACAAACTGGTCATATATTTCTACAATTGCTCTTTCTTCGTCGATGTATTCGCCGGTGAGTTCCTGGTTTGGTTTGGTTTGGTTTTTAACTATTTTTCTTGACCACTAATGCTGGGCTTTCTTTGACAGTGCAGAACTGCTGAATCTTCTTTTTTTTGGTAGAGCACATTTAAACATTGTTCTGGAGCAAATGGATCTGGGACTGCAAATGGGTGAACATGTGCAGTGTCAACTCTCCAACCCCTTTTGAGAGTAGATTGTTGCTTTCCTTCTGTCCTCACATTTTGAAGGATAAATAAGTTCCATTCGCTCTTAAACTTTTGAACCTTTGCGAAGCGCCAGTGGGTTTGTTCCAAACGTTTTGTCGCACATACAGCTGCCAATTTTATCAAGCATAGTTTCCAGCTTTGCGGGTAACCATCGATGTCCGTTTCTACCCCTCGCCAACTAGTTTTATTGCTAACAATTGGTATGTGTTGCTCAATTTTTAATAATGTCTTCCCAAATTTGATTCTAATCCTAATCTCCCAAGATCTGAGAATCATCAAGCATCAACGAGACCTGAACAACATCGAGTGTTGGTTTCTACACGTTTTCGTTATAATGGACATAGGTTACGCAAAGAGCTTACGGTAAAACCTGTGTATGAACAGAAACTCCACGTGTTGAATTTAACACAAAGATCTCTTGCAGTAGCTCGAGTTTCCGCTTTTTCTACTTACTTTTTTTAAACGAGCTGGAAATATTGCGTAACACATCAGATTTTATTAGCTTACGTCATATAGGGGTCATAATAACAAATACCTTTTATTCTGGGGCATGAAATCTTTTAATGATACTGAAGAAATCAAGTACAGGGTGGCCATTGCACAGGAGCACATACAGAGATCGATTTACAAGGAGCGATATCATGAGTTGACGTCGTTTTTTTCTTGACAAGGTCTCAGTATCACTTCTGGGTCGATCAAAGGATATGGTCAATATATAACCTGGACTTGAAGAATGCAAAAGACATCCAAAACCCAATAAAATTTTCAGTTTAAATTTTTGAAAGAAACATTAGGAATATTTTTCTCGGATAAAAAATTGTTGTTAGACCTATATATATATATATATATATATTATCAAAGCAGGTAGTCGTCTTTAAAATTATATAAATTTCAACAACAAAGACATTTTGTATGATAGGACAAGCTTTCGTATATTAACCTGACGAAGTTAATATACGAAAGCTTGCTACGAAAGCTCAAAAATGTAAAAAGGGGAATCCGTCTTCTTGTACATCGACGTAAATATAAGAAACTGGTGTGTATCTCAAGATATTCATCTAGATACATTTAATTTTTAGTATTCATATTGATTACAAGAGCTAAACGTTTGTTTTAACACAGAACCTTTGTCAAATACTTATCAATTCTTTTTAGTATTCTGAATTTTTGAAGTATCCTATGCCATTGATATGTTTTGTGTTTATTTATAGTTTAACCCTTCTTTAACAATTCTTTTTGCTTTGATGAATTTTCACTATTCCGTTCATGAAAAAAGAGNAAATTATATAAATTTCAACAACAAAGACATTTTGTATGATAGGACAAGCTTTCGTATATTAACCTGACGAAGTTAATATACGAAAGCTTGCTACGAAAGCTCAAAAATGTAAAAAGGGGAATCCGTCTTCTTGTACATCGACGTAAATATAAGAAATTGGTGTGTATCTCAAGATATTCATCTAGATACATTTAATTTTTAGTATTCATATTGATTACAAGAGCTAAACGTTTGTTTTAACACAGAACCTTTGTCAAATACTTATCAATTCTTTTTAGTATGAATTTTCACTATTCCGTTAATGAAAAAAGAGTTTTTTCTGTGTGCATATTCAAAATGCAAAATACCAAATACATTTGAACTAGGTCGTAATGCGTTGACATGTTTGAATTGCTCTTAAGCCCTGATTACAGTTACATCTCATGCAACCTGGATTAAAAAATAAAAAATAACGAGGTAAACATAATAATTCTTTTCCTTTTATGAAAGGCGATTTGAAGCATGCTCTCCGGGATAGTATGATGTTGATACCTGAGGATGCTTTATTTTTTTCATGGATTCATTTAATTTTCAAAATTAGCAAAAATTGATAAAAATGTTAGAGAGATACTTTAAGCAAATATTGCATTGCTTTACAATTCCAAAAAGACAATCAAATGGGCTTTACAATATCTTTTCTGTTTTCTTAAGTATGGGTTGTTTTTACCATGTATCGATGTTTCTTGCAGCTGGTACTATTATTGTAAAAAAAAAGGAGGAGACTGATTTAGACAAGGTAAATTAAGCTCCTGCTTTCTTTTTTATTTTTGCGAGTGCTAATTTTATATTATACGTTACTTCCGCTGTGTAGGGCCATGTTTTCAAGAACAATGTATTTTTTGGACCCAAAAAAAATTGAAAAGGAGAATGGAGGGGTGAATGACTGAGAGGAAAGTTGAGAGAAAGGTAGCAGTTGACAGCAATTCCAAGTGACAACAACAAGTGGACAAGGAAAGATTTAATGAGCCAGTGCATCAAAATCCTGAAATGAGTTGACTTTGATAGACACAATATACTTTAAATACCAACTGGTTTAAGGAAAAACATAGACTTAAAGATAATTCAAGATTTTTTTTGGTTTTGTTTATCTTGGTATAAAAGTTTAAAGTTATTGGGACAAAGTTTTTGCGTAAATATATCTCAATTTTCATTTGACCCTCCTATTATTTAGTAGTTAATTTGTTACTGTAATTAGAATACAGTATTAGGTAATATGAATTAAGGGAACATTTAAATCAAAGAAGCCTTCAAAGAAATTAACAATGAAAATATTTGTTATATTAAAACATCAATATATAATATTATGTTATCTGAAGTATTAGTTAGATTGATTAAATTGACGTTGTTTTGTATTCATTATCCAAGGGGTATTTTTATTATAATACCCATTTCTGTTTTTTTATTACCTTGAATCCACAGCAAAATGTGCGCAAGATTATGTATGCACGCATGCTCACATATTTTGCTCAGGACATGTTATATTGCGTTACTGTGTTTTTGTGAGCATTGATTTTACCTTTACTGAGTTCAATGATACTAGGGTCACGACATACGCTATTTAGATCGTTATGTTTTTGTTTTTATTTGCCACGAATTTCACGAACTGTTGTTGTAGTATGAGTTGTTCAGCAATGCCACAATGTATGTACCTGTATACTCCTGTTTTGTTTTATAGTTATTTCCATCAGGTCGGAAGCAAAAGAAAAAAAGACGAAAGGCCAAGGAAAGTGTACCTTACCCCATTTTGTTTACCAATTTACATTTAGTTTTTACAAGAAATGTTTGTGGTCTGTAAAATAGAAACTTGAGATTTGGTGCTTTTGTATCATTTGTCGGTCTTTGTTAAGAATTATGTGTTTTTAACAACAGTAATTTTTTTAATTTATTTATTAATTTGGATACATGATTGGTTTAGTCAGTAATAAAATATTGCTATTGCAATACGCCCTGTGAAATAAATCATGAACAAGATAAAAAACCAGCTATCCTTAAACACTTGTTTCAAGATGTGACGGAAAAGCAAATTTCTGTCAATGTGATCTTCTTATGCGAATACTTAGGGAAAGGGGACGACAGAAAAATAAGATACAAACAAACATTGTTTGAGCATCACCACAATACACGTCAACCAATAAACAGGGAGAAGAAGGACAGTCAAGTAAAAATTAATATATGCAACGAAACAGAATAAGTGAACCACGAGGGACAATTTATATTCCCGTTAATTAGTGTATTCCAGGAAGGGACTGATTAAATGGTAGTAAAAGTGTGTAGAAGAGGGGTAACCTAAATGCACTACATAATAAATGAAAGAAGTGTGTAGTATAGATGTAAGGCACTATAAGCGGGGTCAGAGTTATTAATGTTGTGGGCTGGATGTGTGTTATTACAGGAATGTATGCCGTAGGAATGTTCAAGAAACTCCTTTGAAAGAAATATTTCATCTCACCTACTTATAATATAATATACTGTGAACATAACTAAGCGTAAACTACTCCTAATCAACTGCAATATCACTTACTACTATGTCACGCTTCTTTTCAACCGTGTTCTCGGTTCCACCATCAGTAATTTGGTTTTTGCACTGTAATTCCTATCACTATCTTCATCTTGATCATAAACGCTATTCCGGATAATAGATACACCCATTGGTAATAATCGGCGAACTTTTTCAAAAAAATGGAACAAAAGTTATGTTTACTTTGATTTGTAATGAGTTGAAGTTTGGTGTCAGGTCACGGTGTAAGCTCAGATACCAAAGAGATATTCGTCGCCTTAAATACATCTCGACTGATTTCCTGCTTCCCTGATTCCCTGGGAAAAGATTGATCTTTCTCACCTCTGACAACGCTCATTAGGAGAAATAGAACAGAAGTATGTGCTGATGATTGCTGCTGAAAACTCAAAAATCGGGATAATGTTTATGGATTTGTAGCCATCACATTTTGAGTCAATCTGTACAAAGGGAAAGTTTCACAAACTGTCATCTACATCAACAACCACAAATTCATGTTCTAATGTTGGTCGCGAAACCTTATATTCGAATGGAGACATAGCCCAGAACTATTCGCGCATATTGATTTTCTTTTAAAAACGAAAGAACCAATTTCTATTCTAGAATTTGATAAAAAATACAGTGACTGACATTCGATGTTGTCATTGACTTGCGTTGTGGTAGAATCGTCAATGGGCCATTGCGAGATTAACATAGTTAAGTTTTAACAATATATGGAGACTTAAAAAGTAAGACCCGTACTCCAGTGCAAAAATTTTGAAATGTAAAGAAATTTGACGAATTAAAATTAAAAATTAAAAAAATTGAAAAGATTTTAAAATATGTAGGAAATATGAATTCGAACATTGTATTTTTTTAAACTTAAGACCCAACAATGATTGCCTCAACCCGAAAGTACTACAGATTTTTTTTTATTTTATTTTTTTTTTGCATTCATACATTTACATTGCTTTGAATTTTTCATGTTATCTAATACGTAATATCTGAGAGGTAGCTTTTAGCTGAACTTTAAGGCCTAAGTATTGGAGAATTTTAACGAAATTTTTATTTTCATATCTGTACTCTTACAGAGCTAAAATATAAGATATCTTATTGATCTTTTAAAATTTAATTGTTCTCATTTTTGTTTGACCGCCCTTTTATCCGTCTTTTTCTCTATGTATGTTTGTATGCATGCACGTGTCATGTTTGTATATGTATATATGTGTATGAACGAAAAAAAGAGTTGAGGTTACTGTTAAACAAAAAAGTTATCTTCATTCTTCCTCTTATTATCTCCTTCATAGGTCAAAGAAACAGCAGCAGCCGACCCAAGTGTAGTAAATTTCAGGTAAACTAATACGTTGTGATTTACATTACCTTTTGGTTGCCTACCTTACTTCGAGTATTCTGTTATGGTTTTTACTAATGATTTGTGTAAGTAGTTTTCTCAGTTACACCGAAGAGAAAGGCATAAAGGGCGAGACAGATAACGTTCAATAAGGGACTGAAGGCAGGAAGAAGAAGAAATTAATGAAACACGTTGACTAATTAACAGTCACAAAGCTTGTAGTGTATGTCATGGCAGCAAAGGAATTTTAAACTGCATTCATATAAAAACTTTTAATGTGACACTAGTACTCGTATTTTTATCCAAGAAACAGCGTAAGTATCTTCTATTCTCATACGCTGATAATAGGTGGAAAACTGGTTGCGAAATCCTTCATTCACATTTAGCTCTCATTTATTTGCAAATTGAGTTGATTGAACTGTTTTTCGTCGTTCTGTTTATTTTAGGCATGATGGAACTGCTTATGGCAGCCCCGATTCTCACTCAAAAAATTTAGCGTCATCTGTAAAAAATGCGTGTTTGAATTATGAAGAAGACAAGCTGGTCAAGAAAATAGAATATAATGTTTTTAAGTAAGATCATTACATTTTTTCTTTTTTTGAATGCTATTTTGGAGTTGGGTAGTTAAAGTACGTACTTATATAGAAAGGCTTTCCCTTTGCTAAAACTTGTGTTTTTTAAATGATCGCCTAAAGATTCAAGTTCACAATTCCCAGACCGGCCAGAAAAGAATTTTTGATAAAGCTTGGATGACCTTTTGTTGTACCGACAGTTTGCAGTTTTGTTTTCTTTTTTATATTTTCGTGTTTTTTTGTTGTTGATGATTTAACGTCATTTTCAGACGGTGTCCTTCATAAGGACTTGGATTTGGCAGTGAGGAATTTCTCGGCCGGATGCCCTTCTGGACACCATCCAATGGCTTTTTCTTTTGTAAAGTTCCAAAAGCGCCCGCTCGGGGAATCGAACCCGGAACCTCGTGGTTACGGTGCAATTGCACTAACCATTAAGGCATGGCTCCCCGATTAAGTTAATCGTATTCCACGGAAATAGCACGTGTACTATATTAACGTGATGCAAGTTTACGTGGTTATTTATTAACACCGACGAAGATGAGACGTTTTACATGCGGTGTTTTCTTTCGAGAATTATTTCAAAAGGTGGAGGATTTTCAATAGAAAAACAAAAGCGAGTTACAGCTCATGCTATACTTGTTATATTCGAAAGGGACCCAAAAGCTTTCAAAGTTTTAAATGGCATTAATTTTACGCAAGCTTCCGTTACTGCAGTTTCTAACAGTTGTTTTGTTTGAGAAGTATATTAAAAGTTTGGGGCTTTTCAATGGGAAAAGAAAAGCCAGTTGCAGTGCTTGCTATATTTGCCATATTTGAGAGCAGCCCAAAAGCTGATTACAGAAAATACAGATGGTTTACTGATGTCTGTTACTGATCTATTGGATTTAGTTCAAAGCATCTATTCTTACCACGCGCATCGTGTAAAGCGACTTTATCCCAGTGGCCTATATCCATCCATGATTTTGGCTTTTCTTTTTTGCCGAACTTGAATTTTTGCCGAACTTGAATTTTTGCATACATTTGTCATACCCTGGGCGTGCCAAGACTTTAATGTTCACAAACAGAAATAAATCATTATTACGGTTACACCACAAGTATAGTCCTTTTTAACACCCTCCTTTACTCTCGGCAAGGCGTACTCACTAATTACAACCTTCTCAGACTTTTATTAAAGGAGGAGTTTGTAGTTAGCTCAAGTGGCTGAAGCAAATGCACCATGAGTGGGCATAGTGATGTTGTCTGTTGCGATGAACTTGGATGATATTTGTTCAGCATAAACGATCAGCTCACGTTACCTAGAAATAATTGCTTAGTAGATATCGTCCAGATATATATCAAGATATATCAATCACTTCAACGGAAGGAAACTGGAGGTTGCTCTGAGAAAATCGTAGTTCAGTCAGCTAAGTGCGCAGTATATGCTTTTACTCAATATCAATCGGCAACAGTTGTCATACGTTCGCCATCTTCAGATATTAATATAAATTGATTCTTTTTTTTTTATTTATTTATATTTTTTATTTACCGTTTGATTTCCTTTCTGTCGCAGTCATTTTGATATTCAATAATATGAACTGAATGATACTGCAAAGTGAATGAAAAACAGAATTTGAGCCAGTGTACTACTGTACATAACTTAAAGTAACGGGGCTTCCATATTTTGGTACAACTGTTTGTGCTTGTTGAAATACTTTGCCAGTCATCCATTATTTCCGAGAATTTTAAACGCAGCTTGCCTCCTTACCTTATCGATTGCCTTTGGTAGATGAAAAAGGACTTGATAAATGCTACACTTTTTTTACATTTACTTCTCATGAAGATGTTTTGCCGTGAATATCAATTCCGTTGTTCGTTTTTCTCTTTCAAAACTGAATTCTTTTTTGAGTCCTATATCGAGTGAAATATTTTTTAACAGCGGTTTAGGACACTTGGCAGCACCTTAACCTTCAGATTCCAATATTATCTAACCATTCTCTTTGAATTGAGTTTGTAGTCATCAGACCTCTCCTCCAGTTTTACGAGTCTGGAATTTAACTTTTTCCCATCCCTACTCAATAACAAGACTGTTTAGCTTCTCATGAAGGTTTTTTTCAGTTGGTTTTTTTTGGTTTTGTGATATTAATGCATTTTAGTACCCCAATCGTACATGTGCAAGTCTTCTGGTGAAATGTTAACCAGGCATTATCGTGTACCAGTTCATTGTCAGTGTCACAAGCAGTTTACGTATAAGGCGTACTCTACCAACATCAAATATCTCTTCATATCTCTTCAGTGTGCTATTGTGAATTTTCAGACCTATGAAGTCTCGCATTTTGAAGAAAACGTTGTCTTCCTCCCACATGTAATGAATTTCAGAAATCTCCCACATATGTGAATAATACCAGTCACTGTTTCATTATCCTTTATTGTTTTCCCTTTGCAGTGAAAACATTACTGATATCTGCAAAGCAGAACCGCGCAAGCGAAATAATGAAATTATACATCTACGCGCTTGAAGAAAATCGTAACAAACAAAATGGCGGATCAACCTGGACCAACAAAGCCAAAAAAGGTCAATGGATCCTTTCAATACAATACAATACAAAACAAAGCACAACTTGGTTTTTTCAACAACAGAAATTAAGAAATTTACAGACGCGATCAGTTATTTTATTTGTTTTTAATACACATTTTATTCCAAAATATGTATTTAAAATGTTTCTTGTAACCATGGTGATTCAAATGATCTCATCCGGCAGTACAGTTCAGTCACCAAAAAAGAGAGAAAGAATAGCAGACACAACCATAAGTAGGTTCTTTTGCCTGCGCAAAAAAACTGCTCTACAAATATTCCTGCAATGGAACCTGAAATTAAGTCTACAAGGTTCTTGGCAGAGCATAATCTTTCAATAACAGAAGATGACCACCCAAGTTCATTAGTAATGAATCTTTTCTACATTGAAAAATCGTCCAGTCATATTCATATGCAAATCGTTATTGCGAGCGTTATATCGATTTGCACTAGGTATTAGTACATGAAATAAAAGTATCTGTTCGATTTGGCAACAGACAGGAGCAACGACTAGAATATGTCAAAAAATGTATGCTTTTTCTGTACGAATTTATTTGCAAACCAACATAAAAGTGGTAGCACAGTCCCTCGATCTGGGTCTAAGGAAATGCTCTACCTCAGCTGTTATTTTAGACCGATAGATCTGTTTATGAGTACATTTGAAGTACTTGGAGTAACTGTATTCCCTTGCGAATAGATAACGCTTCAGTTAATGTGGGTAAACACAAGACCGTAATTGTTGAAGGAAAAAAAGAATGAGAATTTCACTGTTAATCCCATATTGCTCAAAACGTACCAGAGCAAGATACAAATGATCATTTTACTGAGAATTTTGGCAGTATAGAGTTGCTATTTGATATCTATTTCTACTTTGATTATTCTTCCAACATGAAAAATTTGTTCCCTATAGATTCTGTGATCAAGAATTTTGTAAGATATCACATTCATTCTGTTAGTTTTCTTGATTAGTTTTTATGCGTTGAGAGGGCTTTAAAGTTGTTTTTATCCGTAAAAAGTTTCTTCCTATCGCAAAACATTTTCAAAATTGTTTAAATTTTTTAGTCATTTAGCAATGACATTCAGGGAGTATAACTATAATTTTTTATAAAGCGTTACGAAAGCTAACTCAGCTGAATTTATTACTACAAGAAAGTGATCCAATCATTCACTTTATGTTGGACGCGTTATTCATAACGTCAGTAACCTGAGTCGATTTTTGTCCATACAAATTGTAGCCTACCACAAGAGTCTGAGCTCATGATGCAGAAATCAGATTTATTTTTTGAAGATGAAAATCACTTGTCGAAAGAGCATTTATTTAGCGGGTTTCTTGCTAAGACATGCGAAAAAATTGTTAACTATGGGCGATATCACTGAGATGGAATATAGTATATTTTTCGATTCATGCCTCGGGGAATCGAACCCGAAACTCTTGGTTACTGTGCAGTTGCACTAACCATTAAACCACAGCTCCTCGAAAGTATATTTTTCGATTTATGTCTAAACTTTCATAAAACTAGACTTCCCTATACGCTGAAAAGCTTTCCATTAAAAATTGCCTGGTTAAGCATTTAAGAGTTCAATTTTCTGGACCAGAAGCCCCCGTTTGAGAGTGTTCACTTTCTCGCTAGAGAATTGGAGTTTTATACATTCTTTATCCCTCCAAGATTTCTTAAGATGGACGAATTTCTGTTATTGCAGTAAGTCACTTCAGATTTTAAAGATTAACAGTTTGACAGGCAGTTATTAGAAGTGATAAAAATGAAGATGGTAAAATTCATGGAATTGATATTCTGTTGTATTATTTATTCGTGAAGTAAAGATCAGAAACGAAAAGAAGTTGGCAAAAGTAATGTTTTCAGTCGTCAGTAGCAACGCAGAAGAATCTTTGTTCTCGAGAGTGAAAATAAATTTGACTTCACAACGAATGAGAGAGAAACGAGAGAGGCAGTGCCCTAATAGAATTTTGCATCTCGAACAATTTGATAGTCACAAACACACTGCTTGAACACCATCCTAGACCACAGTACACACGGACAGCTGTTATTAGCCAAGATTCAGCTCAAGCTTACAAAGATACATAAGGCAAAACAATTACCAATAAGATTGGACTACAGTTGCTTGAATGACCGCTACAGAGTATCAGTCGCTAACAAATTCGAACCCTCCTGGCAAATGAAGCAGAGAAAACACCTGGCGAGTTATGGTCCGAAGGCAAGGAATCTATTCTCACATCTGTTAAAGAAAATATTAGTATAAAGAAACGGAAGAAGGTTCCTTGGATCTCCAGTGAGACACTGATAGAAGTAGGGGAGAGGAGGAAACTAAAACAAAATAGACTGAAGAGCACAGAAGACGAAGAAAAGCAGCCAACCAACCAAAGCAATCAACACAAGTAAGTACAAAAACAATTAGGCGCGACAAGGGAAAATACATCAATGAACAATGCTCACAGATAGAGGAAAACTCTATCACTAATTCCACCAAAGACTTGTACCAAGGGATAAAAAACCTAACAAAGACGTTTAAGACAAAAACTGGCACAGCATAAAGAGGGACACATCTGCGAAGGAGAAACGGTATGTGAGAGGTGGAAAGAATACTGCGAGAGCTTATATAAAAAGAATAACAATATACCAACCTCCAACCTAGTGATGGAAGAAATAGAAAACGAACCAGCGCCACAACTGAAAGAAGTTAGAGAAGCAATAAAGGAACTGAAGGATGGAAAGAGCCCAGGAGATGAAGAGGTCACCGCAGAGTTAATAAAGACCTCTGGAGAAATAGGGATAATTTCCTGTTACAGACCTTGTACCAAGATTTGGGGAAAAAGCAATGACCTCAGGACTGGTTGAATTCGGTATTCATCCCTGTACCGAAGAAAGAAGACACATTACGTGTTGTAACAATAGGACAATTGTACTGATTAGCCACAGTAGCAAAATCCTACTAAAAATTATTGTTAAAAGTCAGAAAACGACTGAACCAAGAAATTGCAGAAGAACAAGCAGGCTTCCGACCAGGCAGAGAAACAAGAAACAAACCCTTAACTTGAAGATGGTGATAGAAAAAAAGAGAGGGATAAACAAGAATGTATACCTTTGCTTTATCGACTATTCATAGGCTTTTGATATGATGGTGCATCATAGACTATGGGCAGACATGAAGAGGATTGGAACACCTACACACATTATCTACTTGCTGATGGAAATGTACAAGGATAAAAAAGCGGACGTATGCACAAGACACGGGGATACTGAATGGTTTCCAATTGGAAAGGGGGTGAAACAGGCCTGTACATCTCCCCACATCTCTTCAGCATAATGAGAGAAGCGCTTGAAGGCTTTGAAGGAAACTTGAGAGTAGGGGGAAGATCCATCACAAACCTTAGGTGTGCTGACGATCTAGTATTGATAGCGATTACATTGGAGGAACTACAAGACCTTTGTTGACAGAGTGAAAAGAAGCTGGAAAATGCTGGACTCTCATTGAATACAAAGAACACAAAGATGTTGAAGATCCTTTGGAAAGAAAGCAATGATAAAGGCAGTATATTTGTAAATGGTCAAGCATTTGAAAATGTCAGAAAAATCACGTATTTGGGAGTCCTCTTTGCTGATTATTATGGCGATACTCCTTAAATAGAAAAGCGGATTGCTGTCGTGTAAAACGCAACATCTGCTCTCACAACAGTCTGGAAAGACATCAATATCAAGGAAAACGAAATTGAGGTCGATAAACACACTAGTCCTTCCGATTTCAACATGTGGTTGTGAGACATGGATGCTCAAAAAGAGTAATAGGAGATGACTTTGCAGCTTCGAGCTGTGGTGTTACAGCAAAGTTTTAAGAAGTTGGACTGCGAGGGTAACGAACCAGAACGTCTCGCGCAGAATTCAGTTTACTGCAGACCTTAGTGAACCGAAGACTCTTACATGGGCATGGTTGCTGGACCTAGGGAAAGAGGAAGGCCGAGAACAAGGTACATGGACAACATCAAGGAAGAATCTGGACTCTCCAAAGTACAGGCATACAAAGCGGCGCAGGACCGGGTCAAGGGGAGAGCCATGACGAAAAAACCCACGGCGACTTAAATATGGGCCTTGCATACATTACATTTCGGTAGACTTTTTCATCTTTTGCCTGCCGAGGTTAGCCAACACTAACCGCAGTATTTTCATTGCATTGTGTTGAAAATAGCTTGAATGACACCTACGGCACTTCATGATTCATCCCACATCAGTAACAAGCAAGAGAGAGATTACTGGCAGTCGCATTAACTCCAAGGGCTCGTCAATGCTCCTGTTCCCCAGATCTGTTGTCGTTTCCATAACTAAGGAGACCCGTCTTCCAGAGTTTTGAAATCTGCTGAACCTTTGTCTAAACAGCCTACCAAAGATTCCTGTCTATCTAGTTATATCCCTCTCCGTCCACTCACCCTGCTGCCAATAGCTACCTCGTAAACGTGACATGGGGGAGAGGGGTGAAGCTTATAGGTACTATTCCTTTCTCAGCGACGACCCATGCCTCGTCGAAAACTGGCTTTTTCTATTGACAGCTAAACCACATATCTTTCCCATCCCCCAATAGACCACTCGGTGGATGGAGATTGCCTCAGCACACTACACATACGTACGTTAGCACATCGATTCGTACATGCATGGAGTAGATTTTGATAAACCTTTTGGCCGTAAATGAAACCAAAGAAGTAGGAAGTGTTTTGTCAATTTTCGTTACAACCTAACTTAGTTTGATTGACTAAAAACTATATTGATATATTTTTTTCACAAGGGTTTTGCTTGGACTGACACGCCCAAATGGCTTCATTCATCTTGAGCAGCAGAAGGAACAGATTGAACGTCAGCTAGATATTAATGACAAAGACATTGTTAAAGAAAATGGAGGCCTGGCATCATTCATGAAAAGATTTCCCTTCTTTCATTTTGATACTGATGATACCAGCTTAGTCTATCTTAATGACGAAGTATTAAAATTGCAGAGTTTCGATAAAATTGCTTTAGATATTATCCATAACAGGAGTGGTTCTTTGAATGTACAGTATAACTTGGATAAAGTACTCAATGATATCACTTCTTCCCGAGGTAATAGCAGTCAGCGCTACTCAAGTAGCACTTCCTCTTCAGATAACGTACATAGTGCAATGGATGAGCTGTCAGAGTTCCCATTAGAAGATGGTACTTTTGATGATCCAACCCTTCCAGATGATGACTCAAAAGAGCCGTCAGTCTGCATCGACCTTAATATTTCTCCCCACCCATTTGTAATGATCCCATTACCACTTGATAGACCATCAGTCCCATTCAGAATTAACCAGATTCAGGAGCATTTGCAACGTGTAATGCCCTTTTTACTTAATGGTGAGCCTCTAAATGGAATGGACACAGTAAAAAAGGAAGATGTCATATCATTGGCTACAGACCACAACGAAGCTGAGGCATTGCGCAACCCTGAAACTAAAGAAGCCGGTACAATGACTGATGAATCAGTGGACTTCAAGGCTTTATATTTTGATGAAAAAGAAAGTAGGGAACAGCTCTTGACCAAGCTAGACTTGGCAATGGACTCGTTTCAAAAACAAAAATCTCGTCTTACTGTTGAAGTCGATCAATATAAAGAGAAAATTAAAGACATGGAAGGTCAGAATGGGGTATGTGGATTCATTAAATTACTTGTTCTCACTTACATTTTCATTTTATTTTTTCTCTGTTGGTGTATGTGCCCCCTGAATGCTTCTTACAGTTGCATCTGTTTGGTTCGTTATGATTGCTTCCTTCCTGCCCTCATTTTCCCTTACTTGAAGTACCCAGGTTGCAAATTCCCTGTGGTTGTGGTTGGGCCAGCGATAAGCATGCCCTAACTTTTTCCCTGTCAACCTGTCCAGTGTTACCAAGATTTATTTTTACAAATCAATACACCCATGTTGCCCCATGGCAGTAATATGTGGAAGCATTCAACTGGTTTAAAGGACTCTTTTTCCATCCACCGGACAATGACTTGTAAAATCAGAGACATTTCATTGTTTTTGAAGATCGGCAGCGTGTCCTTCTGCTTCATTTTCCCTACAAGTGCGTCTTAGAAAATACAAATGCCCTACTCCATTCTGCTAAGCGAAATCTTTGCATGATTGTAACGGTTTTGATTTTTAATGACTTACTATGTCTCTTGCAGCTTAGTACCGATCGTCCGCTTTTTGTTTTACAATATGACAATGTCTTTTCCACAGTGAAAGGCAAGAGATGTTATAAAATCCAAACTCCATTATTCTTTGGGTTTTTTTTCTTTTTTAAATTACTAAAACAACAACGAAGATGACAGAAACAACAAACCCTTACCATACCTCTTTTCTATTTGTATGTTCATTCTTCTTTATTGGGGCATTTTGTTTACTGCACATGGTTTGCGAAAGATTTTTGGGTTTTAAAGGATACCACAGCGCTTATAGGCTCTCCACCTTATCATATATTTGGAACCTTTTTAATGGGATAAGTTTATACAAAGAGAGACTTGCCCCTCGATATTTAGCTTTTGAATTTTACTTCTTAATGTACTTAACCCTTCCGCTTTTGAAGCCCGCTTATTCCTTATTAGATTTTCTAATGTTACTCGTATTTTGCCTATTACCAGTTGACAAAGTTAGGTGACTTAAAGTAACAGGAGAGAAACACCGTTATTGATTTCACAAATTTTAACGATTAAAGAAGTCGTTACAATTTGTAACATCAGTGAAGGTATTTCTCTCCTGTCATTTCACGGCACCGTAATTCGATTCGAAACTTTAACAGTAAAAGGATACAGTTAGTCTGGGGGCGTTTTTTGACTATTTAGCATTCAATCGTTTTAAGTAAAACGTGTGAAACTCTCGCGATCAGTTCTATGGTGACAACACCAGTTACCACGATATTTTACATTTTTATTTTTTGTTTGTAATCGGTACTTTGTACTCACATAACAACCTTACATAAATATCAGAAATGTTGCAGTTATGTCACTTTTACCAGGTAACACAACATGCGTCGCTTAAACATTTAGATTTTTCTCTTTGCTTCGCGCATTTTGTAACACATGCACCCACACGTTCGGAGTTATGCAGGTAGCTGGATATTTTGTACCAGTCACAATGGATTTCACACAATGGTTTCCTGCACACTTACTACCATTTTTGCTGCATTTTTTGTTCTCTGGCCACTGTCTATCATCTAAAAAGAGTATTTCCTAAAGTCACCAGATGCGAATTTATGACATTTGACCTATTAATCGAGCCGTTTAGGAAACAGTAAGCGTTGAGTGGTGTTTGAGAAAATATAATGCAGGTTGCTCTTTGTGGCATACCACACCATTGAATGTATAATATTGATTGTAATACTTAATGCATTGGTTACTTTATCACTGGCTTGCTTGCATATCTCACTGTCGTATTCCTAATATGCAGGTATCTTTAAAATTGTGTTGGCAATGCCTTATTTCTTCGAATATTTGGTACTTGGGAAATGTGACTTGCAACTCAGAAGAATTGAGTTCAATTTCTACTTACAAGAAATATTCTTGGAAGTACTATAACATGAATATTCCAAAGCTCGTTGTGAGACGGAAATATTTTACACTTTAGTGCTATTTGAAAAACGTCAGACGATGTTCAATTAACAGATTATCGCCATAACACATCTCCTGTTACCAGTATACATGTAAAAACGTATAGTTTAATAAGAGTAATGATGATAATAATAATAATAATAATAATAATAATAATAATAATAATAATAGCCTGTTTGTAGGTGACCTTAATTGGAAAGACGTGAATAACATACAGGCGAAATTTAACACTGGAGCATGCTACGGAGTAGCAAAGTCTGCTGAAATTGTATCTAAACGAGACAAAATGGTGAGATATCAACAATTGTAGATGCTGGAAGACGAATAAATTCATTGGATCCAGACGAGAAGAAAATATACAAGCTTCGTGGATTAGAGCAAGCAGATGGGATAAGAACCAAGGAAGTGTTTGAGGGGGTTGAAGGCGAGGTCACAAAGAGAGTCTGTATGGCTAATGAGTGATTGCCAATCAGTTGCGTGCAATTAGTGAAAAGCAGCTTACGTAATGAATGCGTGCAAGTTCAATAGTAGAGAGTTGAAGGAGCTAGATAAAATAGTAAAGATAAGTGAAAGCAAATTGTATATCGGGCAAGCACGCAAGTGACGAAAGATTCGTGAAGAGGGCTGTGGGCGTGGGATAAAGTCCACGAGAAGTGTTTACCAAGACACGAGATTCTTTGTTGCTTATTTTGTGGTCTGCTTGACAAATAACTTGATTAAAGCTGCATCGAGGGGCGAAATATTAAGGAAGGAGAATCCAACTGCCACCGAAACAAAGACAATGGAGGATATAGAAGTAAGAATCCATTCTTATGTAGGTAGAACATCGATTGAGGGGGAAGTAATTCAAGAAGAATGGAAGCCATCCTGGAAGAAGTTGAAAAACAAGTTGAAGAAGGATATTAAAGCTAGAAGGATAAATATCTTTGAAGCAAAAGAAGTGCACATCAGTTTATAAAGACCAAGAAAGGAGTGTCATTTGTGGTTCAGAACCTCAATCCGAGAAAGACGGCGGCTATAATGACGACGTTGGAGCAGATGGTTGAGACCAGATCTTGGAAACAAATAAGAGAACTTGAGAAGGACGGGAGACAGAGTATGTATCCAACATAGTGAAACAGTGGAACACCAAATAACTGAATGCCAGAAGCTACCTAACAGTGAATACATATCCAAACACAGCCAAGCATTGATGCTTCTACCGGTGGCATGGGCAAAGGAGTACAATTTAATTGGCCAAGACGTTTGTTTTGAACAGCGATGGGGCAGAGGAACTACTCTTGAAAACAACAGGGCAAAACTGGTGTGGGACTTTGAGTTCTATCGGATTTTTCCCGTGAAATGAAGGAAGAGAGAAAGATAGTGACGCACCCGAGGCAACAGAATACTAATGCAAAGAGAATGGAATAATTAACCAAATATAGACAGTTGGCATTCGCAACAAGAGAAAAGCGTCCAGTTTACAATATTACTGTGGCACTTGTGATAATCGATACACTAGGAGGTGGAATTAAAGAATTAGGATTTGCAACAAGTCATGAACTATGAACAAAATTGCAAGTGAAATGCAAAGGACGGTGTTAATGAACAGCGAAATTATTGTTCGTAGATTTCTGGCTCAAACAAGGCGAGGAAAATTACTAATTTATGTATTTTTTCTTTTTTTTGAACTAGCAAAATTTGGTTGTTAAAAATGTATTTGGCTAATTGTAAGTATTTAATTAGCTATTGAAAATAATAATAATAATAATAATAATAATAATAATAATAATAATAATAATAATAATAATAATAATAATAATGACAATTTTATACATATTTAAGTAAACACCAACTGACAACTACTCTCTGCTTCTATCCGTGTTTACTTCCTTACTAATTAATGTTTACACACCCACTCAGAAATATACTTCATTTTATCTAATTTGGATTGCCAACAATACTAAAAGTGCAACTATGAAAGAGGCCAATGTCAGTGGTGCACATTTTAGTTCATTTAGCGTAATAGTCAGCTATGTTACAGGTAGGTCTGGGGTTTGGTTGTCANTAATAATAATAATAATAATAATAATAATAATAATAATAATAATAATAATAATAATAATGACAATTTTATACATATTTAAGTAAACACCAACTGACAACTACTCTCTGCTTCTATCCGTGTTTACTTCCTTACTAATTAATGTTTACACACCCACTCAGAAATATACTTCATTTTATCTAATTTGGATTGCCAACAATACTAAAAGTGCAACTATGAAAGAGGCCAATGTCAGTGGTGCACATTTTAGTTCATTTAGCGTAATAGTCAGCTATGTTACAGGTAGGTCTGGGGTTTGGTTGTCACAAGCTAAATACCAGAACATTAAATGTTTTAGTGGTAAAAATTCCAATATTTCACTAACCTCTATGTCAAAAATATTCTTGTTTGTACAGGAATTGAAAAAAGAAGTACAAAGCCTAAAAGACTCGAGAGATAATGATGCCAGGTTAAGGCAAGCTGAAAAGAAAAAAAATGATGAAGAACTGAAGAAATTGGAAAGGAAATTGAACAGTGTTTCCAAATCTAAGTAAGGCCTAACTGAATTTTGTTTTGCAGTTGCCATTCTGTGAAATGTACTTATGACTGTTTTTTTACTGTCTTTTATAGGGTATACTCACAGCATTATAATCCTCTACAGCATTTTCAATGTTTTAATATGTTTTTTATTATAAGGGTTTAGATCATTTTTCAGGTTTGTATTAGTATTTATGTAAAGTTGAACTGATACATAGTTTTTGACACTTGATTTATTTCAAGGGAAAAAATTACCACATGAAGGGCCTATTTCTACCCATTTTGGGGTGTTATTCAAGGAGACGCTTGTTCAAGGGAATACTGTAATTTCTTTCGATATTTGAAACTATGAACCGGGACGTGATTTGCTTCTACATATTGTTCTTTCTCCATGTGTTCAAATGTTAAGCAAATCTTCTACTTTTAAGACGACCATGCCCTGAGTAGTTTTCGAGGTCTGGATCAGAACTGCCTTCTCATTTGTTTGAAGAACAGGTAGTTTTTTGACACCCACTTTGCAAATGTGTGTAACTTGACTGAGCAAAGCTCTTCTTTCCTATAAGGAGGTTGACGTCCATGTAGCTTATAGTGCAGAATAGCCAAAGTCTCATAGATTTCTCATAAACTAGCCCCAAAATAGTGTTCTTTGGGCTGCTGATGTTGATGATGGTGGTGTTGCTGCTGCTGGAAAATAGAAGCTCTCAGACGACCATTCGCTTATAAAAAAAAGCTTTGATTTTAAAACCAGAGTTGCCTGAAGCACCATGGTGCTCTACCTCTGCCTTGTGTATTGGTGTCGTAAGCAACCTTTCGAGTCGAATTTGAATTTCTTAGTGGGATACACTTTGAAAGTTCTTTAACATTTCTTTTTGAAAAGCTTTTTTAAGGCATATCCTAGTTGAAGCACAATGAAAAGTAAGAAATTTTTATGAATTGAAAAAACAACACGAAGAGAAGTACTTGGTTGTGTTGAATACTTAAGGTTGTTCATCTGTTTTGTATTACCAGACCCAAGATCATGAAAAAGAAATGCTTCACAGATCATAAAGTGGAAGAGATTAAGGGAATGATAGAGGATACTAAGTTTGGAATTGCAGAAACCCCAAAAAATAAAATTAGAGATGAGCATGCTAAAGTAGAGGCAGAAATCAGTATGACCTTTGATGACCCAAATGTAACTGAAACAATGAGAGTGAGAGACTGGGTTGCAAAAAGAGATTAAATAAATTAGATAACAATTAGGTGGTGATATTACAACAACTGAAACAAATTCGGGAAAAAGAGCGCGAAAATGCAAACATAAAAAGCAGCGGAAAAAAAAAGATACTCAGATGCAGTGAATGCAGTTAAGTGAAAACAACAAACATAACTAAATTAAATGAACTAACATACAGCGGAGCTGCATTAGCAACGACGATTTAGCGTATAATCATTTATAGAAATGTATTAAGAAATCTTTTGGAAAAGAAAGCTGGAACACCAACGAAATGTGCTAAACAAAAATGTCAGAAATTAGTTTGCTTGCAGGTAAGAAAAAGTAAAGAACAAGGTTAAGACTCAGTTACTTCAAAGATTTCCATGTCTTTGTAAATAAAGTTGTTTTTTTCTCTTACCCAATTACTTTGGGATTGCTTCTCGAGAGACACTCCATAACGAATTAACGGGTCGCGAATTGCGAGTAGTGGTCTATTTCTTCGAGAACGGGATTGAAAAACGGTTGAATTTTTAAAAACTCGCAGTCGACATCTTTTTGAATCCAGTTTTACGAAACATTCAAATACTGCATCGTTTAAAGTAATTTCTCTAGTAAACAGCTGAATTTACATCTTTCATACAGTTTTAATTTAACTCATTCACCAGTTCTCTTCAGCAAAACTACAAGGAAAGACTCAAACTCGACGAAGCTACGACAGATTAATGAAACAATTGATGAACAAAGCACGTGAAATAGATGTTCAGAAAAGGCATACGACCTTATGACATGATAAAGCTCTTACATCTATCGCTTCCTCGGAGTCCATAAAGTTCAACATTTTCAAGATTATTAGAAAAACATAAGGATATGATATTATTCAATCATGACGTTGTCTGGGGAAAAAAATCAAGATTGCTGAATTTAACATTCCTTTGCGGTTCTTCTTCAGATGCGTGCACAACTACGTGATTCCAAATGACCTGGGTCTTCGCTCCCCAGTTGTCACAAACAGATTAAGGTGTATCGTTTTTCAAGAACGAATTCATTTAAATCATAGGAAATGTTTGAGACCAACACAGACAATTCTAAATGGATTGTCAACCTGTCTAATGGGACACTGTCATCAACAGAGAAATCCCTTCTTGTGAAAGGTTTTAACTTTTCTTTAAGTCCCAATATCATCCCTGCAAAGAAGATTGTTTTTACATAACGCTCCACTGTCCGGATAATGTATTATTTAACATTTCAGTTAAAACTAGGATAGTGCTGATAAGGTAGCACAATCACCCTAGCCTTTCCTTTTGACACCGTCAGTATCGAGATTTCAAACCCTTGAGACCCTACACATAGGACAGACTAGCCCCCACCGGTCGACTGGTACTACACTTTGCTCAAGGGTGATTGGGAGGAAGTTTTAGGAGATCCTAACCTTATTCGCTCACTTCCAACTCCACAACCAGATGCAGTTTTATATCAATACCAAGGGCAGTATTATTTTTATCATTATTATTTTGGGTGCTCATTTCCCAAAATAATTTTTGGTGGACTTTTCCTGATGTTCTAATGGTAACAAGCCTCCGCAGAGCTCGAAGACTTTCCTTATGATCCTGGCTGTTTTCAACAACGCGGTGGTCTGCATAGTTTCAATCTTCGTTCGGATTCCGATTTGGTTGCACGAAACAGAAGATAGCCATCACTGGAGCAGAAAAATTAAATGAAGAAAGTTACCCTAACGTGACCTGATGACAATATTAGATTATACCATTCAAGTGCTACAATTGCAGACTTCATTATGATTTTTCCCCACTTACAAGAGTACATAGGGGATAAACCTTTGTGCTTGATCATCGTTCTCCATGCATGGAAAGAAATAGTCCTTTGAAGTACTAAGAGCTTAGGATACTTGATCCATCGGGAAAAACTGACTAAGAAGAATACATCCAATGTCTTAGATAGCTCAGGGGTGTGATAAAAACACAGCACGTGAAATGTTTAAATCAATATATATTACCTTGGGTTAACTTTCTGCGTAAACTTCAAGTAATAGGGCATTTACTTCTTTAAAAAGTTATGTACTTTGATTTTCCTGTGCGTCTACGTCAGTTGATTTTGAAATACGCCGATTTTCCCCATGTGTTACGAAAAGGACTTTTCCAGTTTTAAACTGCAGTGGGAAATTTACCATAAAGTGGCATTTTTTCCTTCTTGTATATTATAGGTATTACATTGTATATTATAGTGTGCTATATTTGCTCTACAAACTTAAGGAGTCATAGCTATGTATTGTTTTGAACCTGCGCTGTGAGAAAGTAAATGGCAAAAGGTTCCTATCTGCACACACTTTGCTAATAATTATTTTTCCTTTGTAAACCTCTCGTAGACTGAATGAGAGAATACAGGACCTGGAACAACAAATCTCAACAATGATAAAAGAATATGAACAAGCCAGGTTATTTTCCGTCTTTGATCAATTTTTATCAGGAATCTTAAGTCAAGTGACTTCTGTAATAATTAATTTAACATTTTTTAGCTATTTTCCAACTACTATACTGATATACTGTTGGTTCTTTGTAAGATGATAAATGAGTTGCATATTTCCTCGGTACGTATCGATACTTTAAATAGAGCACATAAAATAACGTAATGTTAATACTGGTGCTGGTTTTTAAATAAGAAATTACAAAGAGGCTAAGCGATATTTAGCAACAGTTATCTTCATTAAGTTCAGTTGCTAGATGCTGAATGTTGTGGTACTTGGTAAAGGCAACTCATGGTTACTTCTTTACTGAGGCTCAGTAGGAAAGACAATATTAAATGAATTTGCAACGAAGTCTTGTACTCAATTTTTGCCACATCAGAGCTTGTAAATATGTAATTTTTATAAAAACTGCTGATACAAGAGCACAGTTGTCGTAGTAGTTGCTATCAAGGCTTATGATCAAGAAAATATATGTCAATTTTTAGTTATTTCTTCCCTATTCTAAAACTGTGGTATACAGGTCCAGCTGTAAGTAACTGATGTTTTGTAGATAATGTACCGTCGATAATTTTGTAAACGGTACGTCTAAATGTCATTGTTTGTTGATGCCAAAAACTGCAAAGCCCTAACCATTTCAAATAAAAACAGTATTATTGTGTCATAGGATCGACCCTCTTATAAAATCGCTAATCGTCAAGTTGGAAAGCAACATCGAACATCCTTGTACACGAAATCCGGTGAAATAACAAACTTGTACCTGTCAATCATTTAAAAACCTAGTGCCATTATTGTTTGTCAGTACGATCGATAGGAAGTACACAGTTTCTTTTCCATCAGCAATGCCCATATTTTCTGTTTTAGGCCATGTTATAATTATGATTTATGTTGTCATTTCTTTTCAAGCAGTTGGCAAGCCTTCACTATCAGTATGTTTGCCCTTGTCTGTAACTGCTGGTGTCCTCTTTTGAATACTACCTATGTATATCCCAGAACATCATTGATTATGGTATTCAAAGAAACCCTGTTTTGAGTAGCATCAACTTTACCTTTTGTTTTACAACACCTTTTTCCTAACCAATCGTTCCTTTACATTTGCTTAACAGGGTATTTTCCCATTGTGCTCTGGTTTTGTGATAGGGGAACAGTAACTCTATTTCCATTATCATAATGACAAAAGTTCCTTTAATATAGTATTTTCTTCGTTGAGGTTACTTGGGCAGTTGTTTCGTCTTTTTTCTTCTTGTTTCTTCTAATTCCTTTTTTCTTTTTCCTCGTTTTGTTTTTTTCTTATTTTTCCTCGTATTTTCTTTTTCTTCCTTTTTTTCAATCTTATCTTCTTATCCTTCTAAGCTTCAGTCTTCCTCCTTTTCATGTTCCAGGTTGCCCATTCATGTTCCAGGTTGCCCATTCATGTTCCAGGTTGCCCATTCATGTTCCTTTGTAAAAAATGTCTACAACCATAATGATGGAATACAATCAGACAACATCAACCAAGTTGATGTTATCTGAAAGACTAGACCTGCTGATATGTTTTGCCAGTCCATGTTAGGGACATTCAGGCCACGTACCTAGCTTCATATTCTCACTAAAATTCGCAAAGAATCATACTTAAAGCAAGAAATTACTTACAGCTTTTGATTGAAATAAATGTAATTTTTTATTGACATTATTTACGTTCAGTAGTACGAGTCTTATATTTGATTAGTCTTGTTTTCATTTTTTCCTCACCCTCTAATTTTTTGTTTTTGACAAAATAAATTCTTTCGCATATTTTGATTTTTTAAGCTCCGACAAAGAAAAGCAACTTACCGAGCATGAAGATATAATAAACAGAATGAGCACCTGCATTAATGAACAGTCACGGAGAGCTTACAACGCCGAGGTTAAAAATGCTATGTTTTGTAACAATTTTGCAATGTTTGGGGTATCAGCTTTGTTTGAATAAACAATGGGGTCTTTGGTGTTTCTTTGTTGTTGCTTATACGATTTGGGCTTTCTGTAATAGTATATTTCATCCGAACAGGCATCATAATTGGTCAAGTATTGATGATAATGGTGGTTGTGATGGTGATGGTAATGATGATGATGATGATGATGATGATACCCGCAGATATATTGATACTGGTGTTGACACGCTTGTTTTTGACAATTACCAACCCTTTTAATATATATTTAAGTGTTGCTTTTATGGTGTTTTTTTTTGCAATTAACTAAAAACTAAAGTAAAAAGATCACACCCATCCATCTGCAGTGATAAGTTATGTGTTTCGAAGCTGCCATCTTGATAACTGTTTAAACATTTTTGTTGTATTCATTATAACTGGTATTAAACCAGTTTTATTCAAAAAACAATAAACAAATACTGGTATAAAAATTACAAACAAATACAGACCACGTACATCTGAAATCATAGCAATAGGACTGCTCATCGGAATATAAAAAATCGTCTTTAATGTTGGGTGGGGACCAGATAGGTAAGATTACTAACAAACTATGAAACCATGTTAGCCTTTGTTTTGTTCTGTAAACTTATGCTGTTTTTTCTTTGATCTTGTTTATTGGTTTCACTGTGGCAAACGTACATACGTTCAACCCAATTGTTACTGATTAGTATACATAAACTACCAGAGTAAAATGCATACATCAGTAAATGAAAAACTGTAATTTAGTCTTAATTTGAAGGTGAATTGATGAGTGGACGGAAATATTTATTCGTGGTTTGTAATTTTCACTTGATTTTTCACAAATGATCAGCTTGATTTCCAAGCTGATCATTTGTAAAGGTACTCTGTATCCCATACTAAATCTGAGTGACCGACATTGGTCTTATTCTAAAGATAGTCGTATTTCCAGGTCTGACTATACTTTACTTTGAGAACTACAGGACTAGGTTTAGTTAGTAAGTTTATCTGTGGAAAACTCAAATTATCAAGATTCGAAGGTCGAAATTTGAGTACGGTCAAATAATTTTTGAAACCACTTTGTGTTTTATTCCTCAGTGTGTCGCACACTGCATTTATAATATACCATGTTGTTGATATTACCATGGCTGTAATGTACCAGATGCTGAGTGGTAATAGTAGTATACACTACGCAGGTATCAAACATCAAATTTTAAAACTGTAGACAGCTCTACCTCGAGTGCTACTACGTAAAATGTAGATATAGCCTTGACATCTATGTTTGGAATAGAGTGATTCCAGTCAGCATTGGCCCTTGGAATTTTTGGTGGAAATAAAAGAACATTTATCTGAGAAAAGCTTTAAACTAGCTTTGGTCGTTCAAAATGGTAACCCAGAATTAAATTCTTGATATTGATGTGGTTACTGGGAAATATATCGTATTACCTTGAATAAGCCTCTTGGTTCCTCACTGTCAGGGTTAAAAGTGGCAACTTATTTTAGGGAGGGTTCTGATTTAAAGCATTTTGAAAAAGAAATGTTAAGTCATGTAAAGCATCTTAAAGCAACTGAAAATAAAGTTACATCAAAAGAAGACCTTTGAAGTAAAACGTCATTCTTATAGAGTGCATCACTTCCTTCACTAACAGTCATCGGTCAAATTATCGAAACTGTTATAAAAACGAGAAATTTGAATTATTAAATATGAAGGTACAATAGGTACAAAGAAGGAAGGTATAAGTAAGTTGTTGGTTTTTTTTTAATGAACACACCGACAAATTTAGGATTTTTAGAATTGGCGCCCTTTTTGAATTAAAACTGGAAGTGATTCGAGGAAATATGGTTGTGTTTTGCTGTAAATTTGGTAATAATATTGAATTAAAGGAGTTGTGAGCCTCCAGCAACCTTTAGGGACATTAACTACCAGTTACTCTCGCATCTGCTTTGTAGAAAGCGAACTTTCTTATATGGTTTGTATTTTAGGCAGCTAATATCATGAAATGAATTTGGTCATAACTTGGCCTGTTTGAGCCCAAAGAGTGAAAGAGTTGAACTAAGTTGAACATTATTATCAAGTTTATTTTTATTTACTTTATGTTGTCTACTTTCCTCTCTTCCGGCCAACATCGTTTTCGTAAGGTAAGTTAAATCTTACCCACAGCAAATACAAAAATAACACTGAGGAACAACAGAAGTGGATGTTTTTTGTCGTGTACTTTTACCAAAACTTGTATCATAGCTGTTAATACCCTGTTGATGATAGAAAATGAGCTAGTCGAAAATGCCACATAACAACCAGAATTAATGTACGGGTATTTCACTGTTAAAATATAGTATAGGTCAGCACCAGAGTTTTTTTTGTACACCGCGTGCACGTGAAGACTTAAATTTTTAGCATTCATTTATAATTTTTTTGTTTGCTATTTTATTAATTTACATTGAGTACATTACTTTGTTTGGTTACCTCTGCATTAACTACCTTACTGAATGTTTGCATGTGATAAATGACAATTAAATTTTATGAGCTTACCTATCATAAAGCCCGGTATTATTTCGGTCTACTAAAAACCATAATTGTGAAGGGTGGAATATATACTATTACTAACCTGTGCCTTTTATTTGCAAATTTCAAAGACTTTACAGTTTTATTTTGCCCCGTAGTTGAAGCTTGTGGAAAATATGAATAAACTTCTTGATTCTATGTACTTCCCACTTTATCAAAGAACGAATTTTGCGCTCAGTCAATTGGAAAAAGAAGAAGTTGTTTTGTAAGTGCTTAACAACTATGTACATCATATGGTTAATGTATTTGCATTAAGTATTTTTTAAGCCACTTTGTTTGTTAAAAACTTTTAACGTGGAAAACTTTGTACCTAAAGGGAAAAAGAGGAATTTTAGTATGATAGCCCTCCCAATAAATATTTAATCTTTGCTTCCAGCAACAGTACATATGTCAGACGCGGAATAAAACGTGTAGTTGGGTTAACCTTTGTTTTATTTGTACTGTACGAATTTTTTCCTTGATGCTATTGTTGCATTTAGAGTAAATGAGGACAAAGACCTGTTGTAAAACACTTAACATCTCCCCTCTCCCTTCCTCCCCTTCTCTTCCCTCTCCCTCCCTCCCCTTCTCTCCCTCTCCCTTCCTCCCCTTTTCTCCCCTCTCCCTTCCCTTCTCTCCCCTCTCCCTTCCTTCCCTTCTCTCCCTTCCTCCCCTTCTCTCCCTTCCTCCCCTTCTCTCCCTTCCTCTCTTTCTCTCCCTTCCTCTCTTTCTCTCCCGTTTTTTTCCGGGCCCTTTTCCCCCTTCCTCTCACTTTCTTTCCAACCCTCCCTCTCGCGTCACTGAAACGTCTCAAACGTTTTTTTAAATATGAAGCGTAAATCTGCCCATCTCTCATGCTTCATTTTGGTCAAATCCTTTTCATGTCCACTTTTGTGCCCTGGCTTTAGTTCTCTTAAACGAACCCTACATCTTCACGACTTATTTCTTATTTTTGTCTTTTTTCATTTCGCAGAAAAAGTGCAACTGGTAGGGACTTGCATGAAAAATGGCAACAGTACAAAGCAGCACTGGACATGGAGAGAAGAAGTGTGAAGGTGAAAAAATTACCGTTTTTTATTCCGCGTCCAGCAACACTCGAAAGGGACTGGAACTAATTATACGTACATATTGAAATGTTTTTCATGTTAAAAAATTGGTGAAAATATTTTTTCATTGTCAATCTTTTTGTATATCAAAATATTTAAACACTGGATTCTTATTCCCATAATTATTACACTTATCGCTATTGTCAGCTGCTAATCATTTACTACTCTCACCCCCTCCTGGCTTTATATCTTGGATGGCCTGACATCAGGCTAAGTTTTGACCATTTGGTTGAAACACAGTTTAACAGTTTATTAAAATGAAGTCAGTAAATTTAAGTTCATTTTTGTTAACCTGTTGAACTTCCACTCTTTTGAACCAAGACACCAGAAAGAGAAAATAATTTTGAATAGAAATTGTTCACATTAAATACGAAATCTGGATTATAGATGGACAACTTCATATTATGTTTGAACGTCATAAAAATCTAAAACTACTTACGAATTTTGGGTTCTTGGTCCTGATAGATGTCACAGAAATAGCTTTGTATCAAAAGAAGCCACAATTTACTTACTTACTTCGACTTGGATCCTCCAACAGCTGGGGATGCATCGGGCAGCAATCGACTTCCACTGAACTCTGTCAGGAGCCTGTCTTTCAATTCCAGTCCAAGTCTTCCCTGCTCTCTTTAGGTCGTCTTGAAAAGTTCGTCTGCATGTGATCTTTGGTCTGGCGTTCTTTCTCTTTCCACCCTCAGGTGTCCAGAACATAGCTGTTTTGGCGTGTCTAGATTGAGGAAGTCGTAGGGTGTGCCCTGCTAGTCGCATTCTTCTAGTTGTTATTTTGGTGTGAAGTGGTGTTGTCTTACATCGTCCGAGTACTGCATCGTTTGTCACTCTGTCTCTCCATGTGATTTTAAGTATTCTTCGCAAGCAACTCTGATGGAAAACATCTAACCTTTTTCTAGTTTTCTTGGACATGTGCCAGGTCTCACTTCCGTAAAGAACAGTCGGTAGGACATGCGAGTTATGTTATTTGATTTTTAAGGGAGTACTGATGCTTGAGGATTTCCATATTGATGCTAATTTTTGGAATGGCCCTGCACCTTTACAGATTCTGCTGTTAATATCGGCTTCTAAACTTCCATCTTGGCTAATCTCGCTTCCGAGATACTTGAACGTTTTCACATCCTCGATCGTTTTGTTATCGAATGTTATTGTTGGTTGTTCTGGTCCAAAGACTTGCAAAACTTTTGTTTTTTCGCAGCTTTTCGTTAGGCCTACTTTGCTGGTTCCGTCTCAATTTTGGATGTTAGATCTTGCATTCCTACTCGTGATGAGGTGATTGCAGCAATATCTGCGAAATCTAAGTCGGTCAGTTGCGAGTTGTTCCATTTGATGCCATCCATAAATTCCAGAGTTGATTTACGTAGAATTTAGCTAAAGTTTTTTATCCTACGCCCTTCATTTCAAGGGTTTGATACTAGAACTACCTAGAATTTGATGGAAACAAAACTCATGTTCTCTGTGCCCCTTGAATTGATTCCCAGAAAGTAGTCTTGATATACCTGGTCCTAATTCTTTTTTACAGGATTGTATCCTACTTTCCACCCCCCACCCCCCACCCCCACCCAAAAAATGGCTTCAATCATTTCGATAAGGGAATAAGAAACCCATTTTCAGACGTCTCAGGTGTCAGTTCTGGACTTCGTGACTTGTTTCTTTCTAGTTCTTTGGTCAAGCGATTTACGGATCTACGGACCTGTTGTAAATTTCCTTTCCGCCTTCCATAAGAATTTACTCTTTTGATCCAGCAGACTATGTTGCCTAAAGTAACAAATGACATTTGTTGTTGGGACCTACTATATCCATGACTAAAGACCCGTGCCTGTAGGCTTGCAAACACAGTTCCTGTGTCCTATCGGCTTTCGTATTCTGAAACTCCCCTGGATTGATCCCTGCTCATCTTATCCATCCAGTGTCATACCCAAGGTTTTTACTAACACCGGTCTGAATTAACTGCCCTTTTCATTTCTACCGATTTTTTACTACTTCTGCTACTACTACTACTACTACTACTACTACTACTACTACTACTACTACTACTACTACTACTACTACTACTACTACTACTACTACTACTATTATTATTATGAATTCAAGATCTCGAGATTGATCTTTCTTCTCGGTGTTTTTATATGTGATCACGTACAACAACAAGTTGTATGGGCAACCACACATTCCTTC
>RDPX01000001.1:4796806-4836806 GCA_003991215.1 Morbakka virulenta | reverse complement strand
TTACCATATTCCCATTTTTCCATATTCCCATTGTGAAACAAGTGATCTGATTCCCATATTAATTACACAGGATAACAGGTGTACCAGAGATAAAAAGAAACATAAAAGTTTAAAGACTTAAATTTGTTGGGCGTATTGGATGTAGTAGTTATACTGGCTGGATAAAGAAGATCTCAGATATTGAAGTTAGAAGAGGAAGAGGCTGGCCTCAAAAAGCTTGGTCAGATTTAGAGAAAGATGATTTAAGGGAAACAGTGCTGAACCTTTCAGGTGCATGCAATAGAGGCTTCTGGCATAAAAGCTTGTTGGCAATGTTAAAAAGAATTTTAAATGCACTTTTGCTGTTGATTGGTACATTTAGTATTAAAAGTCAGCTATATAAAAAATTGCAGTTTAGCTGTTTTTCACTTGCTGAATTGCTATGAAATGACCTGTTATGATTTGAATTATATGAAGAGATTAGAAGGAGTTATTTGATAAGTCAAAAAGATAGTAGAAGGGTAATGTCTATGCCAATTTGGGCCATGCTAATAAGGCCCAGTAAAAATCCATAATTGATATATTTCTTGTTTAGATTTGTTGATTTATTTTTTATTATTATTATTATTATTCTTTTCCCCCATGGTAGATCCCTGCTGGGACTCCACAATCTCACCCTACACAATTAGCAACGCAATCGAATGGAAGACATTCTCTGACAAGCAGCAGACTGCCTGCGAGGGACTATGCATTGCCTAATACTGGCGAGGTGAGTTAATTTATTTCTCCTTGCGTTTTGCGGCTACATACAATCACTGGAGCTGCCTGGAAAGTAATAAGTGCCATAGCTCTGCGCAGCTTCTAAGATTAAACTGGTGGATATGCTTCCTGTACTTAAATTGCTTGTGTGGTGTACTGTTGTGACAGTATTATTAGTCAGTCCGACCTGTAAAGTAATCTTCACATCTCTTTTCTTCCCATTGTCAATAACTTAACTGAGCTTAGCTTACCTTGGCTTATTTTGTTATAAGTTGCCAGGCCTAAAATTAGATTAAGATAAACACGACAAAGGCTAAAGAAGCATTTTTGCTCACGAATGCAGACATTTTTTCCCCACCAACTCTTCATTCTTAGTTGACATCTGGTCAGTACTCTTTTTTGGAAGTAAAACTTTGAGCTTTTCGAATAGTGGGCCAGAATGGTGAGAGGCTGTTGATATGAGCTTTCTTAAACAATCTTAATAATTTTATGATTTGTAAAGTAACAAGTGAAGAGGTTTTGAACAGGATAAATTCACACAGAAAAATATTTGAACACAGTCACGTCCAGAAAATTTAATTTTTAGTTAGTTTGGTAAAAATAGGTGTAATTAAGAACTTGATATTTACAGGAGAAAAGATAGAGATCACCAAAGGACTTACACAAAAAAAGAGTGGGCTTTTTTATTTGGGCAGGAGAAAATGTATGGCAATCAACACTGTGATTATGATGTACTATGTGAAAAATTGAGATTAAAGGACCTCTACGTTATATTTTGGAAAGATGATTTTTTAGATAATGTTAATTGCAGGAGTTCGGAATCATGCTAACTCAGTCTATAGGACAACAGATGCCTGAAAGAAGGTCAGCAAGCGCTTACCGTTGCTAATCCAACGTCCTCTTCATTGAAAGGATAAAAGGATGAAAGGATCTCTGTCTTTGTACCGGATATTTGAACCCCTTCAGACGTTGTGTGCCACTAAGATTTGGACTTATTAAAAACAAGGTGTTTTCGGGCCGTAGCGGACAGATCTTACTATTGTCTGTAAAGTACGGGTATCTGTTTAAAAAGCTAGTTTAGTAGGGTTAAAACTGTTTTGCAGTCCTTGGGCTATACTTAGGGAAAGTACTCAAAGAGCACTTCCTTTCAATTTTTTAAATTTTATTTTCCTGATTTAGGATGTAACTAAGTTTGTTTTTTCAACTAGCCCCTCGATGTAACTAATATATTTACTGCGTTTTTTTTATTGCCCTGTTGTAGACGCAAATGTTACGTCATGGTTCTTCAATGTCGTCTAATCCAATTAATATCTTACCCGGTACTGATGGTGCCACTAAACCAAGAAAAGATGAGATGCAAAAGGCTAATAGGATAGGCAAAAACATAATTAGATTAAGTGGTGGCAGTCCTGGACCTGCTAACAGCAGTGTTGGCCAAGAGCTTTCAGAAGGAAGACCAGAAGACCGGTTCGTTGCATTCTCATCAGAACCAAACAATCAAACAGATTTTCCAAATAAGACAGTCGTAAGGGATTCACCCACACAGCGAACAAATAGAACTTTGGATAAAATTTCAATACAACTGGGCGCAATGTTCCCGAAACTTACCAGGTAACGTATTGTGGTAGATACTTATATATACATACATACACACATACATAAATATATACATACATACATACATACATACATACATACATACGTATATACATACATGAATACATTCATACATGCATACATTGATATACACATACATACAGAAAGGGATATAGACCGATAGACACCTGTAAGTAACTAGATAGAGATATAGTTTTTCTTACGCCCACTGTTTTCTTTCATCAGGTGGACGAAAGTGCGGTATCGTTCTATGTGCCGTATCTAGAGATGCGTTTTCCTTATTTATTTATATCACAGTTGTCGTTCTTAAGTGTATAATTTGCTTTTTAACTTTTGTTTTTCTCCGATTTCTGCAGAACAGAAATCGATAGTTACCTTCTTGAATATAGGAGAAGCAGACCAAATTCAAAAGTGAAAGGTGTAAAAGTAGAAGATATAATCAAAGGAGTTGAAAATATTATCAGTCATGAATATAGTTGCCGAAATGAGGTACTGTGGTATTTTTTATTGTAAGTAGACAAAGATGTTTTTTGTGAAATATTGAACTTTTTCATATTTAAACATTAACGTTTGGAATCGAAACGTCAATCTTCAAGCATCAAACTTTCAGATTTGATGCTTGAAGATTGACGGATTTGTATGTGTCTCTTTATCGCCACACAAAAGGATTTGCATAAGAAGAAATTTCTTCGCTGACACCAGAAACAAAAATATTTTAGGAAGATAAACACCTAAGAGTTAGAATCTGCTGTTGATCTTGATGCTGGTCTTCATGTTGTTAAGAAATGGAGTGAGAACGATCTGCTAACTTTTTACCCTGAAAAGGTTAGAGTCATATTTTTCAGTCTTTTGTCCTTCCATGTACATAAATCGTAGGCATGTGGTATCACAAGGGAAGACAGTGGAAACATGAGGGAAATTATTTTTGGAATTGCTTGTTCATACTTTTTCAGTCTGTGATAAGTCTGTTTCCTACAAGACTGGGTCGTTGTACAGGTCAGATTTCACCACACCGAGGCGGTCTGTGTTTCCACAAACCCACGTCCCAGTATGGGATACTGTTAGCATATTTGGAAAGCTGGACCATCTTATCACACATCGGCATGACCAGGTTTAAATTCAGGTCTCTTATTTGATTTTTTTCTCCCATCCTTTAACCTGGAAAGGCTTGTAATTGACGTAACTTCACCAGGCTAATTTGTTTTGTCGTTAAAACGTTAAGTGACCCGTATGTTGTTTCTTCATCTTGATGCTATTATGGTTCCAAGCGACTTCCTAAGAAGTTTTATTTTCTGGACCCTTACGTCTCACTGGATTTAATTTTTGGGTTTTTTTAGATGCAAACTTTTTCAGGTTTAAAGCCAATAGACTTTTCTTGAATTTTTCTTTCTTTGAAGTCTGCTGTATTTGTTCGAAGTTGACATACCCAAGTCCATTACATTGCTCAAATATTTACTTTTAGGTAAGGTCAACTGATCCCAGCATACATAAGACAAAGGAAATCGTAAAAATCATTTAAAATAGATAGTAAGGATTTGGCATTTTAGATAATTTTAGAAAAAAGAAAATTAGGTACCTTGAACTGAGTTCAAGTTAGGAATTATCACTTCTAAAATTTCTTACTCCGTTTGTGCTCCTTCAGTTTTACAATTCTTTCTGTGGGAGGCACAGTCCTATATTTGCGATTAAGATGAGATGGCCAACAATAGTGATCTGGGTAGAGAACGGCGCACTCAGGTGAAAAATATTGTCGCAAAAATGATTTGGTGAGGAACTGAGTACCGATGGCTCTGGTGCTAGACTATGATAGCATTTAGCACCGGTTCCAACCCAGTTCGGTGCACATATGTTACTTTTGTATATTGTAATATTAATACATAGGAATAACTTATCATGTTTTTTGTTATTTTAAAGACGGTCCCGACTTCCATGGAAAAAGGGAAAGTTACGAATGGAATTGCAAGGACTGCACCACCTGTGAGGTCACACCAAGCAACATCAAGCGGCACAAAACCACGAAGTGCAGAAAATGCTTGGAGTAACAAGAGTATTTCACGACACGTTGCCAGCGCTCAAACCAAGCATTTCGGTTTAGGGGAACCGTGTGTCATTTGTCACGAGGATATGATAAGTGGCATTTCGGAACTGGAATGTGGGCATTCATTTCATAGACAGGTAAATTTATTTTTGGCGGTAAAGTCTATACTTATTCTGCTGATGTCTTCTTATTTAAAGGACTTTTATTGACTCACAGAATATTTGGAAATGGTCAGGCATTGTCAGCCATTCTCCGTTAACAACAATGCATAGTATTGAACGCAGAGCAGTGTTCATACATTTACACCTGGCGTTTCATTTCATGCTGAGTAAAACTAGAGGATGCAACAATACTTTTCAAAGCAAAGTTATTGTTGCATACTTTTGACCCACAGTTGATATAAAATTTATCAAAAACCGTCGGAAAATATCAGTTTGCATCCTAGTCTATTGTACCACGATGCCTGCCACGATGGCTTCGAAAGAGATTCTCAGGCCAGTATTGTATTTCTTGACATGTTCTCTTTCTGGAGGGGCAACCACTATTTTTTTATCCTTTTTTTTTACTTTCCTGGTATGGACGCCTGACGCTAAACCTCCTTCGCAGCCAACTAAATCATAAAGAAAAACTATTGATTTTTTCCAGTTTTTATACAAAAGTCAGCTGGATATGGTAAGAGTCCCTTACATGTGGAATGTAGGTCCTGTCAACTTTGTATTAATTAATTACTAAAAATATGAGGAACCAGAGGTATTGTCAGTGTGGTGGTACCAAAATAAGGTAAGGTGAATAAAGGGTGAACTAGAAAAAGAATTCGATAACAGTCATACGGACGTATAGAAGTTGTTTTGATTTTTCTTGTAGTATGGTAGTAACGAAGTACATGCAGTGCTAGCGATACACATGATACGTGGTATATTGCTATGAAGATAAATGAGCAAGTTTTATGAAAATCAGTGTTCACGGATAATAATTAAACTTTGCATAGCTAAGTAGCGAAGGGGCAACCGCTAGGCTGGGATGGCTGAAACCATAGCAAATAAGAAAATAGCTGATCTAGAAAGATTTTAGTCGCTAAAGCTAAATGCAAGAGTTGGTCAAATGATTTGCCAAGGACTTTGCTGTGCATAGAACGTCTGTTGATGTTGTCACTGATTTTTATGCAATTTATTACTGGAACTGCAAGTATGTAATCAGTCCTACTGTCAATTATCAACCACTTGCCTCGTATGATTTTTGGTAAAAATAATAGTTGCGGCTCTACTTTTACTTTTTTTACTGGTGCTGGTCTTTTTTCAACTTGGCTTCGCGTCTGTAACTATTAAGTGCATGCCCCGAGTGCCTCGCAGCACCGCAAACTTTTTAAAAATACTTCAACGTGGTGACAATGTTTTTAGTGTAAATTTCAAACTGAACAATAGTTTAGAGCTCTGTCGTAGGCTCATGTATGAAACACAAACAATAGCGCTGGTAACTTTTGTTTTCCTCAGGTTAGACGTGAAAGCATAANCCAACTAAATCATAGACTCCGGGGAAAATTATTTTTAATACAATAAGAAAAACTATTGATTTTTTCCAGTTTTTATACAAAAGTCAGCTGGATATGGTAAGAGTCCCTTACATGTGGAATGTAGGTCCTGTCAACTTTGTATTAATTAATTACTAAAAATATGAGGAACCAGAGGTATTGTCAGTGTGGTGGTACCAAAATAAGGTAAGGTGAATAAAGGGTGAACTAGAAAAAGAATTCGATAACAGTCATACGGACGTATAGAAGTTGTTTTGATTTTTCTTGTAGTATGGTAGTAACGAAGTACATGCAGTGCTAGCGATACATATGATACGTGGTATATTGCTATGAAGATAAATGAGCAAGTTTTATGAAAATCAGTGTTCACGGATAATAATTAAACTTTGCATAGCTAAGTAGCGAAGGGGCAACCGCTAGGCTGGGATGGCTGAAACCATAGCAAATAAGAAAATAGCTGATCTAGAAAGATTTTAGTCGCTAAAGCTAAATGCAAGAGTTGGTCAAATGATTTGCCAAGGACTTTGCTGTGCATAGAACGTCTGTTGATGTTGTCACTGATTTTTATGCAATTTATTACTGGAACTGCAAGTATGTAATCAGTCCTACTGTCAATTATCAACCACTTGCCTCGTATGATTTTTGGTAAAAATAATAGTTGCGGCTCTACTTTTACTTTTTTTACTGGTGCTGGTCTTTTTTCAACTTGGCTTCGCGTCTGTAACTATTAAGTGCATGCCCCGAGTGCCTCGCAGCACCGCAAACTTTTTAAAAATACTTCAACGTGGTGACAATGTTTTTAGTGTAAATTTCAAACTGAACAATAGTTTAGAGCTCTGTCGTAGGCTCATGTATGAAACACAAACAATAGCGCTGGTAACTTTTGTTTTCCTCAGGTTAGACGTGAAAGCATAAACGATCCATAAAATGCCAGCCTTATCCATTTTCCCCATCGACAAACCTTTCCTCACCAAACGCCATTGCACAAAGGACCCCTTTCTACAATAAAATCCCTTTAAGTCGTCTAAGACTCTTACAGGATCAATGAAGTATAATTGTACTGTGGTTTTTTACCGCTATAAAGAGATATTGTAGACTTTGGAACTTTAATTTCTTAAATTTCCAAGTGAATCGTTTTAACCTAATTGAGTCAAACAAATGCCCTGAAAAGGAAAGACCGTATTTATGTTACAATATTAGTGCGAAGCTGCGCTATTTATGAAATTCCTTGGAAATTGAAAGGATTTGGGATAATACACGTTAGGGGCGTCATGGAATTCTACCTTGGGATCATTGAGGTCAATATGGGAAACTAAGCACCTAATGAACATTACCAGAACGACATCTTGTGAAACTGGAAATAACGAAAAAATAAGAAAAAGTAAAATGAAAACAAGAACTCTGGGAGAAGGTATTGACCTCTACCAAGTGCGCTCTAGCTGTAGTTTTGCAATAGGGCACGGTGATAATTTCTGTTGGACATTTTTAGGAAGTAAAAATGTGTGTTGGAGGGATTTCAAGGTCCTTTTCTCTACCCCATAACTAGCAGTATGCAAAGTTTTAGGGCCTCAAGAAACCCCCAAACATGATACCGTTTTGGAGGTTCGACAACGTTTTAACCGCGTAGTTCATGGCCAAAACCGTATTTTAGTGCAGTCTCCGTAACTCCTTACAATTCAAACGAAATCGTAAGGTTATCTTATTTGATTAGCCACTCATCAAATAAGCGCACAACTTGGAATAAGCCCACCCCCTAATCCATTTGGGGTTGTTTGTTTATTTAAAAACTGTCAAATGAAGAGAAATTTTAACTTTTTACATTTTTATTAACCATATATCACGCGTGATCATTTTATATTTGACTTCGGATGAGTAAAGAGCGGAACAACAGGTCTTTTTTAATGTCTATGTCGTTGACAACTGCTAAAATGCTCTTTTTGTAAGGAGAATGTATAAAAATGTGAGAGAGTACGGTTTCTCTGAAGATCTATGTCAACACAGGTGGTTGCTTGCATCAAATTTGTCAACAGAGTGTTGGTCATTTTCTTTAGCTTGGGGTCGATTGCATGTTTTGCATACCAGCTTCTCTTCATTGCATGGCGATCATCCCTTTTTGTGGACATGATGCCCTTCCATGATGGAAAAAAATTTCAGCATGGCCGCAAGTATTACATTCAAGATTTCTATTGAAAGACAATATAACATCAGTTTTCATACGTTTTAGCCAAACAACGTTTTTAACTGAACAGCTTCGAATTTTGATTTAAATCATGGCATGTTTATCTTGTATTTTTTAAACTAAATTACGTTGAATTAGTCTTCCGGAGACCATGTCTTCCAGTAACCATTTCGATATGAGGTCTGTCTCGTAAAGATCAAACTGAGTGAGGTTATACCCAGCAGTACATGTAAGACGTTGTGAAATGTGCTGAAACAAGCAACAGACTAAACCGAATTTCTTTTTAGCCAACTACTCTTCAGAACACAATAAGGTTCCATTCTTTAGAGAAAGACAGCCTTGTGCAAGTGGATTGGCCTAATGGAAGGAGACCAGTGCCACCCTGAAAAAAGTACGAGTTGGTCAGCCCTTTTGTAGACATCACTAAAAGTGACAGAGAAGGTCTTCTTCGTTGTCATTGGCAGTGCATCTAACGTCAGGATTCTGCAACCTGCTCCTCTCTCACTTTTTTCCACTACTTGTCTCCTCTAACTACATTCTGCCACCTGAGGATCTGCCTTCCTCTCTTTTAATCTTCTTCGTACCCTCGTTTATTTCTCAAAGGTGATTTCAAATATTTATAAGCTTTACTTTGCTCGTACCAATCATACCCAAATCACAACCTTTGATCTCAAGCGTTTTTTGCCACCTTCTCAACCTTTCTGCCAACTCCTCCTTGAATGCTGCGGTGATCACTAGGTCATCAGCATACAGAAGCTCCCAGAGGTTTTGATGCCTAACATTCTTCTGTATCTCGTCCATGACCTTAATAAAAAGAAAAGGACTCAATAACAATCCTTGAAGAGCCGAACTGCAACTGGAGAAAAATAAGGTGAACCTCTAGAGAAGATACGCCTCCCCAGCGGAATTGTTCATTGACGAAGACAATGAGGAAGATTGCATTGACAATGAGTTTTGAAATGAGTGTTGAATATTTGGCATCATATGGTTTCTGATGTAATATTTTTGCGGTGTTATTTCACGTTTTATACAATACATGTTAATTCATGGTAAAGTTATTAGGAAAATGCTTGGAAATTACAACAGATTAATCTGTCTTTGTGTAAGTCCTGCAGAACAAAACCACAGATGATTGTCAAATAACATTCATAAATAATAACTTGTGGCCAATTGTTAGGCCCACTAATAAGTACCTTTGTAAAAAGTAGATACTCTCCAGCTAATAAAAAGGCCTTTAGTCAAAAAAACATTAAAATGAATAAAAAATATCTAGACTTATGAGCGTTGAAACAATGTTGACTATCATCTAAATTTTTGAATACCTTTTTTTAGGTTAAACTTCTCTGTTTAAAATTCAAGTGAAGCAAAAAAAAGAATAATCATGGTAACAAAGGCAACTAACGATGCCCTTGATATTGAAATTAAGGCAATTTTTGTGGGCCAATACACCTTTCCCGAGATTTTTTTTCGCTGCATGAAAACGAGGCGGAACTTGCGAAAAAAATCAAAACATACAGCCAGCAAGTGCTTTGAAAGAGAAAATGGCGTTTCTTGTGTTATGAGAAATTGATTGCTTAATATAAAAATGGAGTCTTCAGAAAATTCTGCTGGTTCGTCTGCCTCTAGACCAAAACAAATTGAAAAAGGCGGATTGGGAGTGTACTGCTGCATGCCAAATTGCAAAAGTAGAACGTATGACAGCAAAATGAATCCAACTGGCATTGGTTTTTTTACACTACCCAAAGATGCTAAGCTTTATCGTCAGTGGAAACGTATAATAAATCAATATAGAAGGAAAGGTACTGGAGATAATTTTCAAATAAAGAGGACTACTGTACTTTGTGAATTTCATTTTGAGGCAAAAGACATCAAAGTTAGCTTGGGACAAGGAAGAAAAACTTTAAAGAAAGGAACTGTACCAAAAATATTTTCTTTTAAACCAGAAGTAGTAGATTCAAAGAGAAAATCTCCTAAAAAACGATTGCTAAATGAAGATGAAAATTATTTTACAGATTCTGGTTCAAGTACCAGTAATGAAAACGAGGAAGATGAAAAAGAAAAGGAAATTAAACGTTTGAAGTTAAGAATTGAGGAACTTGAACATGAAAATATATATCTTAAAACTGAACTTGATAACCTAAAGACAAATAGTTACAATCATGAGAATTTATCTAAAAATGAAAAGTTATTTAAATCTGAAACTGGTTTAACAATTTCCACATTCAATGAGTTATATATATTACTAGATGTCAAGGAAAACTGTCACAACATAAAATTTTATGACTCAAAAACAAAAAGTAAAGAAAAGTTAATATCACCAACAAATAAAAAACAGGGACCAAAGGTGAAGCTTAGACCTAAGGATCAACTTCTGTTAGTACTCACGTGGCTCAAAGGTGGCTTCAGCTTAAATCACACATCTTGGCTTTTTGATATATCAAAGTCAACAACATCAAGGTACATAATAACATGGATCAACTTAATGTACTTCACTTTAGGTTCAATACCTATATGGCCTTCTAAAGCCCAAATCCAGGAAACTATGCCAAAAGTTTTTAAAGAAATTTATCCATCTACGAGATGTATTATTGATTGCACTGAACTCTTTTGTCAGAGGCCATCATCATTGGCAACTCAAAGTAGCATGTACTCATATTATAAAAGCCATGTGACATATAAAGGACTGCTTGGTATTGCCCCTTCAGGAGCAATTACTTTTGTAAGTCAGCTTTATGAAGGTTCCATATCAGACAAAGAAATTGTGGAACGTTGCGGCTTAATCAATCCAATTCTTTGGGAAAAAGGAGACAGTCTCATGGCTGACCGAGGCTTTACTATTAAAGACCTTTTGAAACCACTGGATGTTGAACTTAACATACCTTCATTTCTTGAAGGTCGTTCACAATTATCTGAAGATGAAGTTAAAGAAAGCCAGACCATTGCTTCTGTGAGGATTCATGTCGAGCGAGCCATTAGAAGAGTAAAAAAATTTAGACAAGTTAGAAATGAAATTCCTTTAACACTAAATGGATCGATTAATCAAATATGGACAGTCTCATGTTTATTGTGTAATTTTATGGCTCCTTTGATTCAAAAAGAAGATTAGGGACTTTGACAAAGTTTCAACCACAGGTAACTATGAATTAATTTCAAAAGGGAGGAATTTGATACTTAGAAGACAAATTTTGTGAAATTTTACTGAAGTGAAAGCAATTTTTTTTTTAAAAAAAAGAATACAACATTTTTTATCTGAAGTTTTCAGGTCACACAAAATGTTTCATTTCTCAGTTTTTAAAAGACAGAATTTTCTCAACATTGCTAAGTTTTTCTGAGTTAGAATATATATATATATATATATATATATATATATATATATATATATATAAATCTGTAACATTTCAGTATCAATACCGCCCTTCCCTTTGAAAAACATATGTATATATAATTATATAAGTATATAACTATAAACATGGTAGTAAATATTGCTTGTAGAATCTAGTTAATCTTTCCACTAATGTTGCAAAGTAAGGTTCATCAAATTCAGTCCTAACAATAAGCAATCCTTTGAATGTGTAAACAATGAAATAGCAATATGATATTTGTGACAATCCCATTGCTAACTGAATTTGGCTGTAGTAACCATAACTGTGATTTTTTTTGAGAAATAATCTACCATTTGAATCTTTTCCAACATAAAACTTTTCATCATTAACTAATTCATTTGCAGTTGAATTTCTTTTTATTTTCGGACATTTAATCTCAATAAGCCCTGGCAATTTTTTTATTTCTATCAGTGATTAAGCCATCTGGACTAGCAGCAAGCCAGAAAAGGAACGGTTGAACTACTATTCCAGTTTCACGAATTATGATATCTCGTTTAAGGGTGAACTTCATGTATTGTTCAAATTTTTGTCGAGCAACAGGTTCATATTCACGTCCATGTTTAAATGCTTCTTGTACTATTTTTGGCAATAGCTTCTCGTCTTTTTTTTAATTAAAGTTTTAGCCAAAGTTTCAAAATTTTTTTGACGAATAAATATTTTATGACAATTACTTGATGTTATACGTTTCTTTCTTGCATCTATCCAAAGATTGTTTGAGGCTTGTCCCACAGTATCTTGCTCTAGTATCCTACAATTCTCTAAGGTTTCAGGAAATATCAGACAGTGTTAGCAATTCTGAGTGATTTAACATGTCCCAATCTGTAGGAACATAATCACTTTCTTTTGAAATCAAATCAAATGGTAAAGGGCAATGTTGATGATTTACATTAATATTTGCTAAAATAAAAGAAGTGTCGAAATTCGTAACAACATTAAAATTTGCTTCAAATACACTTAGTTGATATGACAGTGGAGAACCAGTAAAAAAATCACCATAAGCAGTGGATACTTTTGGCAAAGAATAATTTATTACATGGCCATATCCAATTCTTTTATCCTTTGTAACCAGATTAAGATGTGCTATAGCTGTTCGTTCAATCAAATTATCATTTTCCACATTTGTTCTGGGATTATAAAGAGTACATGTAACACCTTTAGACTTTTCTTGCTTCTGAATATAAATATCCATAACTGGTTGGGGGTACTTGGCATTGTCTGAGGGTACACCCCATCGTCTTGATGTACTTGTACAAGCAATTTCCTCAGGAATTTTCTTTAGTTGATGCAGTGAATAATCTGCTAATTCATATAAAAGAGTCATAACATGATTACAGTATCCAGATTTCCCAGCCGGACAATCACATTTAGCCTCACAAACGTCTCCATTGTCTTTTCTCAAACCAACTGTCATACTTCTAACTTCTCTTTTCATACTAGCTTTGCATTGTCCCTTAACATAAAAAAAGCGTTTTGTTAATCTCGTGAACAAAGCTTTTCTCAGAACATATCCCTCTTCCTTGAATTTTCTGCCCCTGTTCATTGTTTTTACTATCGACTTTCCTCTTTTACCACTCTTTAAACGATGCTTTTCTATCTCTTTTATTGTAAACAATGGCAAGTTTAAAAGATCTTTTCCCCACTTCAATTTCTTTTCTTCTTTCATAACAACAATATTGATTTTCTCATCAACATTTTTCAGCAGTAACTTTATAAGATTCTGTGCGTCCTCCATGCAGAAAATCTCGGGAAAGGTGTATTCGCAAAAGATATATCATGAAATCAAAAGCAATATTAACTAAATACAGATCGGGAAAAATAATACCATTTAGCTTTACATTGGGATGGGTTAGAACATCTGATCTTGGTACAGGTAAATTTAACAGAAACTAATTATAATTTTTTTACATTATGATCCACAACTGCCCAATGAAGGTACTCAGAACTTACAAAAATGAAATCTCCAATACGAAAGGGATGTTGACACCAAATCAAAACGATTCTAACGTAACCGAGAATCCGCCCAAAATTGATTTGCATGGCTATTTTAGATTAAAAACGTTCTTCTACAGCTATGGAATATCACAATAACTATTGGTTCCCAAAAGCTTTTTTCACCGCCTTTGCCATTAGCTGAAGATGGAACTTTTATCCAAATTTGCTCTGATTTTTTTTAGATCAAATCATCTCCCTGGTTAATGTTAAATCTATTCTTCCAGTTCACCATACAAGAAAAGTTTTTATCCTTCCATTTCACAGTAGCCACAAGATACTGTGACCTAACTCCTGTCGTAGTACTTTTGGTTTTTATCATCCTACAGCCGCTTTTTTCACTAAGAACGTCAGTAATTTAGAACTGCTGGAAAATTACCGCTTTTTATTTGGCGAGCAGTAAAAGAAGTTGTTTCCTACCAGTAAGCAATATGTATATAATACATGTGCTGAATTTCTAAGTTGAGAGATATACAGAAGCACTTATGACAAGGATCAATTTTACTTTCAGAGAAATGTCGGTAATCTGTATTTAAAAGGTCAATGTAGAATGAAAAATAATGAAATCAGTTACATTGATGATATACATATTTGTGAGTTGAAAAACTTGACTACATTTGTTTGTGTCTGCATTTTTCTGCCTGTCTGTTTGTTTCTGTGTGTCATTAGAGTGTGAATGGAATAGAATCAGGGATAATTGCAGCTGTCTGTTTCTTTAGTTCCGTGGGTTTTGAGCTTTGAACTGATATACAAATGCGGATCCTGTCTAATTGGCAATCGTGAACCATGTCTGTCTTACTGCAGTTTGTCAAACTGCACATAAACGTTCTATTTTACCTTTTTCTTTACCTCTTTGATTTCCTGTACTCCCATCCAACTTCCGCTACAGGTAAACTTCCCTGTTGGTTTTTCTAGCTGTTTACGGGATCTTGTTGTGTAAATAATGGGTCATATTTATGTACCACCGCTTTTACACCGCTTTAACACCAAAGAAAAGAAGCAACAAGAATAGTGGAAATTAAAGTTAGACTTTAAGCCTTCCTATTGAATTTTCAATATAGCTTTCTACAATCAAATAAAGTTGGCTGTTTCCAAATGAACAAAAAGTGACAGGCCATAATCTTTCTTTGAGAAGTACCAGTATTTGTTGGGTCGAGGTTGTAGCGCCGTCACCACATTAACAACATCTGTATGGTTAAATCAGTTAAGACATTAGAAAATATCAGCTTATTTGACTTATCAAAGGAAACCTTTAATGGACTCAATAAGCACCAGTAACTTATTAGTTACAAATCTTTTGAAATGTACAAGATATTTCCGACAGTATGTAGCAGAACAGCCAATTTGTTTTCGACCATTGCTACCCGTCGTCCATTTTGATTGACCAATGAAAATCGATTTCCAGTGCCAGCCCTTTTTTCGGCAAAACCTTAGCTTAAAATGGAAAACTTGTAGTGAAAAAGAGAATGTAAAGTTCTTTTTTTCACTTAAAGTTGTTGTTGTTTTTTTTTGGGGGGGGGGGTTACCTTAAAGTTTGTTTGTTTGTTTTTTCTCCAGCTTATTTTTACATTAAAAGACTATGGTTCAAATGGCAATTCGAGCTTGAAAAAGAAGTAAAGAAGCTAATTTTGGTAATGTGGGTGATGGCAGCGCTGGTAATAATGGAAGTAGGTACACTGATGATTTAATTTCCCATATTGGTATTAATGATACCAGGGTCGAATTTCATGACGCCCCCGAAGTTTATTGTACAGAGTCTTACCAATTTCCAAAGGATTTCATAAAGCGCGCAGTTTCGCATTCTTATTACAACCTAGATATGGTCTTTCCTTGCCGGGGATCTTGTTTGACTTAATTCCTCAAAACGATTCATCAGAAAATTTTGAAAAACAAAGGTCAAAAGTTTATATTATTCCTTTATGGCGTCGAGGAATCACAGTACAATAGTATTTCATTGTTCTTGCAGACGTCTTCGATGACTTAAAAGGGTTTGGTTATAGATAGGCATTCTCTTTGTACTTGACGTTTGGCGACCAAAAGTTTGCCGAAGGGACAAAAAGGGATAAGGCTGGCGTTTATAGACTGTTTTTGCTTTCACGACTAACCTAAGGATGACAAGACTTGTCAGTGTCATTGTTGGTGTTTTATACATGGGCCTCCGACTAAGCCTTCTAACGGAGCTCTAAACCATGGTTCAATTTGAAAGTCACACTGAAACAATTATCACTATGTTAAAGTATTTTGAAATGTTTAGGCCGCCAGACACTGGGAACATACTCTTACTTACATTCGCGAACCCTAATTGAATAAATTCCAGCACTAGTAAAAGAGTGAAACAAGAAGTATAATTTTTTTCACTATAAATCGTACGAGGTAAGTGGTTGATAATTGCCAGTACGTTTGGTTACATAGTTGCAGTTCTTTCAGTTAATGTTTTGAAATGTTTAGTGTACATACTAAATGTTGCATCAATTATGTTTACGTAACAATCAATACTTATCAGATTTTTCACGCAGCTGATAAGAACAAAATTATCCTTTAGTTGTACTGGCCTTCCGACTCTAGAAATGTAATTCCGGAAAGAAGTACACTGTGGTTGCCCTGACACGTTTATAGGTTTTAATAACTTGCAGCAACAAATCCATTTGTTTCATATTTTTATGCCGACCTGGCCCAATTGAAAGCAAAACTGCAGCAGTCATATATTATTAAAACCTGAAAAATAAGAAGATATTGCGTTTGACTAATAGGACAGAAGTTGAATTAATTTCCTACACTCAGTGATTAAATTGTAGTGATTACGTATTTCTAATCCAATTATTTGAAATTTATCTGAAAGGGAATTGACATATTTTGCGGATTTTTACAGATTTTTTTTCCCTAGTCAATAAATAGCATGTAGAACTTTGGAACACAAATGAAATAGAAAATATGGTTACATGCACAAGATGAAGTGGTACAGTGTTTTATAAGCTACTTCAAGCTCCCTTCTTTATCCTCCGCTCCCCATACATAAGGTATCGAATCTTGTCCCGGCCTATTCCTAGAAGAAATAGGCCAAACTTTTTTTTTCTCCTTTGAAGTGGAAGGCTATTTGACTTCGTACAAGGTTTGCATGCTAAATATGTGAGATAATAAACCAATAATTATAAAGTGATAAAAATCACACAGGAGACACATGAAAAAATGCCATGTAACCTTTCGGAGGAGAAATTATATACGATACATGACCTTAGTAATTATAAACCACATAAATACAAAATAGCAATAAGGATTTGGTTGATGCTCTATCTGATTTTTTTCCACTGTTTTTCAGTGCCTCACTCCATGGCTAAATAAGAAGAAAACTTGCCCCACATGTCGAGATTATGCACTTCTGCCAACAGAATATCCGTCTCTGAAGTGAAAAAAGGCGACCTGCCATTCTTGAGTATCAAGCTCTGCTGAGATTGGCGGGGTATTTGCTTTCATCGAAGTTGGATTGATGTCGTACAGTTTTATTTTTTCATACTTGATTTAGCATTAGGAACTTAAACTTTTTTTCAGCTTTAGTAGAAACGTTTTAAGGCATTGTGGTTAAAATAAAGTACTGGTGCTTAGCTACACTAACTTTTCTGAGTTTGTCAAATAAAGTAGCCACAGAAACATATTTGTGAGAGAAAATTACTTCAAATTACTTCAAATCGACTTTTTGGTTTAGAATTTTGTTAACTGTTCACTTTGAATTTCCTTTTTTTTATCAATTTTATTAATATGCTTTCACTGTAGAGCTATTTTGTTGTCTTTGAATTTCAGTTGCTAAGGCTGGCTAGTTACAATTTTTGGTGTTTTGCGCAAAGTTTTCGGAGCACCTGCACTAGCTTTTCTGGCGTACTTTCTGTTTTGAGTTTTTGTATTTCCCATGAATTTCGTTTACCAAGAGCCTTTCCATTACCGTATTTACTGCGGTTCTTTAAGTTATATTCCACCCTCTGTTAAAGAATTTTTCAATACCCAATAATTAAAATGAATGCACTTTTCCACAAATATCGGATATGTTATACAACATTTTATTTGTTATTTGTTCACCACAAAGATCAAAATTTGGATAATGCATAGCTGATACTGCGCGTACAATTGTGAAGCTAAGAGAAATACATTAGAGCAGGCATGTTAAACTCAGTTTGACTCTAGGGCAGGATGCAGACTTTCTGTTCTCGGATGGGCCGGATCAGTAAAAGAATGTCAACTCCAAATATTTAGCATTATTTTCCAGCAGTATGCTTTATCATTCAGCCTACATTTGTAACCTACTACACATATAATCACAGACGACAAGGGGTCTTTTCTAAGCACAACACATTTATTCTCAAACAATGGGAAAAAATTATTTTTATGTTAAAGGTGAATGTTTTAGCAACTGGTTTATTTTAACAGTTGAGAGAATGCAGTTTTACACCTGAATCAACTCACCACACTAAACAAACTCAAGTAGAAGCTATGAAAAAATTATTTTCGCCTTAATTGTCATACTGCTTTGAAATAAATAAATAAATAAAATTAAAAGTTATAGCTGTGCATTGGCAATAAGATTAGACTACATCAGATCAAACTACTGAGCTGGACTTACTGAAGCTGAGAATATACTGCACAATATTGATTGTCTTTAAGTCTTTAGTATGAAACCAGATTAATCTTGTTTTTTAATTATATGTATTCATGAGTGCAAACAAATTTCGTGTCATCACACCTTTTTTTTCTCTCTCTCACTGCACTCCTACAGTCTACTTGCTGCTGCTGGCTCTTGAAACTTGGCATCCTTTTGCCTTCAGAAGTGCATCGGTATTAGGTGTCAAATCCTGAGTAGCAGCACATTTAACAATGTCATTCAAGTGTTTATTTGTTAACCTTCAGGGCTGCTTTGTTTTATTTTTGTTCATTACGGATAACAGCTGTTCACAAAGATAAGTAGTCCAAAATATGAATAGAACCTTTGCAGCCATGGCTGTTAATTTGGGGTAACCCGGCACGAGATATTGATAAAACTTATCCAATCTCAAGGACCCAAATTTATTCTTCATAACAGAATCGCACTGCGAGTCAATAAGCTCGAGTTGTATGTCAGCTGGCATATCAGAAGACTTCACTGAAAATGGCGGGCGAAAAAAGCCAAATTTGTTCTCAAGTTCACTGAATACCTGAAACCCCTGTTCAAACTCTCGCAGCAAATCTGTTATGTTGTCTTTATATTTATCCAAATAATTATCGGGACGGTCCAGTGCCTTCGGACGCACAGCTGTGAGACGAGAAATGCGCAGTGTTACCGTTGGATAGCTGCGTCTTCCACAGTGACATTTTCATCTTCAACGCACTTATGCTGTCGTAATATTGAGTTACGACAGCATACGTTACGACCCTGCAATGTAGTGTTAAGTGTATTCAAGTGTTGTGTAATATCAACCATGAGCGCAAGATCCTGCACCCATTCCTTCCATTTAAATTCCTCACTGGGCATCCTTTCTTCTCCATGAACTGCCGAATTTCCCCTCGTAGCTCAAAGAAGCGCTTGAGTACTGCACCTCCGCTTAACCATCGCACGTCATTATGGTATGGTAGGCCAGCATGATTGTCATTATCACTGAGAAATGTGTCAAACTGACGGTGATTTAGACCGTGCGCTCTGATTAAATCGACAATTTTCACAACCACACTCACAACATGGTCCATTTGCAGTATTTTGCAACATAACACCTCCCTGATGCAAAATACAGTGAAATGCCCAAAACTCGTGCCCTCCATTTGTGGTCTGTACTTTGTCAAGGAATTTTGTGGAAACGCTTGCCTTTCTTCCAACCATTGATGGCGCACCGTCGGTAGCCAGGCTCATGGCACCAACGAGAGCGCTGAAAATGTCATCTGCTGCTGTGGTGTCATTCATGGTCACTAATTCAAGCAGCTCCTCGGTTATGGACAAAGTTTCATCAACACCTCTAATGAATATGGCCAGTTAAGCAATATTTGTGACCTCGGTGCTCTCATCTATTGTAATTGAAAATGTGATAAATGACGCTTTTCTCTTTCAGTTGACTGCTCAAGTCACATAAGAGTTCTGTCACCCGCTCTACGACAGTGTTCCTCATCAGACTAATATTGGCAAAGGCAGGTCGCTTTTCAGGACACATCAATTCTGCAGCCTTCACCGTTCATGTTTTTACAAACTCCCAATCAGAAAATGGCTTGGATGCCTGCACCAGCTCGTTGGCAATAATGCAGCTGGCTCTTACAGCCCCATCAGCGATATCGCGTCTGCGCGTAAAAGTAGACTTCCAGTTCTTCAGACCAGCAACCAATTTCTTTATCTCGTCTTGCCTTATTTGTCCTTTCAAGTGTTCATACTTGTGTTTATGATGAGTCTCATAGTGGCGTCGAATATTAAACTCTTTAAATACTGCAACTTGCTGATTACATATCAAGCACACTGGTTTTGCATTCACTTCTGTGAATAAATACTTTTCAGTCAATTTTTCCTGGAAAACTCTGCACTCCGTGTCCACTTTTCTTTCTTTTTGACAGTCCCACTTGGGAATGGTGTGTTGACCGATAACTTGTCTGATGTTCAGTTAGTGGACGGGAATCATAAAAGCCACTGGTTGCATCCGTTTTATTGTTGATCCAACCTGCCAACAAACATAATATTGTATTCAACAGTATAAAAAATAATACTTAACCTAATCAACAGTATTGCTTTAAATTATTAAACAATAATTCCTATATAATTCATTAAATCATAATTGTCCTTCCATTTCCGTCATTTCGTATACACACAATATATATTATATTATTTACATTACTTACTCAAGATAATACACATACAATTAACAAAACTTCGTTGAAATAACTCATAAGAATGACCTCCGCGGTTCACTGCCTGTGTGCAACACAGCACTGTACACGTCAATATACACCCGACAGGACTGATGTAGTCTCGAATGCGCCACCGCATGCCACTCACGATTGTGCGTGTTACACGTTCGACCGTAATGATGGTTCCGTTGACAAAACTGCAACCCATTATCCAAACTTCAGGCCATAAGCATTCAATATAATTGTGTTCAAGTAAATCAAATGGTTCAGCGATTCACAATACAAAATTAATCTCACTAATTAAGCTTGGTACAATAACACTATTAAAACAATACACACCTGCATAAAATTGCTTTCAAATTAAGTTTAATGATGGTCACGAGCCGGATTCCAGTCAACTCACGGCTGTACCACGTCTTACGTAGTGATGGTTATAAGTACTGCAACCCACAATGCAAGATTCCGTCATAATCACATAATATAAATGTGTCCGCGTACATAAATTAAATGGTTCAAGCATACACTGTACAAAATTAATTTCACCAACTGAGCTTGGTACAATGATACTATTATAGAACAAAGCAATACACATCTGAGTAAAATTGCTTTCCAATCAAGTTTTATGACGATAACGAGCCGGACCCAAATCGACTAACGGTTGTCCCACGTCCAACCGTAGCGAGGGTTTCAAAAACTGTAACCCAAATTCAAGCGTCCATCATAATCACATAATATAATTGCATTCAAATAAGTAAATCAAGTGATTCAACCATACGTTATAGATTATTTTTTACCAAAAGAGCTTGGTATAATAATACTGTTAAAGAGCAAAACAACACACCTACTTACAATTGCTTTCCAATCAAGTTAGTGATGATCACGAGATGGATCCAAATAACTAGAGGGCCACCAATGACACGGCCAACGCACATCCCACGCAGTACTGGACCGACAGAAAGCTCAACCTCACACAACGTAATGGCGCAGACAATTACCACGCAGGAGCGGAACAATTGGGCAGTTGTATTTATTTTTAAAAAATCACAACTTTTGATAGAAATGAGCTAGAGACTCGCTTCTTTTTTTTTGACATACTCAGACATTTATGCTGGACCGAATTAAATCATCCAATGGGCCATGGCAGGCCCGCGGACCATGTTTGACATGCCTGCATTAGAGCTTTAAAAATCTGTATGAAGACCGTTTAGAAGACAGAGATGAATGCTCACCTGGGAGATTCAGTAGTTGTGTAAATATAGGAATCTTCAAGATCGTTCATATTTACGACAGAGGGTTCCAAAGTTACATTCAGTGGGCGACTTAGGTAAACGTTGTTAAGATCCTTCAGAAATCCATTGCCGTAAATGGTAGGGTGATCATACTTTTGCAAAGTACAAATGTATTGTTTACTATGGCTGACTAGTAGCTCAAATTGGTTCAAACGTTTTTACTCAAACAAGCGTAAAGAGAGTTTGTCGTGAATTTAAAATATTTTCAGTGCTCGTTGACGAAGAATATCGTCTCAGTCAATGACTGGAATTAAAATGTGGAGTTTTATTGTCCTCCCTAGTCGCAATCACCTTAATCATTATGTAATCTGTAATTTAGTTAAAGACTGAAAATACTAAGGAGTAAAATTGGCCCAGGCAGGGGCCGAATCCGCGACCTTTTGATTACCAGTCAGCTGCGGGGTACTGGAACCTTTTTTCTCATGAAAGAGGATTTGGAATGTTACGATATTCGTGAATGACAACACTACACAGTTCTCCCCCAAGAGGTGACGTGATGAGCCTCGATATCCAAGTAACAGACGTTTGATGCTATGTCAGTGCCAGAGAGTGTGCTCTGATCATTGCGGCTGAACATGATGAGTTGCATCAAACCTAATGAAATCTGCCTCTTTCACATTCAAGGGTTAAAAAGGGTAATAAGCACGAAATATTGCAAACTAGTGACAACTGCAAACTGTGAATTGCCCTCAAAATAAAATATTTGCATGATCTCTTTTTTTCACACCAAGAAATGACCACCACAATATCCTTGTATTTATTGGTAAGTTTTGGGTGATGTTAAGAGAGAAAAGTGCATAATGTAACAGGGCAAGGCAGTCGGATGTTGGTCAAGACATAATTCCAACAGTTCTGAACCCCTCGCGTTTAAATAGAAGTGAACATATATAACATAGCATTGGGGGGGGGGGGCAGATAATTGTCATTATCTGCATGGGCACAATTTATTTCTCTCGTTGCTCTTTAAAGGTCGGACAGCGATCTGAAGTTACTCTTAGTTACTCTCTCTAAGTTACTCTCACGTTGACCATGTTTACAGTTTTAAGAAAGAACACAACCACTTTGATCTAAAGCTTGCATTTGGTCTATTCGTCTTTTAAGAGTGTGTGACCCTGATTTGTATTTAAAGGAACTTATAGATAATACGCAAAATGAAGTTTGTATTATCAATTCTATAACCTTGTTTCTCATATCAAAATTAGAACAATTATTTTGAGATAGTTTAAAACTGTCAAAAGCAGCTATTCTGTTATTGCTTTTGCTCAATGCAGTGTTTCTTTGTTGGATCTTGGTGGGTGTTATGGACTCTAAAACTCATAGAAAACAGGCATCCCTAAAGTAATTTGAGGGATTCAGAAAATAAATACCTCTACAACTGTTGGGGATGCTTATTGACCTTCACTGGAACTTGCATTTACTACGTAATTTGAGATATATTGAAGCCCTGATTGCCAACTCGTCGACATTGTTAGGAATACACAGGTGTTGGGACTATTTTTTCTTAGGCTTCAATCATCGGGTTCATTTTCAGTGAGAAGATTTTCCTCCTAGTGGTTATTCCCAAATATTTGGGATATATATATATTTATATATATATATATATATATGTGTGTGTGTGTGTGTGTGTGTGTGTGTGTTTTTGTGTGTGTGTGTGTGTGTGATAGTCTGTGGTATTTGCTGGTCGAATTGCGTGGCGAGTGAAGAGAATGGCTACGTAAAGATAGTTTAATTTACCTCCTTAAAAATGTGGGACTTTTATTAAACCTTCGGACCCCCAGATTTTTTTATTTCTTTGTGGTACTTGAATCAACTTTTTTATTGTTCAGAGCTCAGGAATCTTGTTTCCGGAAATACAAATTTTTACGATTCAATGCTGTGGCTTTATCTGTGTATTATTGGATTACTAACTGTTCCATTGTGTGTAAATGAAAATGAAGCCAAAACATTCCAACATCCCGCAGTTCACTTGCGTTCTTTATTATAAAATTGTTCAATGTATCCATATTCAAATTTGGAAAAACAAAACTCTTCTACCTCCTGTTTACAGTTAACCTGTCAATGAACATATACTCCCACAAATCTTTTCACCCTTTGTTTTTAAAAGGGAAACTTTTAAATTCTTTTTCATGTGATTTTCGATGTGTTTTGAAATTTGAAGGAAAGCATAAATATAGCAGGATTTTTGAGTTATAAAAGTAGTCCAGGTTGCCAATACATAACACTAAAAAACTGTACGACCATGAAATGAAAATTTTATGCCAAGTAGGGTAATAATGTAATATATATATATGTATATATATATATATATAGTATGTAACCTACACCATAATAGTGTTAAGTGAAAAATCGTAAAAACGCTTTCTCGTGCGTTTTTCTTACTGTTAAACAACACTGTTCCAATCTGTCTGAATAGCTACTTAAACTAAAAGCAGACAGTAAGCGAAAACCTCGAAAGTTAAAGATTTCGTTGCTTTAAATGAGCAATTTAAGTTCGTTAAATCTCGCTCCAACTTCCCGTTCAAAGCAGATTCAGTGGAAAAACTCTTGGAACCCATAACCTACCGTCGTGGTATAAGTCATTTCTAGATCTTTTTCTTTCCTGGTACTTCCTACAGGACATGTTCAAAGCCGAAACGTTTTATCAGTAAAAATATTGTCCAACGTTTGTTCATCAAAAATAGGTTTGTCTAAAGACACTTCTTTTAATCCAGATCCTTTAACACCACTGTATTAAAGTGATGCTTTAATAATTCGCTGGTAATAACCAGCTACTGTTGCCTAAAGGAATTGAATTACAGTAGATAGAAGAGCATACATCTTCATAATAATTATTTGTAAACTTAACATCAGTCTTCCTCATTACACTTAAAAAGCTTTTTCCAGCCATCAATTTCATATTATATGATATATGATCTATGATATCTATATATATGATTATATATTATTATTATTATATATTATTATATGATACATATGTTAATTTTTTAATAAGCATATTTTTAGATTTTAAAGTGAAGGCAAGAAAACAGCAAATACCTAAAGAGTAGAACCTAAGATAAATGGCTGCTTTCCTACCTTGAATTTGAGTCTGCATATCTGCATATTTTTGGATTAACCTTATCACACTTGTATTTTATCTTACAGATCGAATAAAAAATGCACCAATAATTGAAACTAGTTTGCTGTTTTTCTTTGACGTTAAAATAACTGGTGCTCTAGTGTCCTTCACCGATTAATATTAAGCCGAGGTAAGTTAATTTTGAATGGAATCCTTGCTCCAGAACTACTTGGCTGGTCTAACATTGAAAAGTACGTTTACTTGTAGTCAAAGGCGTCCTGTTCCAAATCCAGGCCAGAAATACCGAAAGTCTACTTGTAATAGTGTGCCAGGCATAAATGAACCACTCAATGATTTTTAATTATTGGATCACATGACTACAACAATAAACCAATTTCAGGAGTCTTGAAAGAGACGCTGGGGGAGGTTCTTGGCAGATACTAGCAAATGCACAAATGGGCAAGGGAAGGGGGGAAATGTGTGGGTCCTTATCAAAGCCCTCTGCCCTGAAAGAATTAAGGGAACACCATGGAGAACTTTAAACAACAAAATTTTGCTGTAAGTTTTACCCAACCAAAATCCGTAAAATATATACTATTGAAAAAACAAGACTTGTTTACAATCACCCAACATCTTATTCCTAGTTTTACTGGACAATCCAAGAGGGTGTTTGAACATCACTCGACACAATAATTGGATGCTGTTGAAAAGGGAAACAGGTGAAAAAAGAAACAGATTGCCATACTTAATAATAAGATCACTGTTTTGACTAGCAGAACAAATCGGTAATAGATAATATACAAAAATGAATGGTGCGTAAAATTGAAGAAATTGCCCACCCTATTACTGTTCTACCTCAAATCAAATCAGAATTGTATATCAGCTACGTGCAGTATGATATCTGACTTAAAAGAGAAAAGAAAAAAAAACAATTTATAAATGAAAATCATTTCAGTGTCTAATTAATTAAACGTTACAGAAAGCTTCGCGACTGCAAGTGCGTCTGCAAATTCATGTACATTTTACCATTTCTGAAGCAATTTCAGGTTAGTCCTTTCACTGGGCATACTCCCAATTATGAAATCAGGTTGTTTTACAGTCTGTTTTACTCAACTACTATTCTAGTTGTATTAACATATTATTTCAATTTTTTCTGTTCTGTTTCTTACTTGTAATATTTTATTACTTCTCTTTCTTTTTTCATTTATTATATTAGTGCGCTGGTGCTACTCTACTTCCCTGATTCAATTACTTTTCATTTCTATGGTTGTACTAATGTATTCACTTAATTTTTTACGTTTCTTGTTATTCTTCCAAAACATTATGGCAAGTGAACGCTTTTCCTGCTATAAAAATATGGCGGTCAATAATCAAGACTTTGCTGAACGTATCTCGTAATTTGCTTTTTATTAATATGGCTGCCTCATCATTTGCTAATTCTTATTCATTTCCACTTAATGATTAAAATCTGTACTCTGAAAGTTAAGTTAGCTATAAAAAAAAATTCTGCTAAGAATTCATGAGAAGATGATGCAAGTTTTTGTGGTGATTCTTCATTTGGACGTTGAATCACATTGGAATCTACACCATTCGTACTCGGACGTAATTTTATCAGACTTAATTTCCTTCGTTGGTTGAGCGTGCAGCAAAAGCTAGACCGCGATGGTATGGGCATACATCGAGAGAAAAGCAAATGAAACCAGGTAAAAAGGGCACCATGTCTGTAGTTCGTGACATGAAGCCTAAACAAGAGATAGAAAAGCTAAGTGAAAAAACACCAAAAGATATTCACCTAGTAAATTACAATGGATTTGGCAAAACCAAACTTCAATGGGAAAATTTTAATTGGATCTCAAATTTTTGAAAGGAAAGGAAAAGAGAGAACAAAAAAGTGGATGTAGATGTAGAGGTTTATTAAATAATGCTGCAATCACCTTAGAACTATTTTATCATCAGGTGACTATCTTTACAAATTGGAAGTGTACACTGGTGCTGCAGGAAATAATGCAAAAGCGCTTGGCCATAATGTTCTAAACTTAATATCGGTTGTTAAAATACTAGAAAATCACCACAAATTTAATCGTAAACATTTCATAAATTATTGTTTTATACGCTCACATCATATTGTGGCAAATGCTACTCAGAAAATGAATTTTTTGTCGTTGAAGAAACAGATCTATCTCTGTCTGGACACATATTATGTAATAGAGCAAAATCAAACAAACCAGGTCAAGAGCCAAGATCTATATTTCAGAAAAATCTAGTTTACATTAACAATTTTGGATTATATTTTTTTGGAATCCAACGTAATGGGAATTTGCTTTCCACAACTTTATTCACTAATTCTAGCTGAGACCCTCAATGCTACATCTTCGATACTACTGTCCTCATTGTCGGTAAACTGAACTTGCTCTGCAAAGTTGTTTATTGGCCGATGACAGAGGTTACCAAAATTGGGTTACTCACAACCTTTCTCCATCTAATATCTTATTAACCTTCTCTTTTATCCACTGACATGATTTCCAAAGTCTTGTATTTCTAATTACACATTTGCGTTTTACCATATGTAGTAAAATTTGTCTACAGAAGAAGAGAAATCACTTAATAAGTATATGAACAAAACAATGATCCAGCAACTTGCCATTCTTTGCATCAAGTTCACTAATTTTCGTTACTACTGACGGTATGATCATTTATTTGCATTTGTAACAAAACCTCTGTATTTTACCATATCCTCCAAATAGATGTAAAAAAAACCACCAAAAAATGCTGATGAATCCAGCTATCTAAATAATCATTTGGAACTGTTGTCATATGCTGTGAAATCTATCAAAAAATGCTCTTTCAACGAGACCTTGCTTTATAAAAATATTAGAATAATTCTAAAAATATAGCATTTCATAAAGAATATATACTGTAAAAATTGTTGGAACGCTGTACCAATTTAATTTCAAGGCCCACCTGACCTTTTTGAGGATTCCTCAGACCAGATATAAAAATACCTAAACTGGCATTACTCTAAAATTGATGTTTTTATCAACTTTCTTTCACAACTTTACGTGAGAAATTCAGAAAATGATCTTTAACCTTTCCGTTTGTGAAATATAAGTAAACGATTTCCCAAAAAATCTCTTTGTTGGAAGATTAAGGGTGCAAACAATGTTCCAGAACTGCTAATTTCGTCCTCCCCACGAGAAAAAGATCAGACAGTCCTTTAAAAACACTAGCTAAAAGAGTCCGGTTATCAACCAATTACTCTAATCATGAATACTTTCACAGCAACAGAAAAGATAACACCAGTCAACACATATTTTGGTGCCAGCAAAGTAAAAGTTGATTTTAAATAGTTTGGGAGTGCTGAGTTCAAAAAATGGATCAGCTATCATTCACTGGCTACAGTTTTGCTTCCCAATAAAATGCTTGTCTTCTCCAGAATCAAAGGTTTTGTGTCCAAGGCTTTCGGACAAGACCCTCTAAAAATACCATGCTGCTTCTTTCTTTCGTATAGAACTGTTAGGGCTGTGAGAATGCATGTCTTTATGGCACAAATCAATGCCAGAAATATTTAACAAATATTTTTTCATTTTGACTAGCAGTTTTAGTTTTAAGCTTTTTGATTTCTCTAGGTGCTGCTAGCAGTCAGACTTGATTAAATGTAATGTGGAAATCTGTTGAACGCATCTACAACTCATTTTCTGGATGATGATGAATTTTATTGAATTGGTGCAAGTTCAACATTTAACCTGTGCATGTACTTATTCAATATGTGTCATATTTTCAACCTGTCTCATGAATTTCCTTTGTATAAATTTGTCACCTTTTAAAACTGTCATTTTAATAGACTAATATTAATTTCAGCTTGATAAGATTCTGTGAAAAGATTTTGTGGTGTCACTTTCGTCACTATCATTCAATACAATCGTAAGAAATGAGAACAAATCTTTGCTAATTGTAAGTACAAGAAAAGGTAGAAGAGGCTTTAGTTCAAAGACAGGTCAAACATTTAGTTCGCTGACTGCACTTTTTGATACTTTGGCTACCAACAGATGTTGTTTAAATCAGCCTGACCTTTTTTGTTTTATCTATGGTGAATATGTCACGCCAGACAACAGAAGACCCATTACTCAATTTGTCAAGCAAGTGTACCATGTCAACTTTGAAATGCAGCTTGGAGATAAAAATATGGCTTTGGCCCCACATCTTGTTTGTAGTATCTGTGTTGAACATTTGTGTCGAGCGACCTTGTCTTTTGCAAGGATATTCCTGGTCTTTTGATGAAGTTGGGTGTTGCAAGATATGAAGCTCGTACGTGAAGATTGTTTATTGAGAGTTCTAAACAAAGTTTGAAATGTGCACTTCTCCATGTAGCAAGAAGTATGCTTCCATTCCGATCGCAAACTCAGCTAAAATGAAAGAAACATATGACGTTGTCACGCATGTCCTGAACTGCAGAAAGTACAACCAGCACAATTGGATCATTTGTGTGGAATTTAAAATGGTGAATTTCTACTTGGGCAGCAAGCAGACTTTACAAAATTTCCACGCTTTCTTTGCTATTGGGATAGTAGAGACAAGCCAAGCCACTGGATTAAAAGAAACTGGCCAACTCGTCATAAACTTACAGTTTGGGATAAAAATGTAACAAATGAAGCTGGTGTCACGAAAACATATCATATTTCCACCTCTTCATATAAAACTGGGTTTAATGAAGCAGTTTGTTAAAGTTCTGGATAGAAATGGTGCATTCTTTCTTTACATTTGTGAAGTATTCCCTGGACCAAGCATAGAAAAATTGCAAACCCACATTTTTTATGGTCCCCGACTACGACAATTAGTAAAGGATGGAAACTTAAAAAATGCGATGAGCAGAATTGAGCCGGAAGTCTGATGCTCATTCCTAGATATTTTAGGGGGTTTTTTTTAAATTGCAAGGCTGACAACTACAAAGTGTTTGTTGGTAATATGTTGGGAAAGCTTCACATATTGGGAGCAAACATGAGCATCAAGGTTCACTTTCTGCATTGCCACTTGGACAAATTTCCGACGAATTTTGGTGATGTCAGTGACGAACGGGAGAACGATTTCATCAAGATATTAAAGTTATGGAAGAGAGGTATCAAGGACGATGGGATATCAAAATAATGTCTGACTACTGTTGGAACTTAAAACGGGATAATCCAGATGCAGAACACTCCAGAAAGTCTAAGAAACGAAGGTTTTTGCCATTATACTTAAAAGTATTTGTATCAGTTTTTTGTACACAACTTCGTAAGCTATGCTGAAATTACATTTGCAAGGTAGAAAACTTCTTTACTTTAAAACAACTGAAACATTGCTTGCACCATTTCAAAAACATTTTTTTATTCGCCTGTGTAATGTGCAGTAAATAATGACAGCCCTGTATAGTTAATAAATTTGATGTGCTGGTATTCTGGAAAAAATCAAGTATCCGAAAGATTGATTTTGTTTTCCCTTTTTAAATTGCCAGCCATGCCAAGTTATTATTTTCAGTCACAATCAATTTTTTACCACCTATTTCCCTCAATCGCTGGAGTACTAACTCTTGTACAGATTTAGATTTCCATCGTTGACCAAGGTTTAGGCATTAGGGGATTTATTGTGTGTAGTAAAATAATGTCGCTAATCTAGAGTTTGTTTTGGCGTGAATGGACTGTAGTTGTCCTTCTGTACCAACATGCACCTTGATCCCTGGAATATAATATTGCATAGTAGAATTGCAATTATTATTTTTCTGTTCTGTTCTTTGTCTTACATTATTTTGTTGTTTACTTAACATTCACCTACTTATACGGTAAGCCTTACTGACTGCCATAAATAATACTTGACTGAAGCATACTTTTTCTTCCTAAGTTTGTTCTGTACAAGCGTTTTTTTCATTAAAATACAAACGTGCTCTCAGTCTTACTCAATCCTCTTTGCTAAACATTTGCAGACCTCGTGACGTCCAAGTACACAAGTTCAAATTTTAACCTAATCACTGGTGATAAGAAGGCAATATCTTAATCTCTGTGTCTAATTTGTGTTCTAAATTATATTTGACTCACCAATACAAAAACATATTTTTGGTTATTAAAACCATTCTTTGCCAAAGCCATCAGACTAAAAGTAAGCTACAACTCATAATTCTTAAATTTTTGAGGTTCTTCTAGTAAGCATATAGTAACAAGACTATGGGAGGGATTAAGCGGAGCAGTATGATATACAGTAAATACCGCCAGCCACATTTTTATTTCATCTACAGTGTCAAGCCTCCTATAAAGGTATTTTTGTAAGCAGATTAGGATTTTCAACAAATTAAATTGCTTGTTTTGCTGAAAATTTGATACTTCACGCTGCTTAAAATGTTGCTTATTTTGATAATCGAAAAGGTTACGTAACCAATATAGATAACACGGGAATATGAAAAATCTAAAAGAATCTAAAAAAATCCCAAAAAATCTCAAAAAATCTCAAAAATTTCAAAGAATCTAAAAAAATCTCAAAAAACTAAAAAATCGCAATAAAACTCAAAAAATCTCAAAAACCTCAAGCTTTTATGTTTTCTTACAAGAACTAAAACTAAGTTAGTGAGCTCCATGTGAAGATGTTGAATAGTGTGTCTCAAGCAGAGGGAGTTAAATTGCATTAATTAACTTTCTAAATCAGGTCAATCACTGTGATTCTCACTTGTATAATTATATTATAACTTATTGGCATTTTCTACCAAACATCTTGTTTACTGTTTCTAAGCCAAGGACTTGCAATGTATATTCTATATCTTCTAAATAGAATATATATCTCAAGCCCTGAAAATTTGGAAAAATTACGAAGAAAAGTATCTTCATACACAGTAGACATTTCTAAGGAATAGACAATGGTTATTACGATACTGCCTGTGACTTATGATACCAGTATGGTCCCATTTTTATTTTGGGCCTTCACCCTCCCCCTGTTGAAAATAGTTAAAAACAAAAGTGATATTTCCATCTGCAACTGTAAATACAGTGAACATATCAAGAATAATCATTTCAAAATAGTAAGGAAAACTAGGTCTACTTTCTAGTTCCAATAAGGAGCGTCAAAGGCTACTCTTATTCAGTTATCACCCCATTAGCCTAGGAGACAGAAAATCTTGTTCGGCCTTCGACTGGTTTATACTCCCAATCACAAAGAGTGGCAAACTTTTCTTCATTCTTTGTTTTCTTGTTTTAAAAAAGTGTCGTGTTTGTTCTCCATCATTTGTAACGTCTTGACCCAGACAGGTGCTACCAGAAACGTCTGAGGGGAAAAAACGTAATTCCAATTATGATATTTCATTTCTGTACTACCCCTTGTTTATTTGACTGCAAACAATTTAGTGGATATTCTCAAGAAACAAAGCAACATAACAATAGATATTTTTGTATTTACGAGTATGTTTGCTTGGATGCATGCATGATGAATGTATGCATGTATGGATGTGTTTATCTATACATATGTACATATCAATAAAATAAAAGCTATTTAAAAGGTTGAAATGGACGTGTTAAAACTCAACAAGGGCTCAGAAGCTCAAAGGTCCAAACACACAACGATTGCAAATGTTTTATACTATTTATCTTTTTATTTATGGAAAAGATAGATAAAAAATGACTAAAAAATTTATTTTCATATATTTAAACTGTATCTTTATTCCGCACCAGTCGGTGGAATCACAATGCCTCTTTACTGCCATTTCCTTCTTGTCAATTTGCAACCGTATGCTGGTACCAAGGATGAGACATGTTTTAGACTGGATGTAAATAAAATGCTCGCCCGATGTCAGCAAAAGAACATTAGAGGATTTTGAAATCACATAAAGTTACAAGAACTTGTATTCAATAAAGTAGTTGACATACTTTAGACACAACCTTGGAACTATTGATACTGAAAACCATCTTTTGCTATGTGGAAATATACACTAATATTACATACACATCAAATTTTTATCTTGCAAATGAAAGGTTTTTTTTTAGAAATTACTGTACATGAAACCGAATTTGAAATCGGAAAAACCTTTGTTTTTGAATGAGAAACAAAAGTAGGCCTTATCTAATATCTGTTACACCAATATTTTGAAGGAGATCCTTGGATAGAATCAAAAGCTGAGTGTTCAGGTAAAAAATTGTATATGAAAATTAAATTTGAAGAGGGACAAAAAAAGCTTTTTTGTGTCATTGATCCTGTTTCAAAAATGAGCCAATACAGTACATTATTCTGTCTGTGCTTTATCATAAACCAATTAATCTTTTGGTCACAAAACTTAAGGATATCAATCTACACCACACAATAGACGTTTTGCCAAACTGGCCACAATTTGTGAGGGGGCTTTTAAATCTAATAAAAACACGAATATGATACCCACACTTATTTTGGTATCAAGATTGTTATTTTATCCAGTGTAAAACTACATTAGAGGTCAGGAAATACTAATTAGTGTCATTCTTACTTTTGTTTGTGTCTTGTTGGGGAAACTGTATATCGATAAGCATTCAGGCCATGAATAAAGATTGTAAAATGACTGTTATTGAAACAAATTTTAATATCTAGTTGAAACTGTCTTGCTATCGTTAAAAATTAAGATAAAATATAGAAAGTAGCATCTGGCTGAAAGGTATGTTAATTAAAACAAATATAATAAATATTTTTGATGTTTTTGTTGTTTTGTCCAGAAAGTTACTATTTTTCTGTTTGTAACTTTTATAATGTATGTATATCTGTGACTGCCTGAAGCATTATTCACAATTGGTATTAAATGTAGGTCGTTTATCTTTGTCCAGCACATTGGAAGTGTAATTATGATGGATTAACAGAACGGAAAAGGCAGATATGATCTATAATCAGGGAAGGTTAGTATTGATACTTTCAGTTACTAGCTGGTTTGAGAAATCACTAATGTTATTATATCACATAGAATGTTTCTTAATGTCCTCCAGTTGCCACAACAAGCTTTTTGTGGTAACAGTACGGCATTGTTTCTTTTTGATGGAAGCATTTATAACAAATGTGGTATAGAATCAGCCACCAACAATTTTGTATGAATGAAGAGGACACGGATTGTGTACCAGTGAGTCTTTGAGACAGGTCGAATAAAAAATTCTCTCTAAGCTCTCTGCTCATTAACATAATGGCTATTGCATTTAACCTGTAACGTTGTTTAGTAAAACGTTTAAAGTTGCCGATAAGTTTTTCATTTTAAGAAAAAACTTCTAATTTAAACATTAAAGATACTGGTTTTTTGGTTTATCATTTTCAATAGTTTGTAAAAGGAACTCAAAACATGCTGCATCTATGGACAAAGTCAAAACTTGAGCATCATATGTGCACATGTGTCACATCAATAAAGCAACTTAAAAAACCTTAAACCTGTTATGTGTGTGTGTGTGTGTGTGTGTGTGTGTTGGTATTGGATTCAGTCCCAAGACTGGAAATGAAATACCACACACGTTGTTTCTACTGACAAATGTACTTTAAATGTAGATTTTTTAAATAGAGACATGTGACTTAAATATAGCGGGTTTTGATTAATGTAATTGGAAGTTCTAATTTTGTTGATCAATGTTGTACATATAATGTATAGAATTATTTTTATAAACCGTGTAATTATTTTATCTTTTATTCAATGTTTGCAAACTGCAGATCGCAAACCAAATTTAGAATTAAAACAATTACAAATCAATCAGAACCTTCGGGTCATAGCAAATTGTAAGTCATGTGTATACAGTATACAATGGTAATATCTACCCATTGAGTTACTTAGCTACTAAAATAGGGGGCTGTTCCCAAAATGCATTTCAAAAAAATATCCAACTCCACATATGAAGACCAAAACAATGTCGACCATGCGTATAACCATCAATTCAAAACCAAAATTTTGCATGTACAAAAATTTCTCCAATTCTACCAAATATTGTACTAATGTACTTACATAAAACTACCAATATACGAACATGTAAATTATCAGCTAAAACAAAATGCCAGTATCTAAATACACATTCTTTATTGATATTTTCAGTGGGTCAATGTTATTTTCCACCCCAAGGAAAATGGCTTAATTTCATTGCAGAATATCCACTGCTAAACTTTATTAAAGTTATCCCCATATTTAGAAAATCCAACGCAGGGAAATATAAGCACTGTAAAGCGAGTCTTTAAATACGTTCATTCATGATACTAAATTTTATAGTATATTGGGATTATAGGTATTAAGAACTTGTGAAAATGTTTGAAGCTGAATCTAATTTTTATACTAATAGAAAGACTCTTAATGAGTGACCATAATTCTATACTGAAGCTGCTTTTTTAAATATTCTGCCTCTGGCTGTATTTTTGGCGATTTGCGTCATTCAGCTCGAAAATATACAATTCTTTTAATTAAGAAATAATAATGTTCTGTTAAATTTCCTGTTAAATTTCCTTTTTGTGATTAGAAGGGTTTCTATAGTTTTTGACAAGTGGAACATAATCAATACTTACTGATGGAATACAGAATGCAACTTCTTCAAGGAGCATATTTTAATAAAAATATTTAAGTCTACATATAAAGGTCAGAAACGGTCAAGTATGTGCAAACCAAAAATTTAAAACCAGCAATTTTGACTGCATTAAAATTTTTACAATTTTACTAAATATTATAAAAGCTTGATTGCTTAAACTTATAAATATATGACAACATGAATGATAAACTATAAATAACTGCTGCTGTCCAATCCCCTGCTCCTTACCTAACAACATTTAACAAATAAAGGAAAAATCTCCAAGGATTTTTCTTTTAGCTTCAGAAAAATGAACCCTGATTCAGATTAGACAATGCTCTATGGTAAAGAAAGCCCACTAATCACCAAGCAATATGCACTGTCACTGTTTATGCAATGACATTGGCTTAAGTGAAGAACCACTTTTGATTAATTATTGAGTGATGAAAAAGATTTTGTATTAATAGTAGGATATAGATCAATTGCTGGCAGTTGGCTGGCACCATGGACACAGAATTGCTGTATTACTGTTGAATATATTAGTAGATACTCCCTTTCTTAAATACTGCACTGTGCATAAATACAACAAAAGCCATCTTAGCAGAAAAATTAAGGAAAATAATCTAAATGCAATATTCATTTAAAAGCCAGCTTCCTTTACCCCTTTTCTATTCTATAGTAAAGGAATTCTTAAAAACAAAACTTGAGTCGCCTAAGTGGTAGAAAAGACAACTGACGTAATGTGGTGACTTGAATGAATGGAATGAATAATGGCTACTTCCTGCTTTTGCATAATGGTTTTGACCCAGATATTCCACCTAGCCTTACTCTCCAATTAGTAAGATTAAACATAAAACCTTTAGACAAAAATGAGGGATAAAAATGATTTACCAATCAATGTTAATCTAGAAATCTGCTACGCTTTTCAAGTACTACAGTGGATATTATGTTTCACCCGCTGGTATCCTCCTTACGATGACCTGGCTTCAACAACAAAAGAAACAACACCAAAGCCCTTAATGTCATAAAATTGCTCTGTTATCCTCAACAAATACGCCAAGTGACGGAAAATACAAACTGGAATGTGCGTTTAGACACACACAAAAATTGGTGTGAAGTATGACCTTTTCCCAGGAACACTTGCCAGCAAAAAGTTTTTGTAATGTCTACAGGATACTTTTATCAGCAACACAATTCCTATAAAAACCATCAGGGGTGGAACAAAAATTATTTGTATTCTATTAAGTCTTGCCAGGTTGAAACCTTGACCCTTGTACAATCTGCTTAAACAATCCCAAGAAACCTTTCTTCTTAAGCTTTGCGTCAAAGTTGCAAGACATTATTTACCTTATTCCCAGTATGAAAATTGATGGTCTATGAAAAAAGTTCATTTATTACAAATACATACTGTGCAAAGTCATATCAATGAATAAAAGTGTCATTTTCACATCAAGTGATGCACAGTAGAGCATTTATGTTAAATGTTTTTCAGCATTGTTTAGCCACTTGGCTTTATTTCATGACAATTAAAAAGGACCCATGTAACAAACCCAGGAGCACCTCCCTTTTTTCCATTGTGGGCAGTGATATTGTGTAGTATAACAGCGAGGTCAAGTCCTTGCATCGACTTATTCTGAGTTCTATCTCAGGAAACATAGTGAAAAAGTATTAATGATAGTATTTGTGCTCTTGGTCAGCTAATAGAGAAAAGTAGAGGATAAGAAATTTCTATATTGCTTATATTCATTTAGGAAAAGCATTGCAGTAATTAGCCAACAATGAGTTCCTTGTTGATATCCTAAAAATACTTTTGTTGTTATACATAGCTTGTAAAGATTTTATCTGATATAGANCATGTAACAAACCCAGGAGCACCTCCCTTTTTTCCATTGTGGGCAGTGATATTGTGTAGTATAACAGCGAGGTCAAGTCCTTGCATCGACTTATTCTGAGTTCTATCTCAGGAAACATAGTGAAAAAGTATTAATGATAGTATTTGTGCTCTTGGTCAGCTAATAGAGAAAAGTAGAGGATAAGAAATTTCTATATTGCTTATATTCATTTAGGAAAAGCATTGCAGTAATTAGCCAACAATGAGTTCCTTGTTGATATCCTAAAAATACTTTTGTTGTTATACATAGCTTGTAAAGATTTTATCTGATATAGATCCTTTTATCACGACTAATAAAGAATTATCAAAAGCTTTTAACTGAGATAGCGGAGTCAAACAGGGTTATTAATTAGCTTCAACCAATCCTGATATGTGATCAGCTTTCCTACTAAACTTACTTTGAGAAAAAGCGAGTGTCAGGGAAGTTAGTAGAATTGAGTTGCAACAATAGCATTATTGGTCCAAAGAGCCCCAAATGCAGCTGCCAAATTTGAACATCTACATCAGAGAAACAAAATAAGTTGATAATATCCTCATCTTTGGTGAAAACACTGCTACTTGGTAACGCCCTTTTGGAACCTACTGCCAGCTATAAAGGAAATAAAATTTGAGTAAATACTGACTAGAAATGTTTTTTAAGTGTGGCTGGAAGGCTACCTTTTTCATTAAAGATTTGAAGTTAGCTTAGTCTAAACCATATTAATTGTTTTGGCAGCTTCATCAAAAACAATAGAAATTATAGAAAATCGAATTGAATGAAAATTTAACATATGATAGTATCAGATATTTAAATGCTTTTAGGAAAATGATCTAGATTGTTTTTTCACTTTGCTTCAGAGAACTATACTTGTATATATGAAAGTATGTATGATGGGATGGTCTATACTTTACTTTCATAATTATTTTTTTGGGGGGATGGGGGGGAATGGGAGAGGATGGATGAAATATGAAGAACTCAAATTTTGATGGTCAAGAAAGCAAGATACTTTTTCATAATTAGAGTATTTTCTTTTCCTTCAGCAACAAACATATTTTTATCTGCATATCGTATTATAATACATAATAATTTATCTTCCATTACTAGTTTCTTCTTTTTCTTTCTTAAAGATGTGGTTAATGCAGCACGTTTAATACCTCAAGTCATATTTCAACAAGAATCGAATACATCCATAGCTAATCAAAATAGGGACTGTTCCCAAAACATATCTTAAGAAAAATATCCAACTCCCTATATGAAGACCAAACAAGGTCGACCATGCGTACAACCATCAATTCAAAACCAAAATTTTGCATGCACAAAATATTTCTACAATTATACCAAATATTGTACAAATGTAATTATATAAAACTACCAATATACGAACACTTAAACACTTTTTATTTTATTTTCAAAGGTTCAATGATATTTTTCACCCCAAGGAAAATGACTTAATTCCATCTCAGAATATGCTCTGTTAAAGTGAATCATAGTTTTCATCATATTAAGAAAACAAACGCAGGGAAATATAAGCACTGTAAAGTTATGGTCTAATTAAGGAGTGGGGGAGGTAGTTGAAGGAGATTGAGTAGACCTTAAAGACAGCTATGAATTCTCCTTATCTTCTTGTATCAGGAGAACCCAAAACGTTCAACCATTTGCAATCATAAGGACGGTGAATGAGTTAGGTATCAAATGCTTAAAATTTAATTAATGGAATTTTTTGAGTATACAAAAGAGGGTCAATTCCTCTACCGACAAACAGAAATCAAATTTCAACCAATTTCGCTGTTTCCCAATTGTAGCAAAATATTTTGAAGGTCTTTTGTCATTCAATTAATCAAAAAAACTGTCACCTCAAATCAATCTTAATAATGACTGTTTCTACAATCAACCAACTACTGTCAATATCAATAGAAAGTCTATGGGGGAATTAAAGAGCAGCATACCTCAGTATAGTCTTCATATGCAAAAGTAATCTGCATAGCAATAATTAAAGTAGACTCGTTTTGGAACAAACAATGTTCAAAAATTTCGAGTAGAATAAAAAAAACTAGAATCACTTATTATAGCACCCAATCAACTTGATTAACCAGCAAACTTCTCGAATAATGTAAATGAGTTTCTGTATTCCTAAACAAAAGAGTAACCTAGTTAACCTAGTGTATACATGTGAGCATACTGGTTCATACTACCATAACACTGCTTAGAAATGCAGCAGTCCGAAAAAAGTGGAAGACCTCATGATCGCCCAAGTCCAAGAAGAATATGGCACCTGGACAGACAGATATACATGTGTACTTGAATGGTATTGGTTCAAGTTGCAAATTAAAATTCTAATATTGTACGTGCTGTTAACAAAAAACAAGAAAGCGGTAGTCCATTTTTCGGTAACCATCAGAAGCAGTTGTATGTTCAATGTATTGATGAAAATAGAAAAGAAATTGTTATAGTACAAAATTGTTGAATTGCCTTAAAGTCACACTACAACTATAAACAAAATTCCTCAGCTAGAGTTCCTTGTTATTTTGTTGGTTGTTTAGAAAGTAGTATTGCGATGACCTGATAAACAAAAATAGTTAAAAGTTAGAAACTCATGTACGTTTCTTACATGAAAAGAAAATATGATATGGTCCCGAATCAAAACTTTGTATCGGGATTTTCTTCTACAGTCACTACCAAAAGTTTAAGACCACCCTTAATTTTGACTTTGAAATGACACAACTGATTATATATCTATATTAAAACTGATTTATTGTGGATAATATTTCCTTTACACACAAATTTCATATTTTTTAGTATCTTTTGATTAAATTTGCATCCATTTTGATAGTTGTTTCCTTGATATTCAGTATTTGGTGGGTCCACCGCCACTTTTAATTATTGCCTGCAGGCATCTTGGCATACTGTGTACTAGATTTCTGCAGTATTCCTGCGAGATTTCTTTCACCCACACTTCTTTTATCGCTTCCACAAG
>RDPX01000001.1:4715895-4796783 GCA_003991215.1 Morbakka virulenta | reverse complement strand
ATTAAGGAGTGGGGGAGGTAGTTGAAGGAGATTGAGTAGACCTTAAAGACAGCTATGAATTCTCCTTATCTTCTTGTATCAGGATAACCCAAAACGTTCAACCACTTACAATCATAAGGACGGTGAATGAGTTAGGTATCAAATGCTTAAAATTTAATTAATGGAATTTTTTGAGTATACAAAAGAGGGTCAATTCCTCTACCGACAAACAGAAATCAAATTTCAACCAATTTCGCTGTTTCCCAATTGTAGCAAAATATTTTGAAGGTCTTTTGTCATTCAATTAATCAAAAAAACTGTCACCTCAAATCAATCTTAATAATGACTGTTTCTACAATCAACCAACTACTGTCAATATCAATAGAAAGTCTATGGGGGAATTAAAGAGCAGCATACCTCAGTATAGTCTTCATATGCAAAAGTAATCTGCATAGCAATAATTAAAGTAGACTCGTTTTGGAACAAACAATGTTCAAAAATTTCGAGTAGAATAAAAAAAACTAGAATCACTTATTATAGCACCCAATCAACTTGATTAACCAGCAAACTTCTCGAATAATGTAAATGAGTTTCTGTATTCCTAAACAAAAGAGTAACCTAGTTAACCTAGTGTATACATGGGAGCATACTGGTGCATACTACCATAACACTGCTTAGAAATGCAGCAGTCCGAAAAAAGTGGAAGACCTCATGATCGCCCAAGTCCAAGAAGAATATGGCACCTGGACAGACAGATATACATGTGTACTTGAATGGTATTGGTTCAAGTTGCAAATTAAAATTCTAATGTTGTACGTGCTGTTAACAAAAAGCAAGAAAGCGGTAGTCCATTTTTCGGTAACCATCAGAAGCAGTTGTATGTTCAATGTATTGATGAAAATAGAAAAGAAATTGTTATAGTACAAAATTGTTGAATTGCCTTAAAGTCACACTACAACTATAAACAAAATTCCTCAGCTAGAGTTCCTTGTTATTTTGTTGGTTGTTTAGAAAGTAGTATTGCGATGACCTGATAAACAAAAATAGTTAAAAGTTAGAAACTCATATACGTTTCTTACATGAAAAGAAAATATGATATGGTCCCGAATCAAAACTTTGTATCGGGATTTTCTTCTATTTTCACCCAAAGGCTTTAACGTATTCCCCCCTCTCTAATGAGATAAGTACGCTACTGTTGTTGTTTTTTTGTTGTTGCTGATCTTAACCTTTCTTTCCTTTAAAAATCCTTCCCTAATCATATCACCAGCTTCATGTCAGCATTCATCTGTGACATTCATACACAATGTTATCTTATTCTTTGCGTATTAATGTTTTTCTTGACATCATCATATGTTTACAGGTTTCATTTTACTTTGTCCTGAGGTTGATGTCTGGTTGCTTATCAGTACACAAACGACTACAAAGTTGCGTTTTAGGTGTCAATGACAGACCTTCGTCCGACTGATTGCTTGGTTGATTGTCTGTTAAGGTGTACTGTCTTAGCCTTTGTCTAATAATATATTTAATCTACAAAGAAACAAATATCTGGTTTGTTATGTGCCAGGGTATGTACACGAGAGTTTGGACACACCCATGGCCCCCATTAAAACTGAATCAGAATAATTGCTGGTTGACAAGACATATCTTCTACATCATTACACTGAAGATGAGAGCTAAGGAACTTCCGTCATAGTTGAGAGTGCAGTATATTCTGAGTTCTAGAATCTTTTAAATGACTGTCCAAGGCTTGAAATAAAGAAAGAAACTTTTAGTGAAATTAGTCACATCTATAATTTTTAACTACATCGTTCACGCAAGGCTTTAAGGTCACTAAAAAGTTAAAAACTGCAAGAAGGAGGTGGACTGAATAAATAGGACAGATGTGTCAGATGGAAAACACAGTTTCTTCTTTATAAGGACTTTGAATCGATTAGAATTATAGTCACGACCAAAAAAAGAAGAATAAGAATTTAGGAAAATAGCTTGAGAGCAAAGAAATTCATTAGAAGGTTGAAATTTCATTGTATAATGAGTAAGCAATGGACAATGTAAAAGGTTGGTAACAAAGAAGAAAGCTCCTGGCTGCATTGACTATGGAAGTAATTGTAGAAAACATGAAGAGATGATATTTCGACGATGTTAAAGGATTCCAAGGGTTCCAGAAAGCTTAGAGGAGCTGGACATAGAAAGTTTGGTTCGGCCTAAAAGGTTCAGAGGGAAGGTAGAAGCACCTGACCGGATCTGTCCACAATAACCCCAAAATGATTGCAAGGAAGATTTAAATGATACCTAATACTCCCCCAAGAGAGATACTTACATGCCCGATGAAGAGAGTCAAATTTCATGGACGCTGTCTTGTCAATAGCGCGATAGCTTTAGTAAGTACTCCTGAACAGATTTTTTTTATTCCTACTAAAGCTATTTATAAAAAATACTAAATATCTAAGGAAAATAACAAAAATAATTTAAATGTGCTAATTACTTTTTACCAATTTTCTTTTACCGATTTTCAACGGTGTCTCCAGCAAAAATCATTAATCAACCCACTGAATTTTTGATTAAATTACCTTTCCGGACATATATTCAAATGTGTATAATTATTTTCACAATATGGACAGTAATGTACCCTTTTCATTTTATCCAATTGCTGATTAACTTGACAGCGTTTTGGGGAAAAATCAATGCAAATGATGCTGCTGTAAAAGAGTATGGCTTCTTTCTCTTTGTCTGCTGTTTAAAAGAAAACAAGAGGGCTATCTGGTTTAACAGCGTCACAACCATTGTACATACACCCCGATTGTTTTACTCCTCCTTCCAAAATGTTTTTGAAGAAAACGTGATGCAAAAATTATTTTCACTTAATCACGTAAGAAAAAAGAGTTTGCTACTGTGACATATTAGCAAATATGGCTTTAAGAAATATCGTTTTTTTAATTCGACAGAAAATGTTAAAAACAATCTGGCTATTTTTTACAATCAGTTTTGTAGACATTAGACTTCATTAGAACGAGAGACTAAAATGATGTCAAAAACTGACCCAACTGCTTTGCTTCCGTGAATATGCCTTTTCTTCGAAATATTCTTTCTTCCTCTGTTTTTGTATCTACAAAATCTAAATTTTTAAATCTTTCATTTATCAAGAATAGAATTCTTCAGGATTCCCACCGTTTTCAAACAACATCAGCAACAGAAGGTTCTTTGGTTATCAGGTTCCCATCTTTAACAGGGTGGTCATTTTACTGTCACCAAATGCTTAAATGAAAACATTTAGCTTAATTTGTCAGAAACCTTCTTTGTAATTGCTCTAATAGGTTTCTAAGATATTTAAACCGAGTAGAAAAAGAATAAGCAGGGGAGATTAAACCACAAATAACTACTTAGTTGACACCACGTATATTTAAAGAGGAAGCATTTCTTTTCTTGGATAACCTTCATGACGTTTTAAGAAAAATAGGTCATTGACAAAATTTGGGTTAAGTATTTTATAAAAGCATTGGCACACTTCGCTGTGCATGAAAGTAGAAACAATATTAATTTCTATTTGTAAGATAAAGAAATTTTGGATCTTTAAAGGGGTTGACCTATAAGAGAAATGGAAAATTTCGTTTTGGTAAAGAATTTGAGGTATCTTTATGGTCATATACCTAAAACTTGAAAGTCTTATCCTGAGTGTGAGTTCTATAAGAGGTAAAGTGCTGTAAGTGAAAAAAATCTTACACTGGTCGAGCTTTGCTTTGGATTTAAGATAGTAAACGAGATTTTATTGCACTGAAGATACTACAGAGAAAGCAACATTGAGAGTTGAAAGAAAATTTCTATGTTATTTAACGTGTATGGATATGCCCGAAAATAGTTTATATTAAATAGCAGGTACTGGTACTGCTTTTTGTGAAAAACCTTAAGTAAAATACCTAAAATACACTGACAAATTTCCAAAAAGCAATTTTAATTCAATATAGTTTAGGTATAACCATGAAAAATAATAAAACGTAAAAGAAGTTATTTTGATTGTGTACTCTATGCGTAACGATGTAGCTGAGACCAAAGAAACTGCGCACAAGCCTGTCCCAAGCTAGGTTGAAAACGGAGGAGGGTTGGATGTAGGGCTAGTAACTCCACCTTGTAAAACCTCAAACAACTACAGAGAGAGCAAAAGGCAGCCAATCCGGTCAACATCACCATCGAATAGCAAGAGCTGGGACAGCCGTAGGAGTATCACAGGTGAATGTACCACCCATGATACCTCTAAATGCATAAATGACGACCTAGACCAAAACTGAGAGGAAGTCTATGCCCAGACTACCCACATCATCTCCGCCAAACATTGTACAAAATTTGGAACATGGAATGTAGGGACATTGTATGAGACAGGGAAAATGGCACAAGTGATTCAGGAAATAAAGAACTATGACCGCAACGTGTTAGGAGTGAGCGAAACTAGATGAACGGGGACAAGGGAGACTGACAAGTGAAGGCATAACTGTGTTATACTCGAAGAATGAGGGAAGGCAGTGACAGACGAAGATTTTAGTATCCCCTGGGAAAACAACTTCAATCTCCCGGACCTTGATTTCGCTGATGACATAGCCATTGTTGCTCCAAATAGCATGAAGTGTCAAGAAATGATAAACAGGCTGCAAGTCGAAAGTGCCAAAATAGGATTGAGAATAAAAGAAGGCAAAACCAAGGTGTTGAACATCAGCAACAATCAGGCAGCACAGGTAACTGTAAGAGGGGACCTGCTTGAGACAGTACAGAAGTTCCAGTACCTTGGAAGCTATGTTACAGACTCTGGTGAGGTGGAAACAGACATGGCTAATAGGTTAGGCAGAGGTGGAGCAGTTTTTCTGTCAATGGCAACACATGTGGAGGACTCGACAGATAAGCTTAAAAACTAAGATCCAGTCATACATGGCAATAGTCATCTCTACAGCTTTGCACGCAAGTTAGACCTTGAAAAACACAAAGAAATTGGAAAGAAAGTTGGACTCCTTCCACCAGTGGAATATGAGAAAAGTTTTAGGCATCACATGGCGGGACAAGATAACGAAGGAAGAAATCTTAAGACAAACAGGACAGAGAGAATGACGCAAGATTGTTGAAGAGAGGAGATGGAAGCTGTCAGGACATGTGTTACGGCTACCAGCTGGCCGACCTGCTAGACACGTTTTATTCTGGAAACCTGTAGCTGGAGGAACGAACCACTGCAGACCTGCAAGGATGTGTCAGGCAACCTTCAAAGATGATCCAAAGGCTCGAGGACTGACCCTCCAAAATCCTCAAGCATTGGCTGAGGATCGAGCCCGATGGCGTTGTCTTGCTGTCCCATGTTCTGAACAGGACCGGGGAACATAAGATCTAAGATAAGGTCTAAAGATACTTGTGAGTTTGCCCTAATGTTTGAAAAAGATTTGAAATTACAAAGAAAAGTAAATAAGACCTAAGTTATGCTCTGCCTTGATTTGAAACACCACCTGTGGCTTTAAAGGCCATCTATTCCTACCACTGAGCAATTGATGCTGCCTTCTAAACGATGTCCTTTTTAAAGCCTAATATTCCACTAAACTCAGCAAACTTTCTGCTTTTCAAATCAACGTTGGTTATGATCCTACTTGATATTGACAAATTTAGCAAGGTATATGGTATTCATGTACAATAATTTATTTTCTGTAGGNCCGGGGAACATAAGATCTAAGATAAGGTCTAAAGATACTTGTGAGTTTGCCCTAATGTTTGAAAAAGATTTGAAATTACAAAGAAAAGTAAATAAGACCTAAGTTATGCTCTGCCTTGATTTGAAACACCACCTGTGGCTTTAAAGGCCATCTATTCCTACCACTGAGCAATTGATGCTGCCTTCTAAACGATGTCCTTTTTAAAGCCTAATATTCCACTAAACTCAGCAAACTTTCTGCTTTTCAAATCAACGTTGGTTATGATCCTACTTGATATTGACAAATTTAGCAAGGTATATGGTATTCATGTACAATAATTTATTTTCTGTAGGCACTTTACAGTCTCCAACTACTTAGTGACGACAGCAAATGATTATTCGTGTGTTTTTATTAATTATTGTAATACTAGCGGTAGAACCAATTTCAAATTTGTCCTAGGAGAAAAAAAACGTGATACGAAAATCTTCAAAGCAAATATTTATAGGGGGTCAATGGGCAATTGTTTTCCAATTAGATGACTATTCCTTGAGTGGTTAACCCGAAGGGAGAAACGAGGAAGTTAAATATTGTAATGATTAAAAAATTAAGTGATCTTTTAGGTTGATTTAAGAAGATAAAACCAAGGGGGTGTATTGGTTTATTTTCATCTTGCATGAGCTGGATCCGTCGATGATTGAGGAACAAAAGGAAGCCAAGAATTTCAGTATGTGTTTATGTTCCGTTATGTTTTGATACATTTGGCCATTATTCTTATGGCGATAGTATTGATAAAGGTTTATACCTTTACTGTATAAAGCAATCTTTTACGTATATAGTTCACGACTTTCTTCCTTTTTGTTTAAGCTTTGCCGGCGATTTGATAAACATCTATTAAGAATATTAAAAATATAATCTCGATATTCATGCTTGCAAACTTGTATATCATATATATATATATATATATATGTGTGTGTGTTTATTTTTCTTTGTATGTGTGTTATCTGTTGTATTTATTGCAAAAAGTGCTTAATGTTTAGAAGAAAGTATTATATAGAACATGAAACAAGAAAAGTACAAGTTATAATTTGGAACAAACAGTTCACGATATTTTGATCGCCCGATCATTATTGTCTGACGATAGTAATATCGTGAAACTACTAGTTGCAATTAACAACAACTCGTTTTTTTCGTGTTTCAACTTATGTATATATATACATATGTATGTATGTATATATATATATATATATATATATATATATATATATATGGTACTTTCGATTNTGCAAAAAGGGCTTAATTTGTAGAAGAAAGTATTATATAGAACATGAAACAAAAAAAGTACAAGTTATAATTTGGAACAAACAGTTCACGATATTTTTATCGCCCGATCATTATTGTCTGACTATAGTAATATCGTGAAACTACTAGTTGCAATTAACAGCAACTCGTTTTTTTCGTATTTCAACTTATGTATGTATGTATGTATGTATGTATGTATATATATATATATATATATATATATATACACATATATACTCTCCGGTATGTATACAGATCATAGTTTAAATTTAAGTGTTTCAGACCACCATCTTATATGTGTTGCATCTACAGTAATTTACATTTGTAATCTAATTTGACCAAACTGATAATATGAGCAACATTTGAAAGGTTATCGAATCACAGCTTTAGCCACAATACACACATCAAACACCCAACCAACCGTCACATGGTTTGTGCAAAAATGAAAATTTAGAAAGTTGGTAAAATATTGCAATTATTCTCATCTTATTGCATAAATTTGAGGGTGAAAAGTAAATTTCATTATGTTTTTGTTGCATGGTATCTATTATAACAAAGGATTAAATTAAGACTATAATAATCATACGTAATTTCAAGTTACAATATCTATCTTTATACTCCGTATATCAGCACAACTATATAAATCACGTTGGTATAAGATTTAAATGACACCCAAGAAAGCTGTTTTAAAATAATTTTTAACCAGAACCACACGAATACTACAAAAATGTAATGTGACAACAGCTACCTTCTTGATGTTACTGATACAATAACCATAAAGAAAGCTGTCGACACACAATGGAATGGTGGTAGCCACAACATCTACATAATTTAAAACATGTAGACAGAGTGATACTGTCAAATTGGAGTGAAACTTCAACAGTTACTTTTTAAAAATCTGAAGGTCAATATTTAGGTGAAGATTTCTTATCGGGAAACGAAATATTAGATAGTTGTTTCACGGTCTTGAAAGTATACAATAGATGGCATTATTTTGTACTAAATAGGTAATGTTAGATGTCAGAATAGGTGTTCGTGTACCCTGGTAACAACGATAATTTTCCAGTAGTTCTTGCTATTACTTGTATTTTCTGACTGATGCTGTGTATATGCACGTGGCTTTATCGTCACCAATACTCCATGTATAAACAAGTACATGCAACATTGCATTTATATGTGCATATAGTGTCTTCAAAACAGCTCTGTGCATACTGCTGTAAACTACAGTTCAATCTGGATATTTGCAAAATCAGAAGAAGCACATACCGCAGTAAAGGTTATAAGTAAAGGATATGAGTAAAGTTTAAACATCTTTCCTTGTAACTGCCGTTGTTTTCTTATCAGGACTTCTTACCTGGTTGCGAATATTTAACTTCATGATATATTTTTGTTTATTAATGCACTTTCTTTACAATTTTTAATCCAAACGTCTGTTAAAATCTGTTTTAAAGTAGAAGGAAATTGGTTATTGTATTCATCAGGGAAATTCAACAAAATAATTTTTTGTTGGCTATTTACCTGTCATAACATCAGAAAAACGTTGAATTGATTATTGAAAGAAAGAAATGCACTGCATTGATGTAATTTGTAAATTATCAAGCTGACTTCTTCCTTATCTTTGGTCTGTTAGGGGTCGCCACAGCAGACCATACGCCTCCATTTTGTATGGTGGTAGCGTCTTTCTCTCTCACTCCCATGCCCCTCATGTCCTCTTTATTACATCCATGTAGCGTATCCTTTGTCCTACTTTCTTCCTCCTCCCTGGCAGATTCATGTCTAACATTCTCCTCCCGGTACAGTTCTCTTTCCTTCTGATCACATGCCCATAGCACCTCTGCCTTTCCTTCCCTCTAGTTCTCGCTCAATCTCCTAACATGTGCTGTACCTCTGATGTTTTCATTTCTGACTTTATCCAGGCGTGTGACTCCAAGTGCTCAACTCAGCATCCTCAATTCTGCCACCTCCAACTCTGCTTCATGCTTCTCAGTTGTCGCTACTGACTCAAGCCCATACAGTAAAGCTGGCTGCACTGCCGTCATTATCAAGCTGACTAATTGATCCAGTATTCATGTTGGCCAAGATTGAAGGCAAAAGCAAATCAAAATCTCTAACAACTGTTAGACAGGTCGTCTGAAAAAAAGGGGGAAAAGCTTTCACATCCACAGACCACATTTTCCAAAGTGACAGAAAAATAGAATTAACTCTGATTTGAAACTAAAATGTCATTGCTTAAAATATCAAGCAATTCGATAATTCGAAGGGTAGTGTTGACGCAGTGCAAAAATCAAGCAAAAAATGCTGAAGCAAGGAGCATTAATATATACCCAGGTGCAATTATCGAATTTCAAGTAATTAATTATTAAGCTTCATTAACCCACAGATAATGTAGTAGAAGTTTTTTTCTCAATTTATGACACCCTTTCTTTGGACTTCAATTCATACTTTCCGTTTTCCACTATTGCTAGCTTATTACCATATGTCCACAATATCTAGCATACAATATAAGATCAGAGCCAATTTTTAAAAATTTGAATCTCTCATTCAAGTACCAAAGTAATAAACAACAAAAGCAAAAGAAGTAATAAAAATGGCAATGTTAATCGCTATATTCAACTTCATAGTACACGGTTATGGTTCCTCTTTGGCTTTTATTTCAAAAGTCAACTGTAATTTTTAAATAAACTCATATCCAAATGCTTCATATTATTCATCTGGTCCTAAATTCTTATTTCAAAAGGTCATAGTTAGGCTAGAAGTGACCAATCAGCAGCCAGCGATGTCTTTTTCTTCGACCAACGTAACGTTTGTAAAATTCTCTAGAGTGTGGGCAACCATAAAAATGGACAGTCCTCAAACTTTTTCAAATTTGCTTTATGTATGTGAGGAACTTGCGCGTTGCAATTAGACGGTTTCACTTTTAGAAACGAATAGTTAGTATTTGATTAAGCACTCAAAAGTAGGGGATTTATTTTATTAATTTGTTAAATGTTAATATGGCTCTGCTCCATTCCAGGTAAAGAAGGCTGGCCACCCATGGGTTAGGCTTTCACCTGCAGAATTCTAGGCTCTGTTCAGGAAATGACGATCGTTTATCTTCATTCGTAGCTCAAAACGAAACTGACTCCATCTAAAAGGATTGTTAAAAATTATCTTGATCCCACAGATTGTTAAATATGAAAATATATGCACACAGATTAGGACGTCAGATATCAAATTTCCTAGTCACTTTCTTCGCGTTCAATAGGTAAGGACGGGAAAAAATGATTGAAAAAATATCACTTGTGCTTTTGCCATTTTCATTTTTCACTCCGTTTGATGCTTGTCCCTTCACAAGGTAGAAACCAGTGCATGCCTTTAGTCAATAAACTAAAAGATTTTTGTATCTTTACTTACAAGAGTAAATTTGTTTAGCACCTTGGCTCTTTCACCTTTTGACTAGTAATCCCCTTCTTTTTTATCTGTATCTTTATCTATAGCAGTTTTCAGATGGTGGTCATTCTATTTTCTGGCCTTATGCCCATACCAATGGAATTTGTTGTACCAGGGGCTTCATATTTTTTAAACCACTTTTTCTTCCGCTGGGTTTTGATGAAGGATTAGAGAACCATTCCTGTCTCGGTTTTGAAAGCAGATTACTCTTTTCTTTCCATACAGTCCAGAACAGTTAACCGTAGTAAACAACTAGTCCCTTTACAGTAGTGTATGTCTAGGCTTTTCGTATGAGTTACGTAGTTCCATCAAAGATGACTCCAGTAACTTCTCTTTTTTTCCTCCACTCCTACACAACTAGTACGGCTGTTTCTGAATTTTTGAGTTTTCATGCCTTATTTTGGTACTAGAGAGGATCTAGAAATCTCTTTTTTGGTGTATCAAAGAAATAGGAGTGCAAGAAAGAGTTGACTCTGGTGAAGTGTACTTTTGCTGAAGCACTGGCAATCACTTGCTAGCTACAAACAGAGACAGATTTGAAGCAAAGGTTTATTGTCACTAAGGTTTTGTTCAAAGTCCTACGATCTTTACAATTTCTGGGGGTGTTAAACAATATCAAAATGTCTCATTATGTTAATATCTGTATCTTCCAATTAAATTAGAAAAGGCACCACAGAAAGAGATTTATTATTGCAAAAGGTTATTCAAACAATGTTAACAGTAGTCTACCGAAGGAATTAATTCAGGTTGGTTACGTTTTTCTTATAGAAAAGGTATATGAAAAGTATTTCTATATGTATTTATATATTAAAGGTATTTCTAGCAATAATAAACAATCGCATCAAGCAGAAAGTAGATTATGAACTAGTAGAAGATCAGTTTGGTTTTAGAAAAGGGAAGGGAACGAGAGAAGCCATATCTTGCGTTAGAAATCTTCTTGAAAGAGCGATTGAAATGCAGAATGTTGTCTACCTGTGCTTCATTGATTACAGGAAAGCCTTTAAGCGGACCAGACACAATCAACTTGTGCAAGATTTAAGAGAATTGAACACAGATGGAAAAGATTTGAGAGTAATTATCAACCTATACTGGAGTCAAGAGGCGGCCGTAAAAGTTGGCAACGATTGCAGTAACTATGTGCCAAATGAGAGAGGAGTACGTCAAGGGTGTGTCATGTCACCAACATTGTACAATCCTTATCCTGAAAGGATTACAAGAAGTACTCAACCACTGGAAGGTTTTAGTGTGGGAGGGAAGAATGACAATTCGATCAGGTATGCCGACGATACCACCATCAAGCAAGCTCAGAAACTTCACTCCAGTCAATTATAACTGAAGTTGATAGGAAAAGCAGGAAAATTGGACTGAAAACTATGGAAGAAAAGACAAAGATAACGACAGTTCATAAATCATCACATCCAGTGAAGAGTGAGATAACTGTAAATGGCAAGAAACTATCGCAAGTAGAATCGTTCAAGTTGTTATGGCACACTGTTACAAGCAATGGCAGGTGTGAACAATAAAATCAACTTCGGAATAGGTATGGCAAAATCTAGCTTCAACTCCTTCAAAAAAGTACTAACATGGCGCAAGATCAGCCTCAATCTTCAACTAAGGCTCACAAAGGCGTACGTATGGTCCACATTTCTCTATTGCTGTGAAATCCATTTTTCATAAGAAGCAAAGACTGTACCAACTAAACACTCATTTGTTTGCTCCAATCATTTCGCAAATTGACTTACGATAAATCATATGCAACATTATTCTGACTCCAAGTGACATAGCCATAAAATACCTCAATACATAAAATACCTAAAAAGCGTACATTGGTCAAAAGAGGAGAACTTTTGTATCCTTTGGAAAAGGTACCAGTTTTTGAAGGGTCTCCTCTAACTGAGCCTCAGACAAGTTCCACTAAACTCAAACCAACAAGGCAAACTTTTCATTCGAATACCTTCCAATGACTACCAAGTAGCTTTATGCAACAGCTTAAAAACAACTGTAACATTCAAAATGATATGTAAGGACCTGGTAGCAATGGCTTATTGAATGCAGTATTAGAAAGGAAACAAAACCACGAAACGAGAATTTTCTTACGAGAAATATTCCGATGAAACAGAACAAATTATTTACGAGGCCGAACTGGAAAGAAAGAAGGCTGGGCATGAGGGAAAATTATCTTGCACATTAGAATTTCTTTGGGAAATGATGCGATTGCGTATGGGTTTGCTTGTTGATTCCAAGCTACAAGTTTAACATTTCTAACGGCCTTGTAACAACAATAATCTTTATTTGGGTAGATATGATGGCTAGGAGTTAAGGGGATTAGTTTTATCGGGAGATCTTGAATCTATGAGAATTAATCTACCAGACTACTATTGAGAATAGTACCCAAAATGCAGGGTGATAATTGATTTCACAGAGGTTTTCATTGAAACTCTATCAAATTGAAAACTTGCTAGAACATGTTGGGGTAACTACAAACATCATTATTTCACGAAATTTTTAGTCGCCACAGCATCAGATGGCTCGATAAGCTTTTCATCTAACTTTTATGAAAGCAGAGTATCTAACATATACATTACCAAAGACTTCGAAATTCTAAAACAGTCTCTTCCAAGAGATAAAGTGATAACAGACAGAGGATTCCAAATAAATGATTTACTCGCATATTATCAGTGTAGTCTAGAGATTCCACTATCTGCAAAAAAATCCAATGCAGGTGTCAGAGAGCGATGAAGGAAAAACATTACTTATTGCCAATGCTAGAAATTTTGTTGGAAAAGCTCTGTGCAGGTTTAGAGTCCCGGATTTTCAAATAAAAATCCCCAATGTTGCAGCTGCCACTGGCTAATGTTACTGCAACTATGTGCTTCATTAAAAACTTTTGAAACGCCCATAATTAGAGCAAGAAATGAGAAACAGGATACGTAAGATAATTTTGAAGCTAGCTTTATTATGACGTAGTAAACATGGATACCTAATGCTAGTAATAAACGTCACATTTGATGAATGTGAGTTTTATATAATACTATCTTCATTAACACTCACCACGAAAACAAAATCACATTTCTTTCTAATTCTTTCCTGTCCTCAGGATAAATTTATATTGTTTTCTATCCAAGGTTTACCACTTGGTGTCCACACTACAAAATATCCATAATAGGCACTATGAAGAGCATCGGAGTTGTCAATAAGCTGAAGTATTTGAGCTCCTTTTTAGATGAAATTTTCGTTCTTTTTGTATAAAGAGGTCTAGATTCTTTGTCCTTACATTGACTGGTTGGTCTCTAATTTTATATAGGAATTTTTATTCTACAGGTACTGGTTCATTACAACAACTGCATTTAAATATATTGTCTTTTGTCACTACAAAAAAGTAAACTGATTCGCTGGTCAAAATACCAGCTTTGGCCAGTCTTCCAATTTGATAGGTTTTTGCAACCTTTCTTAAAATGAACCACTGGCATTCTTTTTTTTCCTCCCATAATTTATAACAGCAAGAAAAGCGATGTCAAAATCCTTGAAATTTTTGCAAGGAAAGTAGTTGTTTACGGCTTAATGGATCTTGGACGAGATAATGTTTTCATTTTTGCATAAATATCCCTAATTTTTGTCCCTGTTATGCAACTATACCTCTGTTTTCTCCATAAACCACGGCCTGCCTGCAGTCTTATAGCTTTCCAAAGCTCTACAAGCTGACTTTCATTAAGATACAGCTCTTCCTTAAAAAGTGCTACGAGTGCCTGCTCACTGGCATCAGGACTGTGAGAAATTACTTTTTCTCCGAATTTGGGCATTGATGGTGGGCAAGAAAATTCCTTCGGTGACGAGTACATTGTAAGGTCACATCGCTTAGACGCATTTATCTCTTCCAAGCAAAACGAATCTTTATGCGCTTGTTTTCTTGGCCCCGCATTTAACCTGGACACATGTCAAACTGTCGTTTGAAGTCACTATGAACTTATGTTTTCTTTTCCTTGTCACTCACTTCATATTTTCCAATAACGGCGTTCTTGATCTTTGCAGGCTCAACGTCGATTTTCGTGCTTTTCTTTTAAGAGTATGCGTGTGGTGTGCAGATAGGGTCAGTGTAGCTATAAGAATTGTTATATTTAATTTTTTTATAATGGCTGCAACATGGTTATAAGATTGATCATATCTAGAAATCCACGTGCCGTGTCCACACAAAACTGTTTCATTTTTCAAGCAAAGAATCCATACCTCGCTTGGATCTTCTCTTTTTTTTTTGACGGAGTTACGTTCCCCTTTACAATCACCGCTTCGTTGGAAATATTGTTAGAATGGAGCTCGTGACAAGCCCACCCTCAGAATACAAACTCTCTTTCTTAGCCTTATATTGTTTAATGTATTTCATATCAAATTTTTTTTATTTATCACATAGGAAAAAAATTGTCCGAGATCAATATGAGGCGATGAGACAACATCAACATTCCAATCTTCGGCCTTGATTTGACGTGGGTCAAGAATCTTAAATTCTCTTAGCAGATTATTGAATATTTTATTAAATTCTCTTTTAAGCTATGTGGTTTATTGTCTTAGTAGTTCATTCCTCTCATAAACAATTAACTCTTGGTAAATTTAGTTTCTTACCTTTTTTGTGATAAATCACGTGACACCAGAAAGTTCTTCAGTTGACCAACCCTTAATTCAAGGAAATCAATAATTTAAGAATAAGACAGACACTATGAACTCTTGTTTTACAAGTTTTGAAAAATTTGATTTCCGACACAAAGTTGGCTCATTTTGAATGATTTTGGTTCGGGAACACAAATATATTTTTCTCCCCTATCGGAAAGGAAAATTTTTCCACTAGCCAACGACCAAGGTTAAGCTCCTTTTCGAAAAGGTGGTATTGGTGGCTAATGTGAATCGTTCTGATGTTATCAACTGCTTACTCTACAGCCAGGGCTGCATTTTGTAAGTGTTTCGGCTACTCACAAACAAATATTCAAGGCCATGTATAGGTATTAATTGGAACAGCTCTTTCATAGCGGACGAATTAGCGACTCGCACTTTGCAAAATACGAAGTTATTTCAATTTTTTTCGAAGCTTTATCCCAGAAAAACAACAAAAATTGTAAGTTAAATATTTGATTTTCCTTGCTCAAACGTTGTATAGCCTAACAATAATATTGAAGAATGATAACGCTGTTTAAGTGTACTTACAGTAATTTCCAGACAAGACAATTTTGCCCAGTTAACCTTGGATTTTTTTGTTTGACAGTTCGAATATTTATGAAGAGCTTCTGTGATTTTCCTCTGTAAATCGAGTTTTAGTTTTGTTTCCTTTGAACAGTAACGAAGTCAATTGTATATCCGTGTCCTTTGCACCTGGAACCCCCTTTTTTGCAAAAAAAATAATACCCTCACCATGTACTAAAAAAATCTACTAGTTTGTTGTGGAAAAAGAGCTTAGGGTTATCTTAGTATTTGGGCATTTAATTAAAACCTTAATAAAAAGCTTTCTTACTTATTCAAGAGCTGCACGAAATGACATTCGCGCAAATCGATGTAATCAGGTGAAACTTTTTAAAAGGTAAGACTCCTATTTGTCGGATTTCAGTTCTCTAATAAAAACTTATTTTTGACCAACAACTTAAACCTCTCAGCTTAACCACAAAAGTATAAGGTGGGAAAAGTCTCCGTGATTTCAAACTATGTGAATTGTGATGAAACAATGCCTTTACAAATTTCATCCTTTATTAATACTTATGTTAACCATGTCCGGTTTATCAGTCATGATACAAAAAACATTATCTCCAAATATTTCTTTTCGCTCTCTCTTAACTTGGCCTCACATCTCTGGTATCACCCGACAATCTTGAGATCTGTCTTACCCTTGTGCAGAAGGCCGTTTATTTTACCAATTCATAATTTTTATTCATGGAAAAGATACTTATTAAAGGAAGGTAAAATAATATTGAAATGATTTCGGGATACTGTAAATGGACCACCAGATCCACTTGCACCATTTTCTTCTTCTTAAAATTCCGCTTAAGCCCCAAATTTATAGGATCCACTACTACTAGCCACGGAATCAAGTGCAGTGCATTAAAACGTAATCATTTTTGAGCAGATTCAGAATAAACATGCAACATCATTCATTCCGGACTAAACTCAAGGTTACGAAATTTGATTAACAATAATTCGCTTGGCACTGAATGTAGTCCGACAGTCCAGTAATTAAAAGGGATAAATGTTTATTTTTTGTTAATCAAAAAATTGTTCCGTTAAAGAAAAATCCGATTCATTTCGATGTTTAGATTTCCGAGGTTTATTATGTTGAGGATGCAGTGTGTTGCCAGAGTTCAAGAAACTTGTCTAGACCTAGCGTGTCTTTAAAATTCAAATACCGACTGATATTTTTAAAATTTGAATAACCGATCATACCTGTTTCCGAATCCAGAGATCGAAGCACAAAGAACTGATCAGCAATTTATTTGCACTGAAGCGAGTCAAAACAAATATTTGTCTGCTCTAAATTCACTCAATCACACTCAAGGGGCAATAATAGATAATTTCTAGCTATCCCAGTGCTGTTTGGAACACACAAGCTGGTTTAACCTAACAATGACGTCATGAATAGAAAACGATTTCCTCTTGCTGTCTAAAATATGTTTTGGTCATCTCCTTAACTTCTCAAGTTAAGGAACATCAACGCGACATAGTGAACTTAGGTCAGAAGAAAATTTACTTTTTCACTCAAACAATACTAAAACACTTTTTTTACTATAAATTAACATCTAAACAACAACGAAATATCTATTTTTGCATGATTAAGAAGCCAGCAAAAACCTTCGACTTCAGATCCTGTTATAGCTCCACGTGGGCTCAGGATTTTTCTTAACTGGGGTCCCCATTGTTTAATCCACTTCCAGTATAACATCGCTCATTTAATTATTTCGAGCTATTATTGTGATTTAAGGATATGGGTTTTTCTCATTCTTCTTATTTGACAATAGCAATGGTTGTTGGATATTAGGAGACAAAATTAGTCATAACAGGATCAGACTTGATTAAAAGTTTCGGCCCCAGCTTTTGAGAGAATTTGGCGTGCGTGATCAAAAAATGTTTTGATGTCCTTTGTCAATTGTTTTTCTATTATTTTTAAGACGGTCCTCGTGTTCCTGCGGAAGAATGATCTTAATGAAGTATTTGCTCACCTTCACCAGCGTCGTCTCGACTCGGTTAAAACAGCATGTGTAAGAAGTTATTAAGTTACATGATATTCGGGGTTCTTTGTATATAAGTGTGCTTTAATTATACACCAATCTCATCCCTTTTTCTTTCAAGCATTACGTGCTAGAGGGTATCATTGGATTCCAATCACCATGTCCGAGTTTGCATTGTGTGTATACTGTCACATCGATTTAGACACATCACCTGGTCTTTTCTGCTGTCTGGTACTTCCCACTTGTAAATCTCTGATAATACCCTTCTCGACTCACAGTGAAGATATGTCGGAAATCTACTTGGATTGACACTTTGACATATAGTCGTCTGCAGTACGACGTCTGTGGAAAACAACAACAAACACTCGAAGGCCATTCTGAGCTGGACAACAAATTCCCTACACAAAACCCTAATAAGTGCAAAGACTAGAATACTTAACAATACCAGTTTTATAAACAGAAGGTTTGCATAAAATGTCTTAAGAATTGATAAATAACAAAATTCAATATTTACACGTATGTAAGTTTGATACAACACCCACCTTACCTGGTGGAACTAAATTCTAAATATGGCCTTTCTGCAATTTGTGGTGTGCACCAATTTAGGTAAACTCCCTCAATTCTGCCACCACTTATTTCTTATAAAGCTCCGTACAGTGTTTAATAAATTAAACCCTCCACCGGCACTCGCAGTCCAGGGTTCTGATTTATATATACATGTCATCAATTTTGCAACCATATCTTTCACCCAAAAAATAAAATAATTACTCAGTATTGCGCAATACAATTGCAAACTAAGGACAATCAACGTTTTGTATCTTCAAACCCTGTAATCAATGCCTTTAGATAAAACTACTCATCATGACTAACCTTTGTTATTGTATTGTAGTCCAGCTGAAAAGAACGGATAGTTTTATCTCATGGCAGGAAATTAGCTGGTAAGAAAAATAGGCATTTTTTCGCTTAACGCTAACCTTCTCTGTGACTGGAATAGCAACCATTTAAATAATTCATCTCATATTATTACAATACATCTGAAAAGTTCAACAAATAACATATATGAGCCATGCATGTATGGGAACACAAATGACATTTGAGACATGTACAATGGAGAAAGATATTGACACAGTGCTATAACCAAGAACAATTACAAGCGAGATAAAAACCGGGAAATTGGCAACGAGTGTTAACTTCAAAAACATTCTGTAACAAAAAAAGGTGACTTTTAATGCAGGAAGTTAATGCCAAGTGCTAAAAATGTAATGGAAATCATGATGTCAAAGGTTTCAGGTTGCATGGTAATGCGATAAACCCAATAAATTATTTCTTACCAAAAGAAGATAAGTTCTCCACACAATGTTGGTGATAATCGTAACGGTTAGGAGATAAACATTTTCTAGATCATAACATGAAATGAACACCATCATAACTATGATAATAACCACTGTCATTCACTGTTGACTGTGCTGAATCGACTTCTCTTTGTTTCAATGTCTTACTTCTACTAAAAGCTGGCTTTTTTTCAAAACAGGATTTAAAACACAAGACAAAAACTGATATCGGCATGCAAATATTGTACACTGTAAGTCAGTAGACAACTTTATTATACATATTCTATGGCAAAGGGCGTTAAAATGTACCTTACAAACATGTCAGTGGTAACACTGTTGTATTTACCTCTTCAATTAATCTTTTTTTCCCTCTGTGTACATAAAACTATCCCAACAAATATTGAAATTTACAAGTTTTTTTTACTTTTATTTTACTACACCTAGGATTAAATGCAGTCTACACTTGACTAAACCTAGTAAACAAACATTGCATATTTTGTACACAATTTGGCTATTCCACGACATTTAACTGAAATTTTACACAGCAGAACAGGAGCTAAATCCCCCCACCCCCCACGACTGCAAATATTATCTTCGTTAGGACTAAACATTTCGCTTGGAGTCTGTCTCTGTCACCATGTTTTGTGTTTTTGCTTTTTTCATGAACTAACATTTCGCCATTTTGTTCTTTTAAAACCAACAACTTCTGGATTGTGGATAACGGCTTGATACTGATTCAAGGATGGAGTGAAACTGTTAATACTTAACGCATTAAATAATTAGCAATATATATGTTTGCGTGTATTTTAGGATACAACCTACAATTTATGATCAAGCTTGGAACTCCACATTAAGGTGCTTATTTTTAGTACTTGGAAGAGTTTGAGCCCTCAAATTTCTACCTCAATTCCTGCTATTCAAATTTACTTTTTGGTCCTTTGAGAAACTGCCACCTATTGCAAACACACATACAGCAAAAGTTAGTCTTGGTCTGCTGGTTTACAGCACATTTTTCCCCTCCAATTTTCAACAAATTATTCGACTTTATCAAGATTTCCGAAAAAGTACTTGTCAGACAAAAATCGGAAACTGAAAAAGCCAGTGGAATTAAAGCCCTTTCACACTACTAAAAATTTAATAGTATCCGGGGTGCTTCGATGAACATTCCATGAAATCGTCACGTCCCCGATGGTATGAACCAACGATTCTTGGCGACAACGATTAATTAGTCAACTGACCAGAGAAAATTCATCCTGCTGTTTAACTAACAAGGCACCCCGCAAAAAAGTCAGTTTGAATTTACATTTTCAATTTTCCAAATGTAATTTATCAATGAATATTTAATTAAACAGTATCATATATATATTCCAGTTTCTGCCTTCTATTCTAGGATGCTCCAGTTATCAAATTTTCAACTAAAATTCTTCTCTATTTCCTGCAATTAAATAAATTACACTAAATTTTCAGGTTTTCTTTGCAAATTCCATAATTCAAGTCGTTTGGCGTGATTACATACTTTACCATATTACACTTGCAACTTTAGGTGCTCTTATAAAATTGTATGGCCTGCTATAGAAAAAAATTTAAAGTAACCAAAACTATATAGTAAGGAAGAAAAATTAGGATACAAATGAGATGTTAGCTTCATTGCTTTTTTTCTAGTCGTCATGGGCAGTATAAGTATAAACTATCTGACAAAACACTGCCCATCTGGGAAGTGACCAAAAATAAAAATAGCATTAGTATTAAAAATTATTAACCACTAAAATTACAGTTTTAAAGCTGCCAATATCATCACTTTAATAATATTTACTGCACACACATTTGTATTTCTGTTGCAGGCACCTTCTGAATCGTCTCTGACTTAATGTTTAGTTATACTTAATAAAAAAAATTTCGCGAAATTTCCAATTTTACCTTCTGTAAAAAAATACAAACTGATTGGCATTACCATTTCTTATGATGACTCAGTGGTTCAAGTTACATTCTACATGCTTAACAAAAACAAAAAAAAGAGAGAAAAAAAAGAAAGAAATATGGCCAATTAAACTACACCTTTGATTCAATTCTAATTGCTAAACAATGCTATGTGATGTTACACTTCCAATTTCAAAATCAGAAATTCTCTTTGCAAACCGTCCACTTTCACAAATTCTCCTTGTAAACAATTCTGCCACATTCCGAACCCCTAGTACAATATGGCATTCTCATCATTTTTGTTGATAAAAGACAAACAAATCCACAAGCTAATTACTGCTTGTTCAACCTGCTAACTTTTCTTGTCCCCGACTAATTGTGCTTATGACAATATTAAAGTAAACAAAATATTTTCCCTACTAGTTTCAACTTTTAAGTCATTTTGGCAACTGATCCCAGCCTATCTGTATTACGATATTCCCATTGCCGCGTCCATCATGATTCTTTGTTCACACTTGAAACTGGTTTTCCACCTGACCTCAAGAAAAACCAAACATCACTGTGCTGTGAAAATATTCAATCAAATCCTCAAGCCGGAAAGAGACGGTATGTATACCGTATTGACAATAACTTGTTCCAATGAAAAGAATGCGATTGTTTATCAACTGTGATAACAACTCCCTCAATCCACAAATTCATGTCATTTTGAAGTTATCAATTCTCAACTAGTAAAACCCTGCAAATTCTCCTCTATTACAATTATGATAGCATAAGTAATAAACTGATAATAAAAATAATAGTAATGATAATGCTGTTGTAAAACACCCAGGTATTATTATCCGCAAATGGAATGTTCTGGATCTGACACCCACAATATTCAAAATATTAAAATTAACGATTTACCACTTCAAAAATGCTTACCAACACCTTGAAACCCCGTTTGACTTATGTCACAATATACTAAGGCAAACACGATTTATTTTCCCGATCCTGCGATTTCCTTTAGTTATCAATCAATTACTTTTGGAACGAGGGCATTCCTGTTTTTCTTGATAAATTGGATGTAACCCTTAGCATGTTGGGCTCTGTTGCGTTTTTTTATTGCTGTTACAACCAACTTTCGATGAGTCATCGTGAATTAACAACTGTTCTCTTTTCTGTGCTAAATATCTTTCAATATTATTAGTACACCATTACAATAACATATTTATGTTTCATGATTTAATTTTTCTTAAAAAAAATTGTTACGAATATGGCCGTAGTTTCATATTCTTCCTGCAGTGTTCCACTGTAACCTTTCTTTTTAATGAATTAAATAATAAATCAGGCACAGTAAACCAGCGAGTACAATCCCACACTATTCAAGATATCTAATGGATTTTATGTTTTAAATAGCGTTTTTGATGAAAACCTAATCTTGCTAAAACAGAAAAATGTTCTTTTCTAAACCCAACCTTAAGCAAAAAAAAATTGAATTAAAAATTTCCCATAAAATAACAAGAATTAGTGCCTTCCTAATTTAGTGCTTGGCCGGTAATTTTAACATACAATTTTGTTCTTGAAGCAGCAGCGAGGGTGCAAAATTGCTCATATAAACCATATTTTGTTTTGGTGTTGTCAAGCTGTTAAAAAATGCCAGCAAAACGTAATTTCTGTAAAAATTCTCCGCACCCACTTCGCATGTGGTAAATAATACGGATTCCCGATGCGTTTCGCTTCAACAAGACGCCTTTCCGCTTCCAGCAAAGTGGCAATGTCTTCTCCTTCCAACTGTGCTGAAGGAATTTTGTGCAATATCCCCCTCCCTCCAAGCCACACCACAAATAATCGGATGTTTTCACAAGCAACATGAACTGGCATCAAATTGTTCAAGTTAGAAAAACACGATGGGAGATGACGCTCTCGGCAACTGCGATCACAGCCAAACACTTCCAAGATGAACAAGGAGATACGAGTACATCATTGATCAAAAGTACCTCCTTAACCTTCACTTTTCGAAACAATACCGAAAATAAAAAATTAGATATATTGGCTGTACAGAGGGGAATAGATCGTTCATTCAACAGACGATTACTTCGCGCCTTTTGACAAATGAGGCGAGAAATCAATAATTTTGCTGCGCCATTGAAATAATTCTAAAGGAAAAAAACATGGCTGTTGTGGGTGCACTCTTGTAAACAAACCATATGAAATCTCCACTCGATGAGGAAAAAAGAGAAAAAATGAAATATTTAGCAAATGAGAAGCTTTACTTAATTCACTCTCATTTCTAAACTTGGCAGATCTACTTGATCAAGATTTAATGCAGAATATTAAGCACATGGCCGAATTCAGACAACTCATTACCCAAACATGGTATGATTTTCTTTTAATCGTGACTGGCATTTACAGATATTTTCTCATGAAAACATTGTTCCTTACAACCCATTTACAACTACTAAAACGGCTTGTAAATGCATGTTTTTCAACCCGTAACGAATTAAATAAAAACCCACGACAAGATATTAATGCTTCAATCTAAAAAGTTAAAACGCAGTTTATGACAAGCTACCCCAAATTCATAAACTACAATAATAATAATAATAATAATTATCAAACTGTGTTCATAGAATAATTCTTTGAAGATTAAACTTCGTCGTACTGACAATTTCATACCTTGGATTCAACAAATCACAACATGAAGAACAGATAATTCAGACGCAATTAAGGCAACTGTCACCACTACAACTGGATCCTGAAAATGTTTGCCTGAAAGAGAGAGAAGATATCCCACTTATCCAGACTGTTGTCAGTAGAATTGGGCCAGTGACACGTCATTTCAACTCCACAATTTACTGTCCATCTCTCCAAATTTGAAGTGGCACGTCCATGTTTCCATTATGACTCAACCTGTATCATCNAATAATAATAATAATAATAATAATAATAATAATAATTATCAAACTGTGTTCATAGAATAATTCTTTGAAGATTAAACTTCGTCGTACTGACAATTTCATACCTTGGATTCAACAAATCACAACATGAAGAACAGATAATTCAGACGCAATTAAGGCAACTGTCACCACTACAACTGGATCCTGAAAATGTTTGCCTGAAAGAGAGGGAAGATATCCCACTTATCCAGACTGTTGTCAGTAGAATTGGGCCAGTGACACGTCATTTCAACTCCAAAATTTACTGTCCATCTCTCCAAATTTGAAGTGGCACGGCCATGTTGTCATTCATGACTCAACCTGTATCATCCACTAATCTTAATATGCCCAACCATCATCATACCTGCTGGCCTTGGTCGCAATAGTGGGTACACCCATCCATTTGTGTCTCATTCCACTGGCCTTAAAAGACACTGAGCCTTGAAGGGCTTCCGAAGTCCTGAAAACATCAAACAGCGCCCATCAAACCGATGTTTCAGAATTTAAGCGCAATACAAATCGATCACTATCGTAGTCGTACATTTCCTCTTGGATTGAGAAAGTTGGTATCTTTTGCACCGTTATAACAATCGAAATATCGTCTCTTCTCAAAATAAAGACGGTGCCTTCTTTGATTTCTCTTGATGGAGGATCTTCGGAGACGAGCACCCATTCTGCTCGTCGGTCTGGTCCCATGAAAGCAATCGATGGTTGTTCGTTGACATACCTTTCAAGAAAAGCTCGAGGAGCAAGATCATGACTAATACAATGCGCAAGGTGTTTAATAATGGATTCCATCGTAAATCGGGGTTGTTGTCGAGTCGTTTTTAAGTATTTCTGAAGTGGACGGGCGAGTGATGGGAAAACAGCTTGAGCAGCTTCCTCAGGATCCATCGTATTACCATCAGTCTGCTTTTCAAAACCCAAACGGGCAACGTGTCCAAAAGCTTCTTCAGCTGCAACATACAAACGTGCTCGGCGTTTTTTAATTCTTTTATCGAATTCTGCCTCCTCATAAAAGCGATCATTGCGACCTTGTCGTCTCCCAGAAGACGCCGCTATAACAGCCCGTGTTGTTGCATTGGTATTTGTATTATCATTTCCTTTACCATCAATATCATAGAATTTTAAACCTGAAAATCGCTTTTGATTGTTTGCTCTCGATGCTGAATGCCGTTCTAGGTGTGGGTTATATAATGGAAAGTCGCGATAGTACCTTTCTAACAAAAAGACCGCAGCACCTTGCAAGGAATGGCGACCAATATTGTAGTATCGACTGAATCCATCAGTATTACGAATCACTTTTACAGTAAAGACAGGATCTGAATTTCGTATCCAAAGTAGTACAAGTGACAAATAATGTAAAAACAACATACAGTCTGTAAAAGATAAAGCAAAATTTGCAATAGCAAAGAAATTATGTTCTCTTTTGGACATAATACTCCATCCATAAAATAACCAATAACAGATAACAACAACTAAGGTTATCACCATCACACTCATTTTCAACACGTTGACCCGTGGAGTGTTTGCTCTGAAAGGGCGAACGTAAAGCGCCCAGACACCAACAAGCAAAACAATTTGTTTTGCCCCAAAACTTATAAATAATCCATTGCATAGAGCACCACATGTATTAGTTTTCCACAAAGCTATTGGTAATATTATAAATGCTATCGGAGAACCTACTGCTAGTAATCCTAATATTACTGACAGAAGAACTGACACTATTCGTTTGAAGTTCACTTTAAGTGAAAATGGCTCTTTTGGCACATCATCAAATGTGTCCAAATCCTCAATACTTGTAACATACGAAGTCGCCGTTTCCGTGATTGTGGTAGCTGTCTCTCCCCAGTTGTCATCTTGTGGTATGACTTGAACTTCAATAACACCTTCATCGAGATCTTCACCTGGTTGAATCATCGACATGATTGCTTAAGTTAATGCTTGATTAAAAGACGTTGATCTGTTCTAAACACTTTGGGTACAATTTCTCAACTCAAAGATTTTGGAAATGGGCAAACACAACAGACCTACTGTGTTTACTGTTCTCAATTTGAACAGTTTCCTTCTCCATGAAAAGAGATAACCGTCGAAAATCTCACTGTGTATACGTTATTCTTACTATATTTTTGTTTTAAATGCTCCTCTAGTTTTCCACTTTTAACTTCACCATTTCTAGACATCAATGCTGATCACCATCCTCTGTTACACGAACTCAAAAGGTCCTAACTGCATTCAAACACGCCGAACAAATCCGTTCACCTTACACAAAAACCTGCAGGATGGTTGCTGTGCACGATAACTTCATCGTTTTGATTTGCTGCTAGATCACATCTTTGCTACTTTAAAACGTTCTCTAACTTAAGTATTACAATTGGTTCATCGAGAAGGCAAGAGATTTTGATTGGTCGAAATCAGTTGCGCGCATCTTTCAAAAACACTGCAAAATAAAAGCTTTCCAGTCTTCAGACAACAGTGTTATTAGTTTTGCAATACAATAGCAACAAAACAGTAGAGTAACAACTCTTGAAAAATGTCAAACAGAAGTCACCATACCATAAAATCCCCTATTTAGTAGGAACATTTTTTTGAATAATTGCTTTAGCACTGATAATCTGTTTCTCAGAGCGAGTTTCCTTTGAAAAATTTGATTTGAAAGGAAAACTTAAGTTTTCTCGAAACAAGACGAAACAAGTCCTCCTCCTCCTCAGGTGCCGTGTCCAGGAACGTTGGCGATCATGGCTTTCCACAGATTTCTGTCCTTCGCTGCCCTCAGTAGTTGTAGCCGAAACAAGTCAGTGATATCAAATGACAATGACCTTTGTTGCAGGTAGTTGGGGGGCATAAATTTGAGGGAGGGGCTTTCCTCAGATATGTAAAGACAATATATTTTTCTTTTAATTATCGGACTTTGTTGGAGATACGAACACACACACATACAGACACTATTAATATATATGTTGTCTGGAAAGTATACCAGAGTAGATTTGTTGCTGTTTGCACAATTCTTCAGGGCTTTTCAAACGTTATTTGAGCGCGTTGACCCGCATGTTATTTTTATCAACCATGTAAGCTGAGCAACAATAAAAAAGGATATTTCTTTGAAAAGAACATGGATTAAAAGAAACTTTCTGTTACACTCAAACGGGAAAGACGATAAGAATCTGTAAAAAGTTGTGTCTATATATTAACGCGGGAAAAGAGCAAAAAAATACTATTGCATTCTAATTTTTTTTCCGAGATTTAGTGGTAGTGGAAGCAAATATGCTGCAATAAGATTTGGGATATTACATTCTTATTACAGGGGCAGTGGGGGAAGCTGTGTGGTCATCATAGGTTTACCAAAAAAACTTACTTCATTATTTTCTCTTCAACAGGAACTCTACTTACAAAGCTACGTTTTGACGTGATAGAGAAAATCCATCACACAAAAGGCGAGTCAGGGTATATGGATTGTAGTACCCCTAGAAGATTTTCCCCAAATTATTTTTCACCCAGGAGGATTGCCTTTCAAAGAAATGTCCTTCCTATTCCGGGATATTGAAAAGATCATTTTTGTTGGTATATAAGTATTTATTTCTATGTCCAATTATTCTGGATTCAAATCCATCACCTTGGAGTTTATTCAAAGGTCAATCTTTCGGGGGCGTATTTTCCAGAGGAAAATAGGGGATCGTTGGCAATTTCCTTAGAACGGTGAATTGAAGCCCCACTCTTTTTTGTTCGATACATCCATTCAAATGCTGAAAATGTTGAAAGCTACAGTCATCTTATACTTGCTAAGACTACTTTTGTAAAAAAAATTTGAGGACTTTTGTGGTTCCTTCCCTCTTCTAAAAATTTTGAAAATTCAAAATATTTTTTTACGATTTGGATAATTTGATTTTAAGTGTAACTATGTCAAGTGTTGAACGGAACAAAACACAAGCATTGAAATATACAGAGTAAACTGCAACTGTACCAGGTCAAATAAACTAAGAAGACTTTCATGTATCTCCTAAACCAGTGTCCCAGTCAGGATAACTTTCCGGCAAAGCAACAGCAAACTCGACAAATTCAGCCACGTGACAAATCAGTTTGTGAGAATATAGAACCCTAAGGTCAAGTAGCTTTTTTGATCAATAGGTAAAAATTTGCAAAAAAACTCCCTATACAAGACAAAAAGTATAGCTTCCATAACAGAAATTAATTGGAGCCATATTACTTTATAATTTACATTTGGCGTTTTTATATCCCCAAAAAATGAGATGCTTTCTTTCAATATATACTCTGTTTAATAGACAACTTTGGGACACCCAAATCTTCGCTTTTTACTTTAGCATTTTACAACCTGAAAAGGGTGCAGAGTGATTGAAAGATCCAGAGAAAAGTGACAATCAAAGGATTCCAGAAAAAAAATTGAAGGTGGATGATCCTGTCGGCAGGATGGCTTACCCCAAAAAAGTACAAAAAAAAGGAAAGAAGACCCTGTGACTCACCCAAAGAAAACGAAGACTCTTTTACGTCAAAGAAATCTGATTTGCTATCGCACGGAAGAAAACTGGAAGATTTCAATTCAACAAAATGCCACTGGCCATGCAGTATTGCAAAAGAAAACCCAATTTGATAGCTTGGACAACTTTGATATAATAGCTTTCTCCCAGAGCCTCTCTTTAATTTACATTTGAAGTTGTATATTTATTCATACGTCAGAGAAGTCATTCATTGGTAATACACGAGCTTAAATTTAATTAAGTCATTAAAAGTAAAAGGAAGGGTTGGGCTGAATAACGACAATGCTGTATATGAGATAAACCCAAGCAGAATAAGAAGTATGAAAACTACAAAGCAACACCAAGGGTAAATAGATAGTTAGATCTGTGGCTAAGCATAAAAATGACTCAAGTTGCACACCCATATTGTGAAGCAAATGTAACACACATGAAAGGGGTAAGCTTATGCTTGTATGGTGCAAAAGTAAGACTAAAAATTGTACGAAATGACTGAGTTTGGGATACCTAACTGAGGCAAATCGTGAATACATCAAAACAACTCATTACGATGGTCTGAAAAACCTCAATGATAAAAGCGCCTTCTTTTTACTAAATGTTATTTGTTGTTGTTTTTTTTGGGGGGGGTTCTAGTTTTAACGTCATTTTCCCCCAGCAATTCGGGCTCAGACGGTGCCCTTCACAGGGTCTTTGATTTAGCAGTGAGGAATTTCTTGGCCGGATGCCCTTCCTGACGCCAACTAATGGCTTTTTTCTTTGTAAAGTTCCAAATTCTTCTCGCCAGCCCGGGGAATCGAATCCGGAACTCTTGGTTACTGTGCAGTTGTACCAACCATTAAGCCACGGCTCCTTTTTAGCTTAACGTTATTACTGAACAAAATTAAGTTCTCTATTCTAAAATAAGAAGAAAACTAGTAAATAAAATTAATAAGTCTGATTTTTACTCCACAAGTTGCGGGCCAAAGGCCAAGCCTGTCATCCGCGCAATGAGAACCAACGACAGTCTGTACACTGCACTAGGCTGCAGTGGTGGGGGTACTAGATCATGATAAAGGATCCAAAATCCTCGAACAATGAGTGATCCTGATATCACTGGTGGGTTCTTGGTGAAGCAGAGAACAGAAAACCACTTTCTTTTCAAGAACAATAATGGAAACCAATTTCCATCGTTTGAAGCAAACTGTCTGAATGGAGCCTTCCTTTCTTATGAAGGATTCATCTCGTCCAGTAGAAAATATCGTGCTAAGCAGGTAAAACCTGAATATCATCAAGTGACTGTACGCAACAGAAATACCGTTGAATTGGCACTTGAAATGGAAGGACTCTACCCCAGAGGGGTAATTTGTGAGTGGTAAGCAGGAAACGTTGACACTCAATCTCAACGTGGTCGCAACCAGTGAGACAAGATAGATCAGTAAAGGCAACTGTATACTAGATAATTAAAAAATGATCTGCATTTGAGGTACCAATAAGTAGTAGTGCTGTTAAAGGACCCGTTTATACTAAAGTGTTCCCTTAGATATTCGAAAGTAAGGAACAGGGTGTTATTGGTCAAGGTACAAGATTATCCTCTGCACTTGGCCAGCATAGTAGAATATGCATCAACAGCAGAAGGCTCAGAGGGAGATAAAGATAGATTTTTTCTGTAAAACTCAAGAGAAGACCAAATTTTAGTAGTGTTAATTAAGGAAAATCAACAGCAACATAGGTGACATCAGAGCCAAAGTGGGACGTGGCACTGATGGTACAGTAGTAGGTTCTCATGGGATTAGCAAGTTGAACGACCTTGGATGCAGATAGATTCAGTGAAGTAAATCAAAATGCCTGGCAATCATAAATAGTGGGTTCAAAGATTATCCTGGAAGACTGTACAATTAGAAGATTATTAGAGACCATTTAAGGAATCAGCTGGACTTTATTGCCATCAATGTGAAGTTTTAAAATGCTACAAAAGTTGTAAAATATAGCCAGGGGCAGATTGTGGGAGAGACTAAACACCTCTGGCAGTAACATACTAGTACAAGTGGAGAAAAGTAAAGAAAGAACGAACTGTAAAAAGAGATAGACATGAATAGCATTATAAACATAAAATCTCCCATTTGTACTATATACTGGTAAAAGCAGGATTAAGAGTCTTGCTGACGAAGAGGAGGATAAAACTTGGAAAACAGTGAAAGCTGCATTACGAAAACAGCAGAAAATATTTTGGTGAAAAAAGAAAGAAGAGATAAACAGAAGTGGATCACAAAAGTGGTTCTATCATTGACCAAAGACAGGCAAAAGATAAAAGACAGGGAAAGTGATGAATACACGGGGTCGATCAAACGAATCAAGTCAAAATGTAAAGAGGCAAAAAAGATCTGGTTAAATGCTCAATGTGCTGAAATGCAAAGACATGTTTCAAAAGACCGTGAGATTTACAAGAATAATAATAAAACTTCAGGCAGAAAACCAGGCTAGACTAGGATCAAACTGTGTTAAAGCAAAAGATAGGTCAGTGGTACTTGATATAAAAATGGACGGAAATAATTAGCCAGTGACTTATTTCATGATGCAAGAGGCGTAATATCTATTGTTTTGGACTCAACAGAGTCCCAGTATCCTTTAATCGCAAGTCAGAACAGCAATCACAATGATAAGAAAAACAAATCAACTGGGCCCGATGAAGTGACCAAAGAGATATTCGATGCTTTACAAGGTTAGTGGCCTCAAAAATTGGCTGGTGTCATTAAAAAAATTTACTAAGATAGAAAATCACAAAAGAATCTTAATAAGTTCATATTCATTACAAAACCAAAGAAGCCTGGTGTGTCGGTCTGTGAGATTCACTGAACGATGAGTCTTATGAGCCATGTGACAAAAATCCATCTCACAATTTTACTTTTAAGAGCAACGAGCCAGATAAGATCTAAAATTCGAAGGGAGCAGTTTAGATTTGTTAAATGCACTGGAAGCAGGAATGCCATATTTTTCTTAAGAAAATAAGGAAAACAGTGGTAGAACTGTTTGAATATTTAAAGAGGCCTCGACCTGCATCGTAATGATATTCATTTACCAGCAAGCCTCTACTGGAATCAAACAGCGTGCATAAGAAAGGACTGAGAGTGTAGCGAGTACACAAAGATAGAGAGGGGCAAAAAAACAGGGATGTTTGATGTCATCAGATCTTTTAAATTATTACAGTGAATTAATTTTCAGAAGACTGAAAAAAAAGAAGGCCTAAACTTTGATAGAAAGTGCATCAGTAATTTCAAGTGTGCAGAAAAAGTCTTGCTCGCTGAATCAACAGAAAAACTTCAAGACCTTCTGGGTGTAGTCAGAGAAAGTGAATGAAGGGATTATTAATTCATTGGAAGTAAAAGAAATGTACGATTGTATCGAAGAAGAAAGATAACCCAAAATACCATTAAAAGGAAAACCAAATAACCAAACAAGTGTACGCATTTGATTATTTAGTAAATACCATTTCAGATGATACAAAATGTACAACAGAGATCAACGAAACAACAGAGATCAACTTTCCTTGATCTCTATTGTACATTTGGTATTGCAGTTAACAAGGCAGGATTTTTTTAAACTTAATAACGTCTTAAGAAATACATCATTATGTATGTAGACAAGGTTACGTGTCTTGAACTGCTTTGTTTACCCAGTACGGGTGTATGGTAGTGAAAAAGAAGGCAGGTGAGGTTTGTAGCATACACGTTAAGGAGGAATGGGCTGAACAGGCTAGAAAGCATTGGCAAGATTGAAAGAAAGAAAAGCTGAGGAAAAAGAAATGCACTCCTTTTGACCAGTTTAAAAAAATGGGTGGGAGAAAGCGGTGGGAAGTACCAAGAGGTGATGCAGTTTGAGTTAGCTAAAGACAGACAGGTTGAACGTAATGAAATAAAAATTTTGGATTTGGTCAGGGGCAATCTCTCAATAATGTGTGTATATATATATTTGTAAGGCAGAAAGGACGCAGTGCTACTCACAAGTAAATTATCCTGGCCTCATTTTGGAAATCACAGAGAACGGTGTGACATACCGACTGGACTGAAACGGTTGATAATTTCGTGAAATACAATTAGCTGTTTTCCAGGTAAGTAGATTTATGGTCAAAGTTGGTTATAGGGAATAAACGAACCAGTCGACAAGATGTATACACTGACATTTCTATTTATTTTAGATCAGTACTTTACGTTTACTGCTGGAAACTACATTTGCAGAATATTATGTAACAATAGTCAACTTTAGATTTTAGTGTAAATTTTTTTTGTTTTCCCTGAATCTTTCTGCTTGGAATTTAATTAGTTTTTATAGTCCTAAATCTGTAAAACAATTACGCAGCACCAAACTAGTTATGCAAACCGACAGCTGAAAGTAATACCGTTGCCACAACCATCGTGGCTCAAGTTCAAGGTAAGTTGGTGTTTAATTTTTGTAATATTTTGTTTGTAAATTTGCATTATATATTTAATATCGAAGCTCCCGTACATTGTTACCAACTCCTTCTGTACCAAAATTTGTCGTGCTGAATCACGTAAAAAGTTACTACCAATTTCCCACAAAACAGCGTCATTGGTTCTTCTGCTGGTTTGGTTTTCCCATCAACGGCGGAACTTGTATGCCAAGTTCCAGTACACTGTATTTAATTGCAGGGTTTTATTAGACAATACAAACCATGTTATTTCGCAGCAATTTGTGAAGGATAACCCTATTGCTCCTCTGCATACTTTCTCTCAATCAATATTTATTAAAAATTGCATTATTCGCTCGGAGTGTTGTTTTAGTACCATGAGAGAAAAAAAGAGAGTGATTGTGCGCGCGCGTGTGTGTTTATGTCTCTGTGCCTGAGTACAAAACCTTGTCTTACCTCCTGGGTTACATTGAATTATTAAAGCAACCCATTTTTATGCTTTAAAGGCTGTTTTAAACTTACAATGTTTTATTTTACCCATTAAGGAAGCCAACAATAAGAAATTGCATGCTGATAAAAACAGCAAGATAGACCTTAGAAAAAGGCTTAACGGATTTTTGAAAATCGCAATTCAGGTCTTCGCTTCTTCTCTTTAGCTTATGTGTACTAGATTTTGTATTCATTTTTCTGTGTTTTATTAATTAGCTAGATTTTTCTATACAATCGCCAACCGCAATGATTTTAAGGTATTGTTTTCACAAAGGGATTTACTTTTGCGTTAGTTACTTATTGAGAAATATACTTTTTTAGGAAGATATTTTAATTATGGACTTTCTTACTCGATGGATCTGATCCTTCGTACTTTAATTTCTCTTATTGCTACATATCTGTAATTTGATTCACACTAATCACAAGCTTGTTAATATTAATTAGATTTGTGTTTGAAGAATTTTAACGATGTGTAAGAAAGCAAATGAAAATTTTCCAAGTCTTGAACATATAGCTATTTTGTTGATATTGGAGGCATATGTAATTACTCGTCTGTTATCCGTTCACAAAATATACATTTAATTAAAACCATTATTTACTGGGGGGTAGCTACTCTTTACCAGTGCTCAGAATTAGAAGTTTAGTTGTATGGTACTCTCAAGGTCAAAAAAGTAAGTACAGCAATAAACACAAACCCTAATAGGTTGAAACGGACAGATATTTTACTTGGAGATCCTGTAAGTACAATATAGTTTGTAATGGTAAATGAAGGGCTTTGGGGCCAGAGTAACCTGTGCGATGTTTCAGATCACTCTTAATTATACGTATCCAGGTGCAATATTAATATAATATTATATTAATATGTAAAATTTATGGAAATAAGACAAATTGAAGTTCGTGACATAAGTAAACAACTGGCCGTGTGGCACATTTAATCAAAATTTTATTACGACTCTTAATATTTACAATTAAACTGAAAATCCCCGCATTTCATTACGCTAAATAAAAGGTGGGTCATTAATACAACTGCTGCTTCCAGAAAAAGTGTATGCGTTGTGTTACCAGTCGATATGTGAACTTCATTAAGGTAACAATGTATTTTTGTCAATGCAGTCGGCCGCAGAATCGGGTCCTCTTGTCTTTTGTTTAGTAAAGATAGATAAAAACACTTTTTCATCACAGAACAATGTACTGTGCTCTTCTGGTATGACCTTCTACCTTTAACATTATACTTGATTTGTTTTCCAAAATCAATTGTTACGTATAAGTAAAACAAAGCTTTAAACTGGATTCCTTTACCCACCCTTATAACTATTCTTGAAAGTGTTGTGTCTAGTACAAAACCACGTTCATTTTGATCGGCAGCTTTTCCGCTGGCACTCGACCAAGGCGCCAAAATAGAAGGATAGAAAATAAGCCCGCCATTTATTGTGAGAATTTGTTTGTCCAGTCGAGTGAGAACGAAAAAGCTTTCTGCCAAAATAAAAGTGATCTTAATTGCGATATTTCTTTTTTTTTAAACCACAAATCGTTCATTCGAGTAATAAACTCAAAAGACTGCCCCATCGGTTGGATATTCACGCTCGATGAGACCCTCTTTTTTTTCTTTTGACTCAGAGTCAGTAACGGCATACTTTTGCACCATCCATTCTCTAGACTCAATTTCTATTGGTTTAGCTCGTTGGTCATTTGATGTTTTGGGAGATTTGCATAAACAAAATGTGTCCAATATTAATACCTCAATACCCTAAAGTGTCGGTCCTGTATCACTGCACAACCTTTAGTGTACTGCAGAAAATTTCCTTATATTTGTTTATCCATAGGTATGTTTTTAGAAAAAACTAACAAAATTTTCTAACTTTTCGGGGAAAGTGTTAAAAGAAATAAGTAATGATTTACGTTGCCTGACTTGACTGCATACCCAGTGGTTTTTAAATAACCAATGTCTAAATACTCAATCTTTCGGCACTGTTAAAGCCAGTCCCATCAAAACAACCACCAAATTATTCTCCTAAACTCCTAAATCTTTTTGAGCTTTGACACTCTCGCAGAAGAATGTTTTTACGTAACCAATGTTTCGTCCGAAAAAGACAAAGCTGGGTTCTCTTGTAGCAGGATTGGGGACAGGGGCCGAAAGACAAGATTATTGACCTCAAACGTTTGACTGAATCCTACCTGATATTTGTAACCACTTCAACTAAGGTCTTCTTACTGGAAACAATGGAAGAGGTCTTTACATTCTCTTCTGAAGAAATATAATCTGAATTAAAAAAACAATAAAAGGTAATAAAATGTTATTGCCCTTCAATTTTCATCAGAAAAGCGTAAAGTAAGTTTTACACACCAACAACAATGACCTAGATACAAGGCCTCCAAATCAAGATACCTGGTTTAAAAAGTCCTGTTAGTACGGTCGCAGTATCTAACACGTGTTGCAGAGTTTACCGACTGTTTTACCTAGGGTTTTGGTATTGCTATTTTATCTTTTATTTTCTTGGAGGAAAAGATTTGGTTACCTGGAAATATAGCAACAGATAAATTTTGTTATACGTTTCTGGAATCATCCATTAAATGATTTTCTACTTCCGAAGTATTCATCAACCAGATGATTTCCGTCCCTCATGCTACCATTGATATATTAATACGCCTTCTCCTTGAATTGAGCCCATTAAATACAAACAATTGGGCGTTGTAGTAAAATGGTCCTTTATTTTTAAAGTTTCTGATTTTATTGTACACTTGCCACCATTAAGTGGTACAAACGAGTACTAAAACAGAGGTTTGTTTATATTGTTTGAGTATGCCAGCCTGCCTTAATTGTCAATACTTCCATAACAATTAGACTTGGTAGGCATAAATAATGTAATCCATACAAAATAGCAGGCAATTAAAAATGTAATTAAGAAAACAATGCATCTATATTCATGAAATGATTTCTGTGTTTACGTGTTTATTTATGCCGCTTGGAATATCTATATTTCCGGCCTCTATCAGCATTCCTTTACTTGTTTGTTATTATGAACCAGGTAGTAAGCCTTGAAATGCAACATCAAAGCTTTTGATATGGTGGTGTTTAAGTTACTACTCATAGGTTTTTGTTTTAAAAAATTACATTAACATTTTTATGTACACCTAGTAATTACAGTGTATCTATTAAGTTCCAAATGTGAGATCAAACAAGGGGATAAGTATATGATGTGCTTGCTTCCGTGTTATTTTCCTGCACAAAAAACTCAAAGTAATCTGTTCACTTTATTCCATTTTAACTCAATCTCATCGTCAAAATATTGACCATACCGAGCCTGTTGCCCTAGTTTAAGGTTGGAAAATGATTTTATTACTTGGTGCAGCTTGCACTCGTTTCAAGTGTAACGGAAAGGCCTGCTTGGTTTAATAATACACATGGTGTTTCAACAGGTCTTTGGAATTGGACTTAAAAAACGCTAATTTAGTTAAACTCGCAAGCTTCTGCACACGACAGGAAACTAAAAAGAAAATGCTCCACACAGAGGCGCTTTCTTGTAGTAAGTTATTTTTTATTAGGCAGCGTTTGTGAAGAAAACAAAGAACATTTTTTTGAAAAGTGACACCTAAAGAAGGCCTGAAACCAAGTAGGGGACCAAGAGGAAGAAGAATTTAAAACAGAAGAAATGAATTAACTTCAGACTTGAAATTTTTCAAGTTACTAGAAAGACTGTTGCATTGAAAGGAGTTCAAAATACGGGCAATTCTAGGAAGGAAGCTATATTTACAGAAAGGCTATTTTACATTTGCAACCACAACAGCATTGGGATGAAAGCATTATCAGCAGTGAATCAGGAAAGGTGGCACCAAGTGACCTGGAACCAAAGAAAAATGTTTGCAAGAGCACTGCCCATCGTCATAACGATAGAAAAAGCCTAAAACATAAGCTAAAAATAGGTTAAATGCTAAGGAGGGAGAGAGTGCAGAAAACATGTTTTGGATGAAATAAAAGAGNCACACGACAGGAAACTAAAAAGAAAATGCTCCACACAGGGGCGCTTTCTTGTAGTAAGTTATTTTTTATTAGGCAGCGTTTGTGAAGAAAACAAAGAACATTTTTTTGAAAAGTGATACCTAAACAAGGCCTGAAACCAAGTAGGGGACCAAGAGGAAGAATAATTTAAAACAGAAGAAATGAATTAACTTCAGACTTGAAATTTTTCAAGTTACTAGAAAGACTGTTGCATTGAAAGGAGTTCAAAAAATAAGAAAGAGTGGTATCAAACCGTAAGAAAAACCTCTGCACAACAGATGATATTTTTTTGTAGCTCTCCTGCTAGTGGCAATTCTTCCCACGTGAAAGATAAACCATTTTATCAAATAAATCAAGCAACCAGTACTCTAGCGATGATTAAACAACTGTCCTTCAGATAATTGGATTGACTTAAAATATCCCCCTCTCTGCAAAATTTTTCTAAAGCTATAGTTATAATTTAACGTCATTTCTTTTAGAGCCCGGTAGATAGGTTACAGCATTAGGCCACCTTTATTTGTCAGGATAAAATCAATTGAATTTCTTTTCGTTAACTCTGAATGGAAGACAAAGTTATTAAAGCCAATAAAAAGATTGCAACAATAAATGTATCGAAAAAGAAATCTAATATATATATCTAGATGTTTGTCTGAGTAGTGCAATTGTTTTAGAGATGTTATTATCATGTGTCAATTTTCTAAAATTTAAAAGACACTTTGTTTTGTGAGAATATGGAGGCTAAAATTTGCAAAAAAAACATTTAAAATAAGTTAAAACTAAAGCTCAGGGTAAACTCAGCAAATTTAAATGATGGTGAAGGTGATGATGAGGATGACGAGGATTATTATTATTATTATTATTATTATTATTATCCTTTCAGCCTTCATCTCTAGGGTCAAGGTCAGTTCACCAGATCATCCTCTTCTATTGACTTCTGTTTTTAGAGTATCTTCCTCTTCAAGAAGTAGCTTCTTCATGCCTTCCTTGATATTGTCTTTTCTTCTGAGTTTTTGTCTTGCTCTTTACCCCGGCACCTCTCTCAGATTCTTTACTGTATCCCTTGTCTAGTATTCTGGTATTTGTCTTTCTATTTTTTTCAATAATATGGAATTTGTCTTTAAAAATTGAGAATGTTTTCATTTTCAGGGTAAAATTCGAAGCTTTGTAAAAGTGATAGTGTTTAACAAATACAAAAGTATTCCTAAAGAAAAGCTTTTTTTATAATCACATGGCAAATACCTTTATTAATGCATGTATTCTCAAAAAATATATTTCCAATTTTCCATGAATTCTTAGCTAGGATTGGTGGAGTCCTTGGACTGTCTTTGCGTTCTGAAAATCTCTGTAGTGGTTTCGTGCAAGGTAGTCTCTAACATAAAAAGTACGTATAGCCTAGCATTTGTCTATCTGTCTTTAATTATCGTTTTCTAGTAAAATTATAATCCTGATAGACATTTTTTTTAGTTTGACTATTCATGCATTGATGAAACTGTCGTGCACACATGGCTGGAGTAAATCAACAACTGTCCCAGTTGTACAATAGAATTGTTTTGAAATTTGACATAAGCAACTATTAAAGGAAGACAGCTGGTATGAGTCTAGATTAGGTATCTATCAATAAAAAATAAGTATTATTTTGAAAATAAAGGTAAGGTTTATTTTACTTTTTCTCGACTGTTTGTGGTCAGTATGGGACAAGGCACTTTTAATAGTCAGGGGTCTGGGGCAAAGTACATGGTTTACTGCACCCTTAAAACTGCAACAAAAGAATATAAAGACAATACGAAGCAGGAAAGATTTATTTTCATTTTAACAAAGTAAAGCCATGTCGTTGCTTCAAGATATAGAAACAATAAAAAAAATAATATGATTTAGTTAATACAAAACAATAATTAATCAACACAGAACGTATCCTTCAATACCGCAAAACATTTCTCAGCTCATATGTCCGCTTGTTTAATACTTTTGACCCTTCCTATTTAAAAGAAAATGATAGGTGGAGGAGCCTGGCGCTCATACTTTCAAAGAAAAAGAAATAAAAGCAAAGCATATATTAGAGAAAAACAAATGATTATTCAACGTAAACTTTAAACATATGCAGTATCTCAAGTACAATTTTGCACAGCATTTTTGCTGTAAATTTACAACAATTTTGCAACTATCTATAACAATATCATCATCATTTAACCTTGTTGACTCCTCTGCTGCAACAAGACCTTCATTCATCTACAGAGTAATGGTATCTTCATGGAAACAAACTACATCATCACAAGCTCCCTTTAACTTCAGTAACATCTTGATGACTTTATGAATCATTTACTGAAACCCTCATTTTTAGCTCACGGAGACAAAAGTGTCTCGCTCTAAAGTTTTTCTGCAACAGCGTTTTGTGTGGTTGCAAAGACCAATTCAAGAGTGACAGTCTCTTCTTCATTGGGAACATATGTAGCTTGTCGCTGGTCTGTCTTCTCGACTTCGTGCTTTTCTCTTTTCTCACTTTGCCTCAGACTCTTTGGCAAGTGTCTCTTCAAACTGGGAAATGCCTTTCTGCACAGCCTGTCTCAAGGGCAAGCACTCAGAGGCCAATGCTTCCCATATGTTCAGGCCATTTGCACGGGATTCAGATCCCTCTTTCAGATATCTTACAAATAGCTCGCTGCAAGGCAAAGTTGGTTGAGACTTTATCCTGACAGGTAATACAGAAGATGCGTCTAAAGCAGCTCATGTGGAAATTGTTTAGCTGCCCTTCCTATCGTGGACAAAGAGTCCAGGACTCGCTGCGGCGCAGCAGTGTGCTCAAGGCGCAAGCTCTGTAAAACTAGACCTTGTTGTGTTCACTTAGCTTCTTGTTGTATCCCACTCTCTTTGACAGTCTGGAAATAGTTGTGGCTTCCTTTCCAATGCACTTATTTAGCGCAAAATCGAGAGAAAGGGTGTCAGAAACCGAACTACACAAAGACATGGACAATGCCATGCTTTTTATGGTCAGTCCAAAGTCTCTCCAAAGTAGACAATAACAGCTGCATCGTCGGCAAAGAGAAAGTCACGCAGGCACTTCAGCTGGACTTTAGACATTGCTATTAGTCTGCAGAGTTTAAAGAGCTTTCCATCTGATCAGGTTCTCGGCGACATATGTCTTCTTTTGCTTATCCAAAGGCATGCTTTAGCAGGACAGTAAAGAAAATTACAAAAAAAGGTAACTACAAGAGCACATCCCTGCTTTTCTCCACTTTGAATGGTGTTGAGCTGTGAAAGACCACAAGGCCTTTAATGTCATTGTAAAAGGATTTCATGATGCTGAGAAGCGTGGGTGGACATCCGATCTTGTGAAGGACCTTAAAAAGGCCGTTCCTGCTGATCAGGGTGAATGCCTTTGTCAGATCTAAGAAGGCTGTGAAGAGTGGCTGTCGTTGATCCCTGAATTTCTCTTGTAGCTGTAGGGGAAGAGTACAGAATCTCAACGGGGTGAGTGCCATCTTTACCAGGCGCTTTGCCAGAATCAAAGAGAGCCAAAGGTTGTGTTGAGGTCTGAAATGGTTGGTTCACTGTCAAGTTCCTCCATCATGGGCAGGTACTCAATGTCATTTAGTGCTTTTCCGAATACAATGTTGTCTCATGAGTAGAGAAGTGCTGCATCCAGACATTCACGAGCTACTTCCATCCCTGGATGTCCTCGCCTGTAGCGGACTTGTAAGGTGACGATTCTCGTCTGTGTTGAACCTATTGCCTATTTGATACCAATATACACCCTCTTGATATTGTCTATGTCACCTGCTGTTTGTATCTTACAGAAAAGCTGGAGCCAGTACCCATTAGCACATCTTCTAGCGGTCTGTTGAACTTGGGTGCGAGCGGCTCGAAGGACCGGCATTGTATGCGACTAGAGCTATTCTCTTTACCTCAATAACTGCTGTCATCTCCATGGAGTAAGCCTCAAACCAGTCTGTCGCCTTGTTGGTCTTTCTTCCAAGTGTTGACAAGCAACATTGCAAACAGTGTTTTTGATGTGTTACCATCGATCAAATGCATCAGTAACAAACAGGTCCGAATAGGATCTCTTGAATGCTCGTGCAAATTCCTGCACTTTTCCTTGGTTACGGGTCTTGCTTGTATCAGTTGAGGTGTTCCTTCCATTTTCGTGCAGTACATTGTCCCTGGTTGGTCCGTGTGATCTTTACTTTAGACAGAAGGCAGTGCCTGGTAAGAATAAGGTCAAGTTGGTGTCAGTGCTTGTATCTTGAGTGTCTCTACTAGATTCTATGTTTCCGTTTCCTGCTAACCAAAGTGTTGCTTATGCAGAGATCATACTAGCACCATAGCTTTAGCAAGCATTGATTATTTCCATATTCACTTATCTTTCTAGTGTCGAACTGGCCCAAACAAGTAGGCCATGAAATGTAATCTGCACTAACTCTGGCATTAAGGTCACCGAGGATGAACAGTTTCTTTCTCACAGGCACTTTATTAATGGTGATAGCCAGGTCATCACAGCATTTGTGCTTAATTGCTCCTTAGGACGTTAGAGTCGGTGAATAGGCACTGATAAGGGTGATGACTCTTGCTGACGAAAAGAGTTGAAGGGATAAGATTCTTTCGCTTCCTTCCAAAGGTAGGGTGATGAAGCCTAGAAGAGTATTTTTGACCGCAAAGCCAACACTATGTTCCCTTACTTTACCTGTTATTTTTTCCTGTCAGAAGAAGGAGAAATTTTTGCCCTTTACAGATCCTGAATCTAGCACCCTCGTCTCTTGGAGGATGGTGGTTTCCATATGCCAATCTGCTCAGTTCTGCATCAATGACTGCTGTCTTGCGTGCATCATTGATTATTTCCAGTTCGTCAGAGACGCCATGTGTCAATGTCCTAACAGTCCAGGTGCTCAGTTTAAGGACAGGCATTGTCTTTCTTCTTTTACTTGGTACAAAACTATCAATTTGCTAGTCGATTTTCTCCCTAAACTCTACGCAGAACCCATAAGGTTAACAGACCGTGGCGCGGCAACCTCTTACTGGGTGGGAGCTTCCCAATGAGGTGCAATGACTTCGATTCCCGTCGGCAGCAGTGCCTGGAATCACACTCTAAGTAAGTCGAGCTGTGGCTTATCATTGGTAGACTGTTGCTTCCCGTGTTGTGCCGACGCTGTAAGGGAAGTTAGAATGTCTTCTCCAGTGCATGAAGCCTGAGTAAAGTAGATGTAAAGGATAGCCTGTTACCCACGCAGCAAACTCTTCCTCTTTAAGTCACTGAAAGGACCCAATAAAAAGGAAAACCCAATACAATCTGTTCTAGTGGAGTCGCATAAATTGCCAAAATGTGACTGTAGACAGCCGCAAATTGCCTTTGAGGGTGAGACTCCGGATTTTCGCTAGAGGTTGACTACTGAAGTCTTTTCCATATCTGGGTGTGCCCAAAAGGCAGCGGAGGTTTGAAATCAGCGTTTTTCTTCTCCTAGATGAGCTATCTTTCTAGGCTGACGAGCCTCACCTGCCCAAAAGCATCTGGTTTAAGCTCCAAGGACCCATCTTTGCCCCTTCTCCTTCCTATCAGTGAAAACGGTTCCACTAGGCATATAACTAACCCACACAAAAAAGCCAAGAGTTAGATTTGGTTATCAGAGGCTCTGAGAGACACATGCCATTGGGAGCACTTTAAAGGTAGTGGGAGCTTATTGCTACTACCACCCCCGGCAATAACAACCTTTGAACCCATTGTTTACTATCATAACACATAAGTCAGTCTGGATAAAGTGTCAGACACGTTTATCAGGACAAAGACGCTGGCACATTTAAAAAGGCCTTCCATTTAGGAGGAAAATTAGATTAACAAGCAAACATAAGGGTATTAAAGATTGATCTCAACCAACTCCACATGCAGTTCTTTTGGCTTTGCTGCAAAGTTGTTTAAAAATTAGCATTGACAGTTCCAAGAATCGAGAGACCAGTTTTACTTCGTGAGATTGGTTTCTAATTTATGCAGTTGATTTTCACCTATAACTGTATTCTTTGGTTAACTATATTTTAGGAATGTCTCTCCTCTGTTTAGCCCGCACTGATTGTTGTCTGCACTCTTGTGCTGTGAAAGAAACCAAAACTGTCTAGTCAAAAGAAAAAAATTGACATTTGAGAATTTAAGAAACTGTAGGCCACGATAAAGAAAAATGAATTGCTGAAGATTCCTTTAAAAGTTATACAACAACAAAAAAGAAAAAAGAGAATGTGATCTATCTTTCAAAAATACGGAATGGTGATCCTTTGTCACTTCTAGCAAAGAATATATCTGATATAATGAATTTTAAGATTCAACCATCATTGGTAAAGAATGAAATGAAATGATGTTATTTTACTGAAGCTGGCAGACAACGAAATACTGACGTCCTACCAGTTTTAAAGCCAGGCTACAACTATTCCAGAACAGACTATCCCAAGGTCGAAACTGTGAGTAAATATTAGTGCTGGGTAACGTTAAGCTATAGTTATTTTCAAGACCAATTTATTCCCTCCAAAATACTGGGTTGTAAACTAAAAGGTAATATTGCAAAACGATGAGGAGATACAACATGAAAATAATTTTCAAAGTGCATCCTGGCTTCAAACAATATAATACGTTTGCAAGAAAATTGTGATACTAAAATGACATAAAATTGACTTAAAAACTAATAACAGTTTCAGCTAGATGATCTTAATACCGAAGTTTATTGTTATTCCAAAGAATTAGGTAAAGTTCTAATACAACCAATTTAATCTGAAAATCATATTCTTCAATTCAATAAAATCAAAAGCGTTTATCGGTCTCAGGAAATGACCACAAAGTGAAAAAGAAGAAGCTTAAAGATGGAGTAAAGAATTCAACTGCAAATCATTAAAAAGTAGATACTTACTTCATTTTCTTGTTTTCAAACAGATTAAATAGTTTGAAATTTCAAAATAAATTTTCGTTTATCCTTATTTATCCGATTATAGCTTATCCGTATTAAAATGTCCAGGTCACTAAGAGATGAAACAGAATTGGAAAAAGTATTTTCCTGATTTCAGTGCAAGAAAATTAATATCCAGGCTCAAAAGTAACAACCTGGTTAGAAGGTCTTAAGCAGTTACCCACAAAGAATTACGTTTCGCTCCTTTACTATACTAGCATCCTCAGAGTTGATATTTTTATATGCATCAACACACTACAGTTTATAATGGTTTTGTATTATTACTTAAATTTTAGGTATGATGAATATATTCAAATTGCTTTTTGAGCGATACTTCTCTCACAATTTAAAGAGAAGTAGTGTTCTGTGACAGCATGGGAATTTATAAGCTACTCTGTCTGTTACTGATATTGTGCATCAGAAGTATCTGATATCATCTGCATGTGGTTTGGTAACAGATTCAAACAGGAGAAGAAAAGTGAAAACCAACCGAAAGAATTTTGTTAATCAGAGCCCAGTGAAGCCAGGAGATCAAAACTGCTGGAAATGTTTTTGGTCACCCTATTCTTTGCCTCATGTCTGATCCTCACGAAATAACTGACACATTAATGAAACCTCTGCATTATCAGTACGTGATGTACCCATTTCGTGATTTTATAGCATTGGAACCGTTAATTTAGTTGGTCAATTGAAACTATGAATTTGTTTTCCACGTATCACACTCACACAATGAGATTCGCTTGACTTGTGCATAAATTGATAAACTGAAAGGAAAAAGGAGCCTGATGATACCTTCATTGATATGCAATTATTCCTACAAGGATGACTCTTTTAACTTGGACATCATAATTGAAAGTTCGCTGCGAAACATTCTATCATTTCCCCCCAAAACAAAATTTTTACCTTTTTCTTTCCCATGTTACTAACAATAATATCATGGAATACGACCATCTGCATTCACTTTTCCCTATTGTTTCCAGGTTGTTTTCTATCAGATCTTTCTACTTGTGACGACTTTACTATCCAATGCATTATTTATAGATTTCCAGTACATTACAGTTATATTTCTCCGTCTTTTTTATTATTCGGCTATCTTTACTACATATAAAGCTCTCAGCGATCTATATGACTGCGCTGGTAGTCTTAAAAGCCCAAGGTTTATCCCGAAGCACTTAGCCACCCTTGTCATATTACTCACCATTGCCTTGAAGTATGATGGACTGCTTCTAGGTTATGGTTTGGACATTAATTTGTATTTTCAATTTTCTATGAGAGTTTCAATCAGATGAATGGGCCCCAATACCTGGTCGACCTTCAATGGTTAGGCGATGGAAAGAATCTCATGAACAAGACTGACTCCTTGTAGTGGTCCTTGAGCAATTAAAGTCACGACGCGTCATGGTAACTGGCAAGTTAATTGCCACTTTCCTTGTATTGTTTTTCTCAAGCAACCTTACGAGTAGAGCAGGTAACAATAGATTTAGAAATTAGTTTTCAAAAACAGACGCAGCGGAGCGAATTATCTAGTATTTTCTCAAATAGAATTTCAAACGGCAAGACGAAGGTGAGATTAATGTATTTATCATGCGACGAATCAACGACTTTATAATAAGAAGCCTTCATTATTTATTTCCTCACACGAAAGTGTAGACTAGACATTTGGTTGTCCTGGCTCTACACACTTTTTTTGTGAAAGCTTTCCTTTATTCTGACTTTTCTTATACCCTTGCACTTCGGGAGATAAACCTCAATTAATATATTACTAACAAGTATCTTCATGTTGACAGCTTTTCACCTTTGTTTCGACTAGACTCTACATGTCTGTTTCATGGTCTTGTTACCTAGGCTTGACAGGATCTTCCAGCTGTTAGAGTACAAGAATTCGAATCTAAAGATAAGCCTTTCATGTGCTTTAGAGAATGTCTTCTACGTACCACTTGCTTTATTTTTGTTTTATGGATATTCCTCTTCTGACTCTTGCTCAGTTGTTCCTATCTACAAAAATGTAGCTGATCCGTCTTATTTTGACAAATATTAACCTTTAACTCTTCTTTATGTCATTAGTAAATCCTTTAAATGACTTATCAACAACGCACAGATGGCATTTTTGAAGAAACTATGTCTTTTTGTTGATGTTTAGTTCCATTTAGAGGGTTTTATTCTACTGGTGATCTTTTGACTGTAACAATCTGCTATAACTGGAGATATTTCCAAAGCATTTGATATGGTGTGGTGCTCTGGGTTGCTCCATAAACTTTCTGGTTATGGGATTTGTGGAAATGCCTTTGGTATCATTCAGTCTTTTCTCTTCAATCATAAAGAGCATGTTACGCTAGATGGAATTATATCTGATGAGTTTTCCGTTAATTCTAGCATTCCTCGAGGTTTATTTCTTGATCAATTCCGTTCTTGCAGCAACGATCTTCCTGATAACATGCTTCAGTTCTACATTTAAAATGATGACAATAAATGGAACTCTGACCTTGGCTAGAAGGTAAAAGTCAGACTTTCAATAGAATTGCATTCTAATCTTCAGGCTGTAAAAGAAGATAGGGGACAAAGAAGGTGATTTTATTTTTTTGCGACAAAAAAGCAACTAATGTCGATCAATAGAAAGCTGAATCTCTTTCCCCCTCCAATATTCATTGACAATGGTTTTAATATTAACCCCGATCAATTAACTTCTTCTCTTGAGGAATGCCTATCAGCGAGGGTTCTTATTTATTTTTTTAAGAGATCTTAGGATCCTTATGTTTAATCTATTGGTAAGTCGGATTATGAAAAGTTTAGTTCTCTGTATCGCGCGAGAGATAACCTTACTCCTGAGGCTATTTTGTATCTCTATAAATCTTCCATCTGTCCTTGCATGGAGTACTGCTGTCACACCTCATCTTGATGTTCTTGGTCGAGTTCAGACACCTGTTTTAAGTTCGTAGGTCCAAGTCTTGCTACTATTCTTTACTTTTTCTCGTCGTCAAAACGTGTGCTAACGTATTTTTTCTTTTTATTATTACCATGGGAGGTGTTCTGATGAGCTTTGGTCGCTAGTACCAGCTAAGTTTGTTGTGCCTCCTTAAGTCTTCATCTTTTTGCAGCTGTTGCTGTTGCTCCTCATAATCAACCTTTCGATGAATGTAGTTTTTCTTGGGCAGCTAGATTATGGAACTTTTTGGCATCTCAGTGCTTTCCTCCATCTTAAGACTTGAATGTTTTAAGCTCTATTTCTTGATCCAACTTGCCTTTTCTTTTCCTTGTTTCTGTCATTTTCTCCCACAGTTCCATACTTTTTGTGGCCTTGTGCCATGTATGGTTCTTAAACATAAAACATATTAAACCTGAATAACCAGATGCTGCATAGCTTGTTTTTTTACCTGAAAGAAAACCAGCATAGTTAAGCCTAACAACAACCGAAATTAATAGTCAACAGGGACCTGGAATAAATAGGAAGCTTGAACAAAATTGAGGGTTGGAAATCTTAGAAAAATTGAAATTCTGAGGGCTACTAATTGGATCTTGGTACAAGCAACACATCTTAAAAGGGAAAGAAAGCAGAACTCAAATATAATTATTACTCATTTTTTATAAAAGACTTATGCCAAGTAAAGAAGCACATGGTTCCCAAAAGTTGCATTTCATCTCCTATTGGTTGCTTTTTAGCTGTTTTCAAGAACAATAACCTGTCACAACTGTCTCTTTTCACATTAATTTATTTTGTTTTATGCCATGTTGAACATATGTCTAACAAAATAGAGAACTAATCAGAAATTCTGAAAGTAATTAATTGTCACAGGAATGATATCACTTAAAATAGTAACTTTATTGAAATTGATAAACAAAATTTAATAAATAGGGTTGACTGGAATTAGAACAAGTGTTGTAGGAAAAAATTTTCAAAATTAATAAGCAAAAGAATGATTATCGGGGAAGAAAAGAAGTACAAAGGCTCAGTGTTTGAGTACTCTATTTGTCTACAAGATTTGTGTAAAAACTGCAATTTTTGGTCGAAGTAAAAAGAGAATTTATGTTACTCATATTTATGGTGTTTTCTTATTTCAAACGTCCAGACTATGTTGCATTTTTGGTAAAAACTAGTTTCTTTGTTCTGTCCTGTTCACTGTACTTTCATTATTCTGTCGAATTCCCAAGTTCAAGTTACGAACGTTCCTTGCTATTTTGTGTAAAAAGCATGAAAAATAAATTCGTGAGATGCTCTGGCATTAAATTCCCGTGCCTTAATGCACTCTCACTTGGATAATCTGCTTGCATTATTTTCACCTTTTTAAGATTGAGAAGTCATCTAAAAAAAGTCACCATTTCCCTCACCCTTTTGAGTCAAACAGAACTAATTGCTATTAAGAAATTAAGGAAGTGTTTCAATGATAATGACAAGACTTTGCAAAGCCAGGTTAAAAGGCATTTGAAGGTAATAATTAAGGCTGTCTTTTAGGGGAAGATAAAAATTATTCTTAACATGATTTTACCAAAATTTTACCAAAAAAACATCACTTTGAAATGCTAATTTTAAAACAATTTTAAAAAGATTTTAAAACTATTGGCAAAGGTGCAAGACACTATGAAAAGCAAGTTGGTCACATCCAACTAACACCACGTTCAGGAAGACTCGAACTATTATGGAAAATTCTGGAAGATTTAAAAAATTGGAGCTGTTTGGCTAACATTGCGTACTTATTACATGACGCCGAAAGGGTTAAATAAAGGAATTATATTGGTAGGACTTGATAAAATCTATAATGATAATGATAATGATAATGATAATGATAATGATAATGATAATGATAATGATAATGATAATGATAATGATAATGATAATGATAATGATAATGATAATGATAATGATAATGATAATGATAATGATAATGATAATGATAATGATAATGATAATGATAATGATAATGATAATGATAAAATGATAATTATAATGATAATGATAATGATAATGATAATGATAATTAATGATAATGATAATGATAATGATAATGATAATGATAATGATAATGATAATGATAATGATAATGATAATGATAATGATAATGATAATGATAATGATAATGATAATGATAATGATAATGATAATGATAATGATAATGATAATGATAATGATAATGATAATGATAATGGTAACGGTTATAAGTATCACACAATTGGAAAGTCAATAACAATGATGGTTGTAAGTATAGAAAGCAAAGTAATTTGATGCTGATGCTCTTCTTACAACTCTCCTCCTTGTATATTATTGTTTTCATTTAAAGGTAGTAGTACTGTGGTATTTACTGACAATCCATAAAAAATACCTCGGGCATGTTTACAAATAAGTTCGAATAGATATCTTGAAATGCAGACCTACCAAGAATAATATAAGCGGAATTTAATTGAGAAAGCCGGTTAACAATGTGTGGTTTTAATGTCCATTTTAGCTGCAATAAAGTCTTCGCATTCTTTGTCAATTCAGCTTGGATATTTTCAGTGGAATTGGTAATGACTGATACAAGGGGATTGGAATCCATTTCTCTGTGTCACACTAATCCCCGTAAAGAATTCTTTTATCTTTTCATCAGGTACAGAATACCAAAAGAAAATGGACAGGTTATTATTTGAATAGTTAAAAAAAGTTAACCGTCTTCTAACATTGGTTTAAGCCAAAGTATTTATTCAAAGATTCAACTAATACCTTACACAATTCAGAAGTATTTTAATGGGAGAAAAGTGCTAAATAAATACGTGGCTCAAATCTCTTCAAACCTTTGTGGTTGGCTTTTGGTTTGCCGCCATTAAACTTTTCCCTTAAAAACAAAATCCGACTTGAACAGCACATTTTCTTAGCAAGGCAGAGGTCCATGCTAAAGTTAATTATATGAAGAACCAGAATTGTTTTTTCTTTGTTATTCGAGGAATGAAATGTAGGCCTTTGAAGGGTCACTGGAAAATCCAAGGTGTCACATTTTTTATTCGTACAAAGCTTACTAATATCCAGGGTACAAGGTACATTTTAGGGTTGTGACATACAATACATTTCTTTCTTGACATTTTTCATTCATTTTAAGGCTTTCCTACCACCATAAGATCGTGTTACATCCATTAATTTGCTTCTCTATCTACGCTTTTTGTCTTGATACCTATGCCACGCCTCCAACTTACAGTCTATCTCTTTCTTTCTCAATTGATCTTTTTAAGAAGGATTACATAGGGTAAAGGCGGGGTGGGTGTGTATATATATATTTCTTTGTTAGACCAATATACTTTTTGCTACTTTGAGTTTACTTGCTTACTTGCATTAAAATCTGATAGAAATTGAGCAACGCCCAGCTTCTATGCTGAGAATCACTTTCTTACGGTACAGGTAAATGCATATTAAGGTATACATATATTAATATTTACCTATATACATGTATTTGTTAATTAATGAAGCAAAAATACGTACTTTTATCCAATAGCACAGTCTGGTTTCTCTAACACCTTTTACTCCATTCGTTTTTTCATTTTGTGTCTATTTTGGTATGCAGGCTACACAATGTTGCTGTAAGAAACTGACATTTTACCTATGGCTAGCATTGTATTTGATTCATATAGGTTTCATTTCTTGAGCACATTTTAGTGGTTTCACGAAGCTCACTACCAATAGGTCCACCATAAAAAAGACTTAAATTTGGCGACATTTCTTATACGAACCTTGTCAAAAATTTTATTGTTAAAAGGAAAAATTAAACATTTATTACTTGGAGCTAATTAGGATCACATATATATTTTTCCTAAAAAAGTTTACTTGGCATGGCTCGATCATAATACCGGTATACGTCCTCCTTAGGAAAACAAATCATGCCTTGGAATGTATGGAAAGAATGCGTAATATATGCAAAAGAATATTATGCATAAAAACTATTAAAACTGCATCTGAAAGAAAAAAATAGCACGAAAATTTGTTTCATGGCTTTACTTAATACACATATAAAAATAAAAGAGGAAAAAAATAAAACAAAAGGACGAAGAAATACCAAGAACAAGAATATAGGAAAGAGAGGAGGAAAAATTAAACGACTCGATTTATGTTTGTACCAAAAAGCGAAAGCGTTAGTTAATGTGTAGCCTTAGGATAATACCTGAAGGGTCACAATTTACCGCTTGCCATTTTTTCTTTCTATAAAACCTGTTCTTGCATTTTGAAACAGACAAAATTAATGTTAAATTAAGGTTTCTGATGCGATATTATAACTCAAGCTCTTACAATAACATGCACAATCTTTATAAGCCCTTGTCTTTACTTTATCCTCGTCCTCTTTTTTGTAATAATCGAGGGAGGAATATGAAAAGAATCCTCAATTTTTTGACAAAGCTTTCATTCCTTCTTTGGCTTAAAAGTGTAAGATAACAACTATCTCAACAGGTGTCTTTTAATCCTAGCAAGGCTCAAGGATAGAATATGAGAGAGTTATTGACGAGGTGTATGGCATCGGTGAATAATTACCATACCATCTAAAGCAAACTGTAAGCGAGCCAGCAGGACAACTACCCTCCTACCAATATCAAGCTGGTTAGTCTGAAAAAAATTGGTAGGAGGGTCGTCTTTTCCTAGTTATTATTATTATTATTATAAATATTGGCTAGTTGGAAACATAAAGGCATCGCATATTTCGTATTTCTATTTAACGGTCCTTGTTTTTTAATATTATGTCATATATATTTACTAGTACATCGTTATTATGATTATTAATACTAGGATATTGGGGAACCACCTCACAAACCCACTGCTGAAGTGTTTATGGTACTGTGTGACCTCAGGTACCACCCAAGCTTTTATCCTACAGCCATGATTGAATGGTGGTATCTAGCAAATTTTCCAAAAACCAATTATTTAGTGATTATGCACCCCTCACCCTTGTTTGGAAACATTTTACAACCCACTCCCTGAAATAATATTGTGATCCTTTCTGGGAAAATTTTACGAATTATGATGTTCAACTGTGCATGGTAACGTCATTACCGCCAACAAAGCTTCGTGAAAAAAAATCAGATTGATTAACCACTGGACAATTAGTTTCCGACTTTCCGTTTGCAGTTTTTTAGGCTCCAGAGTAGGTCGACAATAACAACAACAACACCATCACCACCAACGACAACTGTCATGAAATCTAATCTAAACTTCTTTCTTCACAAATCATTCCATTTACCACTTGCCTTCAGCCCTCGACCTCAGTCACAATTATTACACCGGTCGGCTTTTTTTCCCACAAAGATGTTACTAAGCGATGAGCATATGCTTCTGGGCTTTTTGTCACTCTGATTCTGAAAATGAAGTTCGTTTTGCCACAATACATCACCTTTTCTCAGAACAGTTAACGCAATTCTTACACAAAATAGTCCAAAATACTGTCCTGGGTATGACATATTAAACTTCATCCAATGATGTGTCTCTAGTCGGGAGAATAGAGTTCTGGAGAGAGTATAGCGCTCCTTAAACACCACTGCTTCCAGGTCCACCCTGACCCGGGGTGGTAATACCGGCAAGGGTCCCTGATATGAGTTATATATCACCCACAACGGCAGAAGGAGCTTGACAGCCTTGGAAGGCAGTCCTTCTAGAGATAGTATTTCAACAAAAATACCGGGCGAACCACCGTTCTATATTTCCAAGAAAATAATGGGCATGTACACCACTTTGGATTAAGCAAACCTTGAAGGGAACCCATGTCAATGAGTTAAATTCCTCGTTCGGTACGGCAGCCCATGAGCAGCAGGTGGCGCTGCATTGTCATGAGACTACTGTCTGTAACACAACGAAACAATCACTGAAATTTGGAACATGGAATGTAAGAACTTTGTTACAAAGTGGGAAGCTAGACAATGTGAAACAAGAAATGTTCCGCTTAAAAAAACTTTCTAGCAATATGCGAAACAAGATGGACAAACACCAATAAGTTCAACAGTGATGATTTTAAGGTGAACGAAAGAGGAGAAGCTGTGATACTTGACATAAAATGCGAAGAGCTTGGTAGGATGGTGGACTTTGTCAGATATTCTCATGCTAGTAAAAGTGTAAGGAAAACAAGTTGATATCAGTATCATTCAAATATATGCGCCAACGACAGCAAGCAGCGAAGAAGAAATTGAGGAGTTCTACAAAACATTTGAGAAGGCGAAGGATCGAAAGAGGTGGAGGTCAATGATCGTCAACGTCCTAGCAGGACATAACACCTGAGAGAGAGCGAGAGAAAGAGAGAGAGAGAGAGAGAGTCCAAAATAGACCAGAAGATCTAATATCATTATATTGGTTTAGAATATAATATTATAAGCAATACATTCAACTAATTTTAATTACTTTACTGTAATCTATCATAAAACAAAAGGTATTCCAATGATATTGAAAGTGGATTTTCAGCAGTTACAATCTTTATTATTTAATCTAGAAATATCTTATTACCTGCGACTGCGACCAAATCCATATTTCTTCACCTAAAAATGTTGCTTTGTGATTTGAGTTCATGAACCACCAATATCTTGATATTTTGATCAAATATACTTGAGTAGTTAATACAGATAGAAGTGTTACATATCATAATAAAAATTGAGACAAGTGAAAAGTCAATCGAACATAAGGATGAAAAAGAAAGCGAAATACTCACAAGGTTTGCACATCTAAGAAGCTAAGAAAGGCTAATTGTTTCACTAATGCTTGTCAAACAAAGGCATAAATTTTCTCTTCTTGGAAATTCTCCTAAATTTTTTCAATGACTTATCTCTTTTGATACTCCAACAGTTAGCTAGCATATTAACGTTCCATTTTCCCTTATAACGTTCCTACATCAGCTGGAGATCCTGATGAAAGCTTCCATGTTGTTCACCACTGTAGTCACCAAGATTATATGGAAGCTAATCAATGTGCCTAAAAAGGAAGTGTACCTTGATACTCATATTATATTCAAGTTGTTGTGCTAGGACAGGAAAGGCTCTTCCTTAACATTTGCATAGTTCTCAGCTTTTCAATTAGAATGGAAATTGTCTACAACATCAACAACTGCAGTCCATGCGTCCTTTACTTACTCTAACATTGAATCAATGAAATTCTCATCATCAATCATTTTCCGTATTTAAGGACCATCAGAAATACAGGCTTTTAGTTTTTCCTCACCAAAGTCGGCAAATGATAACCTCAAGTATCCGAAACACTGTTCTTCTTTTTCAAGAAGTTTGAGAAAAGGCCAGCGTGATATGACGTGGTGGGAAAATGACCTTATCTCGGCTGGTTAACGCTTTGTTTATGATGTTTTTCTCCCCTACTAGGAGATGTTCTCTGATTTTCAAGTCCTTTTGGGTCCAGTGTCTATCTCTTGCCGACTATCTCACTAGCAGAGAAGGCAAGGGTGTTTGTTATAACCTGCTTGCTGGCTGAGTAAAAAATCACTAAATATAAATCCACTCGCATGACCCATCCTCGGCCTGCACTAAATGGGGAATAGGTAATAGGTAAACTACCTAAAATACTACTATTCTGAAGTAATACAAACTTCAGACTTATCTTTGATGAATCGAAAAAGTCTCCACTCAGATAGATGGTAATTTTCAATCCTCAACTCCGCCAGAAAATTCTTAACATTTGCTCAGAAAACAAATGTGTCCTCAACTTAAAGGAACTGTCGAAATGAACTATCCCTTTAGTTGTGGTAGGAAACACTTGTTTTATGTGTCAGCAGATTTCTGCCTTAAAAACGTGATGGTAAATTTTGAGATTTATCTTCAAAGAGGCTTAGATCGCGAATTAAATCATTCAGCTCAATTTGGTTTATGGCCTGGGAAATGACTGAGATATATGTGATAATGGTTAATGACATGATTCAGCATCACTTTCTGCAGGCATACACAAATCGTCTGTATTAGCATCAAACTGACCGTCAATTTGAATTTCGGAATAAGGCTGTTTAGTGTCTTTGCCTGAATTTTCTGGAAGGATATCAAATGATGCAATCTGCAGTGTAGGTAGTTGCCCGAAGATTGGCACGCAGCAAAAATTCTTACGTGGAACAGACAATATGGCTGGTTACAGGTTTGAATATTTAATTCTGTGTCGACTTTTTCTTGCTGAAACCTTCGCTCCCACCAAGAAAAAAAAGCAGTTATTTGTGTGTTTTGAAGGTTTACGCCATGCAATAAATATTCCGAACCTCAGATGATAACTTCCCTAGTCCATAAATGATAGCAAGCTGTAACAACTGGAGTAAATTGCATGTGGAGCCAAATGTAAGAGATGTCCCACAGATGTCCTTCAAAGGTAACAGAAACGATCTGGACTGTTTTTGCAACATCATCTACTACCCACTACAAATCTGAAAAGGCATTCAAAAAGTTCAAAGGTAAATTTATTTTTTTATTTATCATCTACTACCCACTACAAATCTGAAAAGGCATTCAGAAAGTTCAAAGGTAAATTTATTGAAACCTACAATGGAAAAAAACCGTGGAAATGAGGTCAAATACTGGTGAAGTTTCAGAGCATTTTAACACTTACTGATAATCCTGAGAGTTTTTGTAGAGAGTCTATTATAGCTGATAATTCCTTTTCGAGGTTATTAGGATACGTTTACTTAAATTGCTAGTTACTTTATTGTTAAAAATCGTTTTACCTACATTTCCATGCCTTTCACTGTGAAATACAATATTTCAGCCTAATTTGATCATAATAAGCATTATATCTAGCGACAAAAGCTGATGTGTTAAAGGGAAATGGACTTTAGATCAGCGCGAAAACGTAGCCCAGAAACATATGTCCATTGCCCAGTAACATTTTGGTCCAAAAATGTCGACAGGTGTTATTAGTATTACTACTATTACTATCATTATTATTGTCATCATCATCATTTGAACAACGTACTACATATCCTGTCATAGAAACCAAACATGGACAAACCCTGAACTGTTATCGTTTTAATGGTTTTGTTAGTTAATTATGTTAAACAGGCAGGCCAATGCTAACTACCTTGAATAGTGAGGTTTGTAATTGAATGTGTTTGGATAGAAAATAAAAAGCTTCCATTTTTGTTACTATTATTTATTATTATTATTATTATTATTATTATTATTATTATTATTATTATTATTATTATTATAATATTATTATTATTATTATTATATTATTATATTATTATTATTATTATTTCATTATTATTATTATATTATTATTTTATTGTTGTTGTTGTTGTTACTAACATTCGGGATATTTGGAGTAGACAGTAATGCAGTATTATTACCTTCATTATGTGAAGTCATGTTATTTTGCAAGAGTAACTTTTTTTCTACTGGTGACTATGAAAAAGAGATGTCCCATAAAGGCTGATAGTATTGTTGAAAGCAACGTATCGAAACATGTATGAGAAGTCGAACTACATCAACCACTTTTCCTTTGCTACTGGCAGTGCAGCCTGGATCTTTTTGGCTTACGAATTCTTAATGAGCGCTTTTGAGGTTGTACCCTCGTTCTTTGTTTATATTTGATTTGATGGTGTTTTTGTCATTCTTCTCTGTATGGTAACGTGGTCGTTACAGATCCCAACTCTTTTTCTGATCTTTCATGCTTTTTTTCCTTTTTGGTTTATACACGAGGCATTATGGACAGTTATGCCGGTACCATCTTGTGGAAAGTGTGACAGTCCTTATTAGTTTGGTTGGTTATAGCGGCATTAAACTTGTTAAGGGTAACTGATCAGATTAAATAAAATCAAAAGTTCTCACTTTTGCTCAAGGTTGATTCGAGCCCTGCTAATCGCTTTACACGAGTATCAAAAATATATTATTTACACGCCCATTTGGTCTCACTTTAATGTTTACCATGTGCACCAAAACATTCACTCGTCTCATATTGTCCTTTCTAAATCTACTGTTTACCATTTATTATTTAATAATTTTAAGCAAGTAAAACAGAATATATCCATTTTAATAAGTACTACACAATGGTGTAGATGAAATTTAAAGTAACTTCAAATATTGCCTTTTTATGTGATAACGTCCTATAAATAAATAAAATGAGTTGTTTAAAAAATTAAGAGGCATACTGCTTCTACTGCTAAGGATTATCCTAAATAGAATTTTTACAACAATCTCAATGGGATTACAAGACTCTCTTCTACTCGGTCTTACGGACTTAACTCATCCTTGAGTGATTATGGGCAAGTTTATTTTTCTTTGTTTTAAACGTTCCAATTGCATAAATTAAAATACTCTGTCCTCTTTTCAACTTTAATGCTTTGCATTTTATTAACGGTTATAAACATTTGACTGGCGAAGTTGCGAGTGGCAACAGAATATTTCAATTACAAGCTAATAAATATTCCGATTTGTTTCTTGTTTTTTTCTCTCTCTCTCTCTCTCTCTCTCTCTGTCTCTCTCTCTCTCTCTCTCTCTCTCTCTCTCTCTCTCTCTCTCTCTCTTTTCTTTTGTTATTTCTCTTGACCTACTTTTCCTCATGAAAATGTGTGTTATTGCATGCAACTGAGCACACAGAAATTATTAAGTAAGGCATACAGCAATCTTAACAGGTTGGATTTCGTCTTACACGTGCTGTTTGCTATTACCTCCGAACATTGCTTAGGAGCCCCTTTGTCCCAAGCCTCTTGACAGAAGTATCTTGGAGGTTCCACTGGCACTAATTTTACTTCAAAATGAATTAAGTTTAATTGAAGTTCGAAGCTAGCTGGATTAGGATCCCAAAAGTAAGACTCTTGATCCGCACACAAGTGTCATCATGAACAAATATTTCTTTCTTGATTTCAAAAAATTAACCAAGGTCACCTTTTCCCATTGTGCATGGACAAGGCTCAAGAAAAGTGCAGGCAATATTTGAACTCTGTCAAATGATAGCGATGAAATTTGAATCCTCTGTTTCACAGAGCTAAATCGTTACAAATTCAGGAAAACGAATGGAGATTTTTAATTGGCCTACGTCAAAGAGCTTCCATGGGACCTTTGTTTCGGACTGGAGCAAAAACTTCTTTACTCCATTGGTAATGGTTGCAATTGTCTTCACCAAAGCCAGTCACTCATCTATCCCTTTGAAACGTTTTATGTGATCAAAATGATTCAAATCCCCACCAAAGAGGAACCGACCATTCACTAAGATTTGAGATGTCATTGAAATCTGAGGATCAAGACTAGGAATTTTACAGCAGAAATTAACAGAGAAATTCCTGAAAGGAAATTTCTGATTCTTTGTTTTAAAACATGAGTGGAGTTTCTCCAGTTTCATCAGTATGGATCCTCCTCAGTAAATCTTATAGGTGGAGGGGTCAACAATTAAGCTCAAAATGGAGAAAATTTCACTGTCGTCCTTTATCATAAACACAAATATAATTTATTCTTCAGGTTCTTACACTTAAGCCGCTGATTCTTATACCCCGACTCTACCCTTATACGTTGTAAGACCTTTGATAAAAAACTACAGCTACTTTCCTATTTTTCACCCGACCGAAAGCAAAGAGTCATTTTTCCGCCTCCCACTCTCCCACTCCTTTGAGAAATCAGACAAAAGAAAAAAAAACCCGAAATAGATTAGACACGCTCTGCACAAATATTCTCTTTTCCTTTAAATAAGCAGCCTTGATTTTAAATAAATTTTGTTTGCTTGTGCTCCGTTCGGAAATGAATCTTTAGAACTCACTCATGTTTTTCATGACAAAGCTTCAAGCGTTACGCTTTTACAACGAAAGGGGCATTTCGGAGAACAATTGGCCCTGTGCCAATTGAAGATATCTAATGGCTTTACTTGAAAGAAAAGGAAGATTGTTGGCAATGCCATTCTTGTGGATGTCGTCAGGAGATTGGCCTGAGGAAAGACACCTGATTTGAAAGCTCACGTTTGCAATGCGAAACAGCTGTCTTTTTTTATACACAGTTGGTTTTTTTTGTGGCATCGACTTTTGTGAACACAAGCTTGGTATAAATAAGGGCACTGTGGTGGACTGGAACAATTAACTTCTTGAGGTTTGCGCTTCAGAATTACTTGCCAATCCAGCTGTAGGTGAAAGACCAAATATGGGTGTTGAGTTTGAGAAAAGTCTTTTTGCCCGACGCAAAGCAAACCATGGAAGACATTTGGCCCAGCAGTGGGTGTTTGGTGGCATATGCAGCGGAACGAAAGACTGCTTTATATATAGCGTTCCAGATCGCAGTGTAGCAACGTTGCTACCAATCATTCAAACCTCCGTCGAATAATGCTAAGCAATTATCTGTGTGAGTGGATGTAGTAAAATCGTAGTAGAAAAGACAATCAAGATTTGTTTGATACAATTTTAGCTGATATAGCAAAACATTTTCCACCAAAGTAAAAGGAATGCATTATATATTTTTTGACCGTAAATATTTTTTTGAACTTTGAAATGTATTTATCTTCTATCAAAGTAAAAAATTACTTTAACTTCAAAATGTATTTATGTTTTGTTTGTGTATTATGTATTAAATTACTGGAAAGGTGGCGGGGGGAAATAGGAAAGTACCAAAATACCTTCATTTACTTTTAATGAGGCAGGAAAGGGTATTCGTATCCTTAGTTACAAAAAACTAGGAATAGGAACCCTACAGATCTTTTTATTTGCATTTTTATATTTCAGAAGCCTTACAATCGCATTCCATACTTAATGAAATTTGTACCTGAAGAGTAAATTCGTCGCGTGTTCTTGTGTAAAGCAAAGCCCTTTCTTGTTTTAAACAAAGATTTGGATAAAATAAAGCTTTCGTTTGAGAAAGGATTAGAAACTTTTAAAAGAAAATCTTTTTTGCGTGCTGCATAAACGAAAAATAGTTTAAGAGTAATCTAACAAATACTTTGAGCTTGTTCAGCAGTACACGATACCCAATGTATGACCTCTCCCCATAGAGCTTAGCATATTACATAGAATATGTTACAAGTCGTATTAGATTGATGTTAACACCCTCTCCCGAGACTATCAATATGGTTCCAAATAAGAAGGTTGCATTTATTGACATATTTCTGCTTTTTTGTATGGGTATAAACAGTGGCGGCTCCAGGGTAGAGGTAACAAACAAATTCACTTTTTCAAAAGTTAGATCCTACCTGATAACTTGAAAAAATCAACTAAAAGCCCTGTTATATTAACAGACATACACCTCTATAAAAATGGAAAGACTGAAGAACAATGAAGTTGTCTTGTTGTTATTCCTTTGCTAGTTTCTAGCTAACACACATTTTACTCAATATTTTTTATCATATTTTGCAAAACTCGCCCTCTTCTTGAAGAAAAGTAAAGTCAAACTCAAAACCTTAAAAAGAATGGGATCCACAGGTAACAAAGAAGCAATGGTTACCGAGAAGCATTGCAAGAAAGTCAAGAAAAGCGGAATTGTTGTTGGTCACCCGGCACCACAATCAATGATTGTATTACTATAGAGATAGCTGCGTATGATTTCTTGTCTTATATTAAGAAAACTTCATTCCCGAAAATGCACAAAAAGTTCCCAAAGCCCCATTAGAATTGTCTAGATATAGCCAAACAAATTCACCAGGTAATAACCCCGAAAAAAAATCGCAGAGTAATTAATAAACAACTGACATGCACATTGTAAGTGCGCACTTAAGAACACTGATTGAAATAAAGTGACATCATATATCATATATTTATATGTGCACACACATGTATATTTGTGTGTATGTAATGGCAACAAAGACACTAACAATTGTCAGTAGCTCTACATAACAAGAGACTTCAAAAATTTGCAATCCTAATCAACGCATATGTAACTTCAATAAAGAAAACATTTTTTTTAGCTATCCTCAAATTTCATCGAACTGTAACACGGTCATAACGAGTGTAACACTCAAAAACGAGGTTAATGTGACGTCTAAAGAAACATCACATGACAAATAAAAACCAGTAATTTCCACTAAAATCCCTCCATCTTGATCTGTTGTCCAAGATGAACACAGTATCAAAAAACTTAAACTTTTCTTTGTTTAAAAGTAATTTTTGTTACAAAAATGATGACAATAAGTGGACCATATAGCTAGTGGAGGCTTATTAAGAAATACTTTTCCGCATCAATTTGGGATTGCAAAAAGTTGTTCGAATTAATTTTGCTTGAAAATTGTTTTGAGACCAACTGTCAGCATAAATCGGTTAAAACACTGTCTGGTGATAATCAACAATATCAAAGAATTGAAGAAAACAAAAAAATTACGTCATAATCCACAGTATTCATTAGGTATCCGAGTAACCAATGTGTTAACAATTTTGAAAAGAAAGCATACGGAAACCAAAACAGACAATATTAAAGATTTAAATTAACGTCATATTAGACATGGCTCCCGTGAATAGTCCCTAAGTAATCTCCACTTGATTATAATTAAATCCGCAATTAAAAACATATTAAACAATTGTTTTGTAACTTGATTAATGGAGAGTTTATTCGAAGACAATGGCTTTCTATCTTTCTATCCCCCAGGCTATTGGTGCTTAATTGAATAATGCTATCACTACCAGCTTATGTCTGTTCGTCCCATCTACTGTTTTTTGAAGGATGAAGTTGAATTGCATACTGGTTGTTTTTATTCCCTGCTGAGAGAAATACTAGTTGTAATAAAAACACCATAGGTTTTTTTCAAACCTGTCGGAAGTTGAATGGAAGAGGATTGGAGTACTGCTGAAGAGAGAGTATTGAATAGTACAGTGGATCTGAGTTGGATTCGAAACACATGGATACTATTTTTGTTCACATAGATTTGGATTTAGTATATCTCGTTTGGACGATAGTTGAATTTAAATCTGGTGTCAGAATAGAGGAACCAGGAAAATTAGTAAGAAACATGGCTACCTGGTTTATCTTGATGGTGGAGGAAATGGTTTTTTGGGTGCAAAATACTTTAACTTTTGATTCGATTTTTTAGGTATAAACCCGACCGATTATTTACTGTCAGTTATAAACATTTTGAAAAATTGTATGACATCAATTTTAGAAATAATAAAAATACTTTACTTTAGTTTACCTTCTATAGCCTATTATTATTATTAAGATCCAATAATTTCCTTAAGAAAGAAAATTCTTGATTTTATTTTTCATGTGAAAGCTACAAAATAAATTTTATGCCTGATTGAAGAAATTGAAAAGTAAAAGATTCGTTGTACAAAACTGAAAAATCCGCTTTTGAAATAACATTGATTTTGGTCAACAGGTATTTTGCTCACACTCGACTGGACGAAAGGTGCAGAATGAAAAAGCTGAAAGCAAGAGGGCTTTTAACTCAATACTGAAAACAGAGAATTGATCGAGAAAGTCCGCCAATTTTTTTGTTGCAGGATGAGGAAAGCCAGCCACCTTTTTGAATGATAAGCTGAGTAAAGTCCGTCACTTTTACTGACTTGCTGTCTAAAGCAATTGTAAACTATAAACAAATCCTCTTTGTTTGCAAAGAGAGGGTGATGAAAATTGAATAAGAAATGTCTCTTATGTTCCTAAAGGAAAGGAAGACCTAATTCGGTCAATTATGTTGAATTAATTTATCTCGAAATGTTGACTGCTTTTGCTGTTTGGCAGCAAATGCTAGGCAATAGTAGAATCAGAATTTACAATTTTGCTTGTATCCTTGCCTTGCCTAATTTGTAAATTGGAAAGTATAAGCGAACGACAACAAAAGTGAATTGTTGTTATTGATTGCCATTTCCATGACCGTTACAATAAATTCTGTGGAGCAGGCCAATACATGTAAAGAATATTTTGAAAGCACATCTGGGTTGTAATAGGTCCATCGTGTTCTTAGATGTTACCTATAAAAGAGGATTTGGCTTTTAATCTGGGAAGGAAGGATTGAAATCACGCTGTACACAATAGATTAGAAACTGAAACGGAGATCACTTCATAGAACCCACACCTTTCTTAGGAAACTCACTTTTTGGTTTGTGTAGCAGTTTTCCAAGCTCGAATGATGATATTTAAGATGCTCTAACCTGAAACCTAGCACCCAATTAGGTAGATTAAAGATTTCACTTGACCTTATCAGTAAGTGATAAAAATATTTTAGTTTTTTATGACCACGCTTCTGCTAAAGTGATCCCAACTACTTAGATCCGAATTTTCATGATATGATCGAAGTCGAGCTCTACCTAATCTCGTTTCCATTCATTGTCTAGCCGAGTTTTCAATATAATCAGTTTGCAACTAAACTTCAACTCGCTTGTGCTACTTTTTTCTCATATGCAGTATAAGTTTTCCTACTTTAATTAAGCTTTAACTAGTTCGATTACCTTTTACTTCATGGCTTTATTATTTCTTGGTGATTGATGTTGTCAGTCTATAGATAAAAATGAAAGAGGTATTCAACAAAAAAGGTACCAAAAGTCAATACAAATGAAGAATAAGTATCAATAAAGGTCGCTGAGAACACAGGTCCAACAGCGCTGATGAAAGAGCAAATAGATGCACAATACATTGGCGTTGTTTCCAATCTTTGTATGAGAAATGTCACAACGACCATTTCTTTCATAGTATACACACACGAAATATACAACTCTCTCTCTCTCTCTCTCTCTCTCTCTCTCTCTCTATATATATATATATATATATATATATATATATATATATATATATTTAACACTCACATGGAATTTTAAACATTTTTTATGAAGTGAGTGAAGCATAACTATAGCAAGGTGCAAGGTTGGATGGTTAGACGCTACTACTCTTAAAACCAAAACAAAAGAAAAAACCCATAAGAATAAATGTAAAAAATCGGTAAGCTGAAAAAAGAAAGTATTTTTTTATTTCGAAGTGTTCTTTTTTAAACTTATGCAGGTATGATATTTGACAGTAACAAGAAACACCTGATTTAAGCAGTCTTTTAGGAGAATGCTAACAGAGAGAGAGCTTTGCCTCACTTTTGAATTCAAAATTTATTTTGGAAATGACTCCTAAACAGAAATGAAGTGCGCATTCAAAATAACTATTCAAACTTTTACTGATAAAATCATACCATTAGTGCATCTTATCAACTACCCGCAATGTATTTGCAGGCTCTATAATTCAAAAAACCCTCCTACTAAACCAGATGATACCGCCAAGTCTTTTGACTTCAAAAACTCTTGACTTTATCAGAACTTACCTTTAGTTCAATTACCAAATAAATAGAATAGTATCTCTCAAAACGTATTTCACCAACGCTTATCAGGCTTTTGATGTTATAAACCTAACTATGTCACTATGATACGAGAGCGACGAAATAGGGATTTATTTTATTGGAATTACGCTAAACGAAGAAGAGGGGCATTGTAGTGTGCAGAACTAACTAAAATTAACACAAAAAAAGAGGGAAATGTCTACTGATAGCTATAATTAAGCTACAAATGTAGAGGTGAATAAACTATTCTCAAAAATAGTAGTTTAAAGGATCGATACAGTAATAGACTGTGTATAAAATAGTTCATGAGCTATAGATAATAAACTGTAAAATAATTAATTGGCTAACATTTGAACCTACCCCCAAACAGGCTGCCATGAATTAAAAGGAAGACTTATCTTGAATGCCTAAATCCAAACGATAGAGCTAAAAAATAACGAGAGAAAGGATGGTACAGGAAAGGATAAATAAAATTGTATTTTAAATGCTTGCCTTATTTTATATGTCATAGATATAATATTTCAACTGAGCAAGAAAAGGGTCCTCACTTGTTTCCGGGTAATAAATAGGCTATTGTTTTTCCTTGGCGTAAAAGGTGTTGCTTCGAGTATTCTTTTTTGCAGCGAAAGTATTTACTTTTGCTTTCTTACCCCTCCAGATAAGGAATTGTAAACAATATTTTTAGAAAATGCTTTTTTCGTAATATCAATTGAATCAATCTTCAAAATTCTTGCCTTTAGGTAGTCAGTGAAAGCCATAGATTTCGGAGTTTTATCATGTCATAAGTAATAAGCTTTATCTGAGGCATCTTCGAACACATCAGCATTTAACATTCAAACATCATATTCACCACCGAGAAATGAGAAGAAAAATATCTACCTTGCTTGATGTCTTAGTGAAAAAAAACAAATAACTTGCACCATTTCTGTTACCATCGACAGAAAATCTACTAACATTGAGTAGTACTTCAAAAATTTATCACACCATCCAGTTTCATCTCGTAAAAGTCTCATCACGTCTTTGTTTGAAAAGGCACACAGTATTGATTCAAACTCATACGACCTTAGAAAGGAAGATAGAACCCCTTCACAAAGGTTTTTATGCAATTAGGATCTTGCTAAAGATGTCTAAAGAGTCCTACACATAACAACTGGACCAAACCTTAAAGAGAAAAAAGGGTACTTCTAAAACAAATGTGTACCCTACACGAAGAACACCAGTGAGTACCCAAGACCAAATTTCCGACAACACAATATTCCGTGACCCTTGTTTAAAACATCGTCCTTGAGGAATACTGGCATAAAATATGGATCTATTTTCATTGCAAAAAGAGAAACAACATAGCTTGCAGACTACATTTTGAGCACAGTTCTGCGTTATACATTGGTGAATCAAAGCATTTATTAGGTCAAACGGAAAAGGCGCACAAGAAACCTGCAAAAAAGGTAACACCGAGAGTCCTGAAATAGCAGAAGATCACAAATTTCAATGAGAAAAAAAAGTTTTAGGAAAAGAAAGCAATTCAACAACACGAGAAGTAAAAGAAACAATCCATTTCTTTAGGCACAGTAATCATATAGACAATATATCTTACACTATTGCAAAACTATTGCATCCAGCACTAAAGGAGGAAATACAAGAAACAAATGATAGGTACGATGTCACTGCTTAAAACAACTTGGTTCTTGTTACTTTGTGGGTCTGCACTCTCAATGTAAATAAGATCTTTATCTAGTCACTTTTTAGATACTTCTCCCAGCCTGAGGATGAGAAAAATATTTTTCAAATGTAACTCAGAAAAAGCTTACAGTTAATGATACGAAAAAGCTCCTGTACCTGTCAATTAAAATATTACCCCATTAGTTTTATTGAATGGAGCAAAATCACATGTTGAAAACTAAGCAGTCACATTTTTACCCCAAATGTTTCCAATTTTTCTAAAGTAAAAGGAGCAAAATGCTAAATATACGTGTTATAAAACTAGAATAAAAATGTCTTTGTTAAACCATGACTAGTAAGTCATTAATGAAATGGCTCTAAAGTTCACTACAAAAACGTTATGCTACAATTTCAGTTTGAAGGAATTCGAATAGGCGAATTTTAATGATTGCCATACTGCATTTCAATGAGTTAAAGGTCGTTCCAATATTTACTTGGATCTGTCTGCTGTTAGCCCATTCCAGGGAATGCTGAAGAAGAATTAAACTACCATGATCAGTGGACAGTGTTATTGATTCATAATGGCATGTTGACGATGTCTCATTGGTGCCTTGGAAAACATGTCAGCAACATTCCTTAAACTAATGCTTTCCTTGTTATATTTGAAGATATTACCTGCAAAGAAGACGAGGGTAAATTTCAACACAGTTTGGCTAATTTTAAATGGTCAAAAGAGATTTCGAGCCAGAGGACCTAAAGTGCCACATGGTAGTATTTTTATGGAACATATCTAAATCGTTTTGACACGTCATACCTTAAGTTTACCAAAAATCCTTTCTAAAGCTTATGGTCATAACATTTAGCGGACGAATTTGCTTTGGCAAAGTTGTGAAGAAACTAGCGAAAATACAAACTTGATAACCAGCAAAGGTGATATTGAATTTTTGCACAATGCCTCAAATATGAAGAGGAGTTCCTTTTTTGCTTTAAAAGTATAATGGGTCTGATACTTTTTTAACTTTTCATTGTAACATACGACAAAGGAGAGTGATTTGTTCTCCCATGACCCTAGAACAATGCCAAACCTGTGCCAGTTTTTGAAAGTAAGGCCAAAGTATCACAATTTTAGTAAGTTTCATCCAGTGAAAAGAATAAAAACTGTTATCAAGGTAATTTACCACATAGTGGAAAATACATTTAGTTGAGGCGAGACCAAGACTCTCACTTTCCAAAAGGATCGCAGTGTGCTGATGTCGACTGGTGATTTGGATTCCGTTTAAGGACATTAAGGACATTTTTTGCAGAAAGTGGTTTTATTCAGAATAAGTGGTTCTACCTGATAAGTGCAAGGTAAATTCCCCCTGATGTGTTATCCGTCAGGAAAATTTCCTTCTATTATTAACCGTTGGGATTGTAGAAATAATGACAGTGTTTAATTTGTGGTAATGTGTCCTTAAAACTAGCTAAGAGATGTACAGGATGGAGTAGGATTTAGAACAGCGACTCTGTATTTGGCAAATAAATTCCCTTTGGTTGGCTTTCACAGGAATCTACATTTTTTCCGTTTCGCTTGCATTGACTCTCGATTTAAACCTTTAAGCATGTGATTAATAAGGGGGGAAAAAGAGATTGTTTTACTTTCAAGAGTTTCAAAGAAAGAGATACGGCCTTAAGGAAAAGCTAAAATTAGTTTAAACCAACTTAGCTTGTAAGGCTATTCAAGGATACTTAGGGTATAAAAATCACAAATGAGAAAAAAAATTAAGTTAACTATTTTCCCCCAGTTATGATTATTTCTCGGACGGAAGACCTCTCCACCTCTGTTGGAAACTCGAAACAAAAAACCTACCATGGCTAAAACGGTAAATCCATAACCATCGTTGTTTCAGATCTGAATTCAAATGTCTTATGATGTTGTGAGGTTTGTACATTTTAAGCCTCTGACTTTACTGCGGTTTATGCATTTTCCATTTGAGTAACCAATATTAAGTACTTTTCTAAGCTTGCAACTGATCGACGGAGACTGATATCCAACCTTGATTCAGCTGGTATTTTGCACGTAGTACTAATGCTGGCAAAACAATAATTAATATACGAATTAAGCCCATTTTAATATTAAATTTAAAGGTTTTAAAACTGTAAATTTTAAAGAAACTCCATCATGAATTTTTTTTCAGATTGAAAACATAAATTTAACATCGACATTTAATACTCCAATGGTTTTATTTTGCACACTCGTCGATGTTTCATGATTACCACAAAATACACTAAAACGACAGCTTAATACAGTGATATACGAACCTTATCTATTCGACTTAATTTCACAAAGAGACAAATTTATCCCCTTTCAGTCGTACTGAGTAGTAAAATGTAATAAATATAAGAAACTCTGCTCTGCATTCATTTACACTCTGTGAGATGAATTTATGTTTATCAAAGCAAATTGACCTTAAAAATTGACACTTGTATGTGATGTTCAAGTAAAAGCAAGTGATCTAAAACTGCAGCATAAGAAATTACAAGTAAAGTGAGTATTTGTAATAACGGGAAACAAGTAGTCACGGAAGCCCGCCACCTTTTGTGATTGGCTAAAGGCAACAAAGAGGATTAAAGAAAAGACTGGACTTTTTGTGAATGGCCATCTAAAGCAAGTGAAGACTAAACGCAATTTCTTTTTGTCTACGAAGAGAAGGTGGTGAAAGTTGAGTATCAGTGGTATTTAATCCTACTAAGTGAAAGGAGGCCTTATGGCTAGTTCTGCCCGGTTTTCAAAATTCTTTTTTCTTTAAATTTTCACTATGTAAATGCTACGCTATAACCGAATCCCAGAAAAGATGAATACCTTTGGACTCTCTTTTTAGTTATCTTGATTAACTTGAGCTTTTTTATTGAAAATTCTAGTATATATAGGAAGAATTCTTCGTGAGGTTTAAATTACTTTAGTTGCTGTAACATGATAGAACCCAATATTTTATTGTCAAATTTAGTGGAAACCACACCTTTTGATGACCGTCTGAGATATAGTTTAAGCTTTGTTGGTTTCTCCTGAAAATTGGCAGGACAAAAAATAAAGAAAGTATGATGAGCTAAACTCTTTTCGCAAGTCCAACGTCAAACTTCGTGGAGCTAATAAGTCCCAATCCACTAATTGTCCAGTGAAGGTTGACTTTTAAAACACATCGCTTTTGAAAGAGGTGGGATTTCTTTCTATTAATTGACCAAAAAGGGGTAAAAAGCATTCTGTTGTTTTTCAGCAATAACAATCAATAATGGATGGAGACTTTAAAGATTTCTCATGAACTTAGTGCTGTCTTGTTGGTTTTCAACTATAGAAAAAGTTTTATCGGCGAATTTATGATGCATACGAACATTTACATGTTGTATACATTCAACTAATGTTTTGAAAATATCCTACAGGAACCAGGTACATCGTCATTTTGTTGGTACATACTATTTTGAAAGCTAAATTCAACTGATTTAGTCGCCAGTTTCATCAAAATCTACAAGAACACCTTCTGGAATTGGCAGTAACTCAATGCTTTTGTGGTACAGAGTTTTAAAGCAAATGTTAAAGACCTAGTGTACAGAAATATTTGTAAATAAACTTTTGACATGAAAGGAACATAGCATTGAATTTGTTGGATATAAGGAGCAAATTTGAACTTTACTAGCAAATGTAAGAGTGTCTTTAACACGGAAATTAGAATAATATTCTAGCACTGGTTGAAAAACAAGTGCAAGCTATTGAGAGAGAGAGAGAGAGAGAGAGAGAGAGAGAGAGAGAGAGAGAGAGAGAATAACCACTCCACGCATGACGAGCCCGCAGTGACACCACTGCGATGCGACAAAGGTTGCAGAGCTATATTATGTCACAAAGCATATCATTTTTATTTTTTTGCATCTGCTTTTTTTCCACGAGGAAAATATCTTAAATATCAAAGTTAACATGCTAATATCATGACCATATTATGCTTTTTAATTGAAATAGACGATNTTTAACACGGAAATTAGAATAATATTCTAGCACTGGTTGAAAAACAAGTGCAAGCTATTGAAAGAGAAAGAGAGAGAGAGAGAGAGAGAGAGAGAGAGAGAGAGAGAGAATAACCACTCCACGCATGACGAGCCCGCAGTGACACCACTGCGATGCGACAAAGGTTGCAGAGCTATATTATGTCACAAAGCATATCATTTTTATTTTTTTGCATCTGCTTTTTTTCCACGAGGAAAATATCTTAAATATCAACGTTAACATGCTAATATCATGACCATATTATGCTTTTTAATTGAAATAGACGATTTACTTTCAAATTCTAATTAATTTTTTATTGACAAAATTAGTCACTTTGTGTCACGTTTTAATGTGTCGTGAAAAAAAGTGCAACTTGAGTATTTAAAACAATAAGTAAAACAATAAGCGGATTTAATCATGAACTTTATGAAATAGTCTAACACCGTGATGTTAGATTAAATGTAACTAAATAGTTCCACCCAATAGATACAGAGGAATTGTCTTAACACCTTTGGCCTGAGCGAAGTGAGGTTTAGAGCGTGTAGCAACTTCCTAAGTGATGAGGAAAGGGTAATATACACTGTTAGGAGAAATGAAGCTGTAAGAACTGAGTTGAATATTAGAAAATCAAAGCCAGTTTTCCTGTGTATATCCTTTTGGCATTGCTTCATTTATTTTTGCTTAATCTTCAGATTTAAATCAGTAATCAAAAAGGCATACTTCAGTGTTATTTTTTATCGGGTATTCAGGAGAAACGTTTTCAAAATTTTCTTATCAATATCGACACTAAGACCACCAGTATGTTTGAAAATTCTTCTTATTTAGGATTCAGGGCAAATATCTATACAATTTTAATGACTTACCAGTTAGAGAGGTCTGAAGATATATATATGCGTGTTTGAAATTTTTAAAGAATTCTTTCTGTCTAATTTGTATGAGTTAGTATAAAAGTTTTGTAAGCACCTCCCTGTCGGCATTTTACATATTAAATATGAATTGCTTTTTCACTGATCTTTTTGAGAATACCAGCTATATCTCTTAGTAGTTCAATGAGCTGTGACAAGCTGCTTTGGCTTTGATTACATTTGTAGCACGCACGTTAATTGATTTTCTTCATGTAAAGATAATCTCAATATTTGCCGAATTTCATGGCATTTCCTCATTTTTTTATACTGACATATCGAAGGATGAAAAGATCAAATGTTTAAGAGTGTTTATTTTTTCAAGAGAGTTTTTGATTTCTTTTCTTGAAACAATGAAAAACATAAACTTTGAAAAGTGATGGACTGTAGGAATAAGCTATCATGACAATCTCAGGTTCAGTCCTTACCATTCAGCAAAACAGGGTATTCCAAAAAGACAAAGGATGATTACTTGTAGAACATGATGTAATTATAAGGCGTGACGTTGTTGATTACACATTGATTTTAAGCAAAGTGGAGGTCACTTCCTAATCAAGGGTTATAAGAGATCTCCGTAGTAGGTCTTAGAAACATGTAAAAAATTGACTACAACACATCAAACCATATTTTATCTTTTCTTTGTCGTTATCATCAATTGTATTTTACGGTTTGATGTGTTTTAATCAGTTTCTTTACATGGTCCTGAGACCTACTGGGGCGATCTCTTTTAACCCTTGATCAGAAAGTGACCTCCACTTTGCTTAAGATCAATGTGTATTAACAATCAACAACAAAATAGATTTGATGATAACAACAAAGCGAAGATAAAACCAACAAATTAAAACCAATAAATTACTTTCCTTCGGTGACTAAGATATTTTACCTTCCTTATCTCTTAAATTCAAACCAGCACAGAACAATTAAATGTGGAACACTTAAACAATCTTTAAAGGCTTTAAAAAAGATTGTTGAACAAATATCTTAACTGCCAAGTTACACAGTTTGCCCATGTCATCCCAGAAAATGTAGTTTTTTGCAAGGTACTGTACACAGGCCAAAAGAACAGACGACCAACTTAATGACAGGCGATGTTTTTGCGCCGCCCACCGACAATATTCCTTCAGAACACGGTATATATTTATAAGTAATAATTTCTAATGTTTTGTTCACACATAGCGAAGACTTAGGGCCTAGCGTAGGTTATTACAGAAAACTGGATCAGTTTTCTAATTTCTTTCGTTTCTAAAAATATAGATTTTGTAAGGTGCTGACCATGCTATCTTGACGGTCTTGTCCAATAATATTACAGATAAATAATAAATGTTCACTAGAACACCTGATGTGTCATATTCTACTGTTTTTTTCAGGTTGAATTACAATAATGTAAAAGGTACAACTGGTTAAGTAGATCATTTGGCAAGAGCACATATTAACTCAATTTAAAAGAAGAGGTTCAATCATCACACAGCTGTTTGTGGTGGAAACTGGAAGTTGTTTTTTCGAGATCCGAAAGACCCTTTGGGCCCATCGAAAGTTCACTATTTATAAAAGGTTAAAAGGCTGTGTGAAATTAGAAAAAAAATTTAAAATATGAAAAGAACTTGTTAGTTAAAAATATTAGACTCCTCATCCCAAAGCCACCAGCGTACATTTAAAAGATATAGAGCTCCCGAAACAACAACATTTTCTCGACCAATCGATGGGACAGCAATCATAACCCTAAATAAAAGTACAGGAAATATTAGTTTTCAGGGGTAAGTGAACAATTTAGCGGCAAATTCTAAAGTACGAGAATGAGCGACAGGTGTACTGTAAAGGAAATAGAGAATTTCCTGCTGCTATTTATACGTTTACCCACTGTTAGCCAGGTTGTTCAGGAAGTAACAGAGAGAATTTAAACAAACAGAATTAAGCAATCAAAAAGTAAAGTCAGACATTTGAATTAAGGTATTGTTATTTGAAAAGACTTCATTCCAACACCAGTCAGCTAAATCATCAAGAAGCGTATTCAGTTTCTTCATGCTAACAAAGAAAATAGACAACTCTTGTAACAGAAAGAATTTCTGAGATTCCCAAGAAAAGTTCCCAAAGATTTTAATTGATATTTAATGCCCTTGATGCACCTGTAGATAAAATCACACTCTTAAACACACATGTGTTCACTTTGTATGTTACCTCTATTCCTTGTTATTCTAAGTTGGGATTTTTCTCTTGCCCTTCTTTTTCCTTTATAGACCCCACTGCTGTGCGAAGACGGTGCGTGGTGGTCAGGGCGTAACTGACAACTCTCAGGCAAAAGTCATGTTAAGTGTCGGTGTCTAATCTATTAAACTCGTTACGCAGAAAAAAATTATTTCACCTCTTTAATGGCGATGACTATAGGTAATATATCGGTAATTTTAACAGGATAACTTCAACAGCGACTTCTAACAACGATCGTTAGAGTTGCTATCTTCAATCGTTTAGGGTTACGTCAGTTGTGAACAACCTAACTACTTTTGTCCTAAAATTGTGGTTGTATGTATGCAACACGCGGAATGTGTAGTTCCTCAACAAGTCTGTTGTATCCTAAATTTAGAGTAAATCCCTAGGATAGAATGCGTTGTTGTTGTGATTGCTGGGGCAGGGTTGAATCTGATTCTTATATTTACGTCTGCAGCTATTATGTAAGGCATTGTTATCAGCGATTGTTTACGACACGTCATGTGTATTGCATATATAAAGTATATGCATACAATTATACATAAAGTTGCTTAATTCAGAGTGTAGTGCTGTGTTGTGACTGTAAGCTAGAAGTTGACGGTGACTAAATAGATGATACTTCGGCATTGCAGCGTGATAATTGGTATGAACCGCATTGCAAAATGTTTTCTAAAAATACCCTCTGTGCTTGCTATAAATTACTTATAATTACTCAAATGTAAATTTTCCATAGATTTACTCTTTCTTATACTTGCAAAGCTGCCACAAAACAAAGGACTGATTGCCTGGTCTTAACTCTACAGAACCTAACGGTCTAATAAAAGAAATAGGAGTTTAACTATTTGACAACGCCTTTTTAACCAATATCTATTGATCCAATGATGGCGATGATAATGATGATTGATGGTGACATCCTCTTAGATACGTCAATCCATTATGTTATCTGGCAACGTTACAAATGGAAAAAGGATTTGGTACATGTCGGTTATCCACCCACCCCCCATATGAAACCTCATTTAATAAAGTAAATTTATTGTGCCAAGCTTCAAAAAGTATACATGAAAATAAACAACTCTTGTAGAAATGCAAAGGTCGTGGAAGTCTGCAAAGTAACGAAATAATAGATACAAGGGAGGGAACACGCCGTCAGGTGTTGGACTTTTATTGCGCGAATAGACAAGGAGGCAAAGACATCGCCATGAAGACTTACTTGAGCAAATATTTGCTTAAATTGAAACATGTTGGCCACCTCAGTAGTATTATGAAACAGTAGTAATATTGTGGAGACTCAGTAATATGAAAAAGACGTGCTTATTTTCAATAAATACCTTTGCGAAACTTTGCACAGTAATTTGACGTTAAAAATGAAGTTTCATATTGGTGGAAGGGGGCAAACAGCCGACAAGTACCGAGGATTTTAAGAGTATATTAAGGGGCAAGCAAAAAGCAAAGGCTCGTCAAAAATTATTTCAGATTGAGTAATATTTCCGTTTCATTTGTGTATTACCAGAAATAAAGCTGCTTCTATCTTGCAAGACCCCATGCTACTCTATCACAGTTGGGAAAGCTTGTGTCAGTATATCTAACTCTTGTCTAATTGCAAAATAGTTATGGCAGGGTGCCACTAAATGAGAATCAACAATAATTCTGTCAGTCATACTTCTGCTTCCGGTTACTTTTGTTTCTCTTTTCAAATTGTTGAAAGCTGTTTTTGGTATTATGAGCTCCTGTAAATAGTGACAACTGATGATATTAGAAATACAATCACTGGGCAGGAAGGAAAGGATTGCTGAATTAGATATAACCGCCTCGTTGAATCAAGATACAAAATGAATGAAAATGTTGATTAGCACAGCATGTTCCTTGGCACAAATATACTCTTTCCTTTTACTTAGTATTAAAATAAATTGTTTTATTATTTTTTTGTTTGACAAAGGTCTTGTAATACTATTAGCGTAGTGCCAAGGACAATTTTGGTAATACTTAAAACTGTTTTAAGTAAATGTCTTCCTTTTGATTTCTCAACCGAAGTCACGCAAACAGTGACTCACAAAGGGGGTGCTGCATAAATGATTAGGCCTTTCAGAAGACCCGATNTCATACTTCTGCTTCCGGTTACTTTTGTTTCTCTTTTCAAATTGTTGAAAGCTGTTTTTGGTATTATGAGCTCCTGTAAATAGTGACAACTGATGATATTAGAAATACAATCACTGGGCAGGAAGGAAAGGATTGCTGAATTAGATATAACCGCCTCGTTGAATCAAGATACAAAATGAATGAAAATGTTGATTAGCACAGCATGTTCCTTGGCACAAATATACTCTTTCCTTTTACTTAGTATTAAAATAAATTGTTTTATTATTTTTTTGTTTGACAAAGGTCTTGTAATACTATTAGCGTAGTGCCAAGGACAATTTTGGTAATACTTAAAACTGTTTTAAGTAAATGTCTTCCTTTTGATTTCTCAACCGAAGTCACAAAAACAGTGACTCACAAAGGGGGTGCTCCATAAATTATTAGGCCTTTCAGAAGACCCGAAAATTGTATTCGCAAACAGGGAAGATTCTAGTTTTCAAGATTTTTTCGGTGGTGGTGGTTGTTCAGGGGACAGGTAGTGCCCTGTATATAAACTGAAGAAAGGTACACGACAACCAAAAATGTAAAAGAACTTCTTGTTTCTTGTAATATTTTGGTATCAGGTAGTATCTGTAAATTTATTTGATCTTCAAAATCAATGATAAAAAAATATAAGCTTCAAATGACATTATCATAACATAACATTTTTCACGTGATCTGTGCTATAACACTCAATGACTCATCGATGACCTGTTAAAGCTTTTTGCTATGCTTATCAGTAAATTTTAAAGAATAGGTCTTTAACGTTAAACAATTGAGCTAGTTTCTTCAGCAATTTTTCATAGAATTTTTTAGAAATTCAAACATTAAAAAGATTATTTAATCAGGCACTGCATAATGAAATAGAATAAAGAAACTGCAGTAAATTTTTCTCAACCTGTGTTTTGTTTGAAAAGAATTAAACAGGATTATGGAGGTACCTTGAATTATGAATTATTTGATAACTAGTAGAAAAAAAAAATTAGAACCAAATTAAGTGATTACAATCGAGAAAAATTTGTAAATAGAGTCAGACGCTTTTTTGATAAATAAACAGAAGCAAATACCTGACACTCCTACCTTCGTTGCACCTTCGTTGTTTTTGTTTTTTTTGTTTTAACATCATTTTCCCCCAGGAACTGAGGCTCAGATGTTGTACTTCATAGGGACATGGATTACGATAAAAGTATTGATGGTTATCGAATTTTGGCAAGTTATATTTCGATATCAGGAATAGAAAGATTGTCAGAGGGCCTCAGCGATGTCTTTTATTTTGCTCTAAAGTTTACCTTTTAATTCGTTTTGCATGAAATTTTATAATGTACGTCTGACAAGGAGATTTGTATATAGCATAGGTTATTCTAGAAAGGTTTAACTACACTAAAAGTTTTCATTGTCCAGTTAATGTTCCGTTTACAATTACTGAACAAGCAAATCACTTCATAAACGAAGAGCAACCTCCTACCCTGAGTTACCCATTTATCTCTCCTAAATATATTAGAAAAATCAGGTATCGGACATTAAGTACTCTCTTTACAACAACAAAAATTAGGTAATTATATTCCCAAGGTGCAAAATTACTACAAATAATAATGCCATAAAGTAAATAGTCAATACAAGAATCAAAAATAAAAGCGCAAGAAATGCTTATGGGATTAAAGGTATGGGCATGTTTTACCTAACAACAAAGAACTCCATTCGTCTTTTTTATCACAGAATGAAACAAAATTAGAACATAACCTTGATTTGCTATATTGTATTTGTATGAGTATGTAGAAAGCAAATGTAATGCAAGCCTTGTAGAGAATGTGGTGCTTTTCAGATAGGGTATTACACGATATTTTCTTAGATGGAAATTCTCATGCTTACGAATACTGACAAACTGCAGGATACTTACCGACTAACAGAGTTGTGAGTCATAAATGCTGAAGATAAAGAAGTTTATAGCGAAACCCCTAAAACTATGTAATATCTCATGGCTTAGCCTTTTTTCACTGCTTGACGGTTTTATGCTTTGCATGTTTCTTGAATATAAAAAAAGTTAGGATTAATAAAAATAGATATTTAGGCCATTGAATTTCTTCAAACCTTGTCGATATTTTGTATATCAAAATTTGTAAAATTTTCCGAAATTGCGTCTAATAAGAGTTGACCTTAGACTTGAAAATCTTCAAGTCATATGAAAAAAGAAAACACTTACATGCAAGAGTTTCACAACCTAGCCATTCAAAGGAAGAAATCCCTACATTAATAAAAAAAATTCGTATAGCTAAGAACAGGAAAATAACCGTTTTTGAATAACGATGTTGAAAAATTTGATTCACACGAGGTGTTTATTAGAACAATTTTCACGATAATGCATGCAGAAAATACTAAGACTAGCTATTTTATTATCTGTGAGACAAAGCTTGAAGAGTAGCAACAACATTTGAAAATATCAAGCTATAAACAAGTCTCTGAACTCAATTAAGAAATTCAAATTTATGGTATATTGTAGAAGGTAAATTGACAGAGATAAAAAAGGGCTCCAGGCGTCAGATTCTCTCCAGATCTCAAAGAAAGATCTGGAGAAAATGAAAAATCAAGCAATAGGATCGCTGAGCATTCCTCACGAGGAGAAGCAGTCTCACCAGCGTTTAGATCAGAATGATTGTCTATGAATGTTGGAGTGAGACAAGGGCTCAACGTTCTACTGAAAAACATGAATTGCGTTTTTACTGCGTTAGATTAAAACAGCTACTTTTCCCCCATTCTCTCATAGCCTGGAGGTGAGATTTTGAACCTCTTCCAAGTTTAACTTGTTTCTGATGAAGTATCTTGCCGTTAATGCTAGAGTACATTTAAGTACTATGGGCATATATATATTGATGAATCAAAGCAAGTTACCAGAATGTTCATTTAGGTAAAGATGGAAGAGAGTTTACCCAAGAAGAAGACATGGACGAACACCAGCTTTATTGGAATACTTGCCAGACGTAATGCAATACAGTGTGGCATGCATTTTACGATCTGAGAGAAAAGACTGAATGATACCAAAGATACTTCCACCAGTACCATAACCACAAAGATTGTAAAGCTAAAGCAAGCCAGCATGCCGCTCCACGTCAAATGGCTTGGCAACATTCATAGCTACAGAGTGTTCTTTACCAGGTGTAGCTATAATTCCATAGATCTGTACCGTAATTACAGTCAAAAGGTCACCAGTGGAGGGAGATCCTTTAACTTTATACCAAATATTATGAAAAGATCTCAGCTTTGCAGGAATTCTACCAGTATATTGTTGATAAAGCGCTTAACAACTTTACTAATGGACGAAAGAAGATATACAGGTCAGTATTTGCCAGGATCATATGGAGAACTTACATTTCTTACAATAGAGGAACTTTCGAAACTTTCGAGAAGGACGAAAAACAAGATTTCGACAGGAAAAGGTAATCAAGAAGTGGACAACAAGGAAGATAAATCAGAAGTACACTTTTTCGAGACACATTTTGGATCAAATTTAGACCAGGAGCTTTGAATTGATCACGCCCAGATATAACCTTGGCAACCAATCTTGTATCATTAATGAAAAAGTCCAAAATTTGATGGGTTTTCTAAAGCATCAGGCAAAAACTATCAGTGCCACTAAAAAAGCTTTTGAAAAATGGTTTAGCAAATAGCTGGTCTTTTTCCTAGAAGAGAGAGAGAGAAAATTGAAAGCCTGCAAAAAGTGAAGGAATATTCAACTTGCCAGAATTTAAGTTACTACTTTAAACCTTTCAGATATATCGACTTCCAAGTTTCTGGAGAGAAGGAGTTCCACAAACGTCCTCAGCATAGCAAAATTTAGCATTAGAAATAACCTTTTAATAGCATTCCCCGTCGCTTTGAAGAAAACCAGAAATTCATCAGTTCCATCACTTTAATACTGAATTTGGAATCAACTGAGGTGAGCAGTGGCAAAAGAGCAGTAAGGATTTGACCATGGAGAAGAATGAGTTTTGACTTTGCAACTACAACTAGGTACAACTATTTCAATATCAATCAGAACCCATTCGGAAAATTCAGTGGTAGCATCAAAACCCGATTTCCTAAAGGCTGAATATCGCTAAGACTAAGTATCACCAAGAAATTGACGAGATCCATGTCAGTCACCTATCCAAATAAAAAGTATTACGATTATGGGGATTGTCAAGAAGATTTAAAATAGTTGCCTCATCCTCATTAATGACAAAAACATGGTCGAAAGATCCATAAATAAATGAATATAAAACTACAATGCTAGGGAACAGATGTAAAAAAGACATTCAAAAAGATTTTTTTTTCACTAAATTTCAATCAGGAAATTTTCCGAGAAAATCAATACTCTGTAATAAGAGAGAAATTGAAAATTACTTCTTCAGGTCCGTCTGTCCTATTAAGATGAGTTAAGCAGTTCATGGAATGAGAATTTAAGTCAGCAAAGACAAAGATGTTACAAATGTGTTGCTGGTCCAGACCTTTATCAATATTGTCTAATGCCATCACAATAACCGAGCAACAGTCAGAAGAAGGAGAATGATGCAAGAAAAATAGGTAACAGTTAGCCTAATGAAGAGTCAATCTGAGGCATCTGGAAGGTTAATCTTTAAATTCAATTTCTGGTACTCTAACAACTAAGGGATCCTGCCGAGCAAGGGTAGCAAAATCATTAGGGTGAGTTTTAGAGTCCAGTGGAAACAAAGGTAAACAGTCGTGAACAAGAAGATCCCGATTACTAACAATGTCATCGATGCTTGTTTTACAAGGCGTAAGAATAGAGTCAGAGGAGAGTCAGAATGGATTAAAGCTGTTATAGAAGAAAAACTGAAACGAGGACCTCTGACATTGCTACAAGCTAAGAAGAGGGTATATCTTTGAAAATAACAGGTTTTCCTGGTCTGTGTAGGCCCTGTATAGAGGCATTTGTTTGACTGTAATTGTCTTATAAAAGTTTGAAAATAGAAATTGATGTCCGAAACTATAATGTTAGGCCAAGACCATCAGCAAACCAAATAACTGACCCCAATAGTGATAGGAGTGGTAGTAAACGAAGAAACAACAGACACTGTCTATCACACATTGCACTCAAAAGTAAAAAGAGTGTTGATAAGGTGACGTATGAGACCCACCTCGAAGAGGGTTATCAACTAAGGATAAACAAATACTCTTTTTCAATGGACAGACTTAACTCCTCTAAACGCCTTCCTCGTATTTTAAGGTCTCGAGATTTAGTGTTAGTAAACTAATTTTCTGAAAAGTCATTCCATAAGACCAGTTAACTTTTGGGAGTCCAGAGCGTTCTCTATACTACTACTTCTGCCACCACCACCACCACTACTACTACAACTACACCACTACTACTACAACTAACACCACTACTACTACTACCACTACTACTACTACTATCACTATTACTACTACTACCACCACCACTATTACTATTACTACTACTATCACTACTACTACTACTTCTACTACTACTGCTATTACTACAACTGCTACTACTTCTACTAGCATTATAGTTACTGAAACTTGTTATTGCAATTGGGCTATTTCAACAATGATTCTTTCACTATCACTATTACTAACTATGATATTACTAATAAAAATGATTAAATAATATCAAAAACCATATGAATAATAAAAAAGAACGGAAAAATAAGATACTATATGAAGTGTGGTAGGAAAAGGCAAGGAGAGAGAGAGAGAGAGAGAGAGAGAGAGAGAGAGAGAGAGAGAGAGAGAGAGAGAGAGAGAGAGAGAGAGAGAGAGAGAGAGAGGGGAGGGGTGTACAAAGAAATTTTTTATATAATTTATTGTATTTTCTAAATCGAATTATATTTAAATACAGTATTTAAAAATTTATA
>RDPX01000001.1:4694913-4715870 GCA_003991215.1 Morbakka virulenta | reverse complement strand
GAAAAATAATAAAAACATAAAGAAAAAAAAAAAAAAAAAAATACAAAAAGGAAAAAGTAAGGAGATGCAAAGAAAAAAAAAGAAAAAGAAAAATAAGGAAAGAAAGGGAAAGGAGAAAGGGAGAGAGAGAGAGAGAGAGAGAGAGAGAGAGAGAGAGATGGGCCTGGTGTCCGTAGAATTTTATTGTACAACTTTTAGGCTTTTCTCATTAGCACTATTTCTAAATACAGTATTTAAAAATTTATCTATTTTATTCCCGTCCTTTCAAGTAACTAGATAGTGTTCATGCTTTAACCTTATCATGCCAAATCACTTCACTGTTACTTCACAAGCCATATATACATTATTCCAAAATATTTTTTTGAAAAGAAATTCATAGTCATTTTTAAAATGTCAATATAAACAAAGCTAAAGATAGCTCGTGGGGTAAGCTGCTATGTTCAGTGAATGGGCAGTTGATTTTCAATGCTGTAACCAATGTATTACTGGATAAAAAGTCCACATTTCGGTAGTTTAACATTTAGCAATGTTCTAAATTTATTCTGAATAAGACACACATACATACAAATGCAAGCACACACACTTGATACTTGACCTATTAAACACAATTTTGATAGAAATTGTTCAACTGTCAAAGTTGCTGTTATCAACATCATTCAGGATATCAAGATTTTTGCCATGTAAGCAAACAACATTAATGAGATGTTTGGTATTGATTTTTTCATTGAAAGTTTAAGGACATATAGTAAACGACACAATAGCAATACAAACGATTAAGTTCAGGCTATTAATGAGTTTCTTCAACTTCCATAAGACAGCTATTTTGTCACATGTAATCCTCTGAAGTAACATCGCATAAACCTGTGATATCCCCCTCGTGACTACTTGCATATAACACAGGGCTACAGGGTTTAAAGGAGCGATAAGGAACACGACCAAAACGCTGCAAGACAAGCGGGAAACAATGCAGACAACACAGGACGTCACTGGAGATACTTTCTAGTACATAAATAGTTCAATTAAGTATATAGGTTTACAAATAGCTCAAATACTGAAACCATTTGTCTGTCAAAGATGACGAAATGTGACCTGAGTTCAATGACAAAGAGTAAGTCAAGGATTGAGGTCATGGCCCCTGGCTGGAACATCCATTAATTAATTGCAGAACGAAAGGGAATAACTTATTGACTCCAAATATGGATATAAGTGTGTTTGACTTTAAGAATTATTATATACTTGTATTTAGACTACTTGGACTATTTACACTAGTGGTTACGAATTTTAATTTTATGTAAAGTACTTTTTTGAGTAACATTTTTATATTTGAACACAAAAGTTGATTATTCAGTGGTAAGTTGATATCATTTTTAGCTCAAGTAAACCAACTACCTACAACAGTTAGCAAAGCAAAGGGCTGAGGCTGATGTCATTGCTTGAGTGAACAACATTTTAGTTTGGAAAAAATGTTGTTCACTCAACAAAGAAACAATTCACTCAAACACCACACTGCAAAAACTGAAATCAAACCTGAAAAAGAATATGAGATTAAAACCGGCATCGAAAAGCAGACAGAAAACATGGAACAAACATTTATCACTATAAAAATCAACGTGTTGATTTTCCTGCATAATGCTGGCTAGGTTGTCGTGAACGTCACATATGTACAGTATGCTGTAATAGACATTTAAGCGATAAGGAAATTCGGGAACATTCGGTTGTACTTTTGATGAGATGATAAGCAAAATGAACTATCACGAAATTTTGCTTATTCACCTAGAAAAAAGGTTACTTTTCTGGAACTTTCCCTGAGCTATTGTTTATATTATGCTAACTAAGGCTTTGTAAATAGAGTTTTGAGGAGTTTTTATTTGCAGATTTACGAGATATTCTAAAAGAAGAATTATATAACAGATTTATTGAAAAGAATTTGAGGAAAAGCCAAACAAGATTTCGTCCAGCGCAACATGGGTCGTCTTCGAAAACAAAACACAAAGCAAAAGATTAAGGTTATTGGATTAGAAAAGGACAAGGCTGTTTTCATTCAAGGCAGCAATGTCACTGGAAAACAAAGAAAGAAAACAGGAATTTTTAAGAGAAACCCTGAAATTTTTGAAATAGAAACCTGTCATCACCTTAACCATAGAAAAATGGATAAAACCAAAATACTTTGTGGGATAACAGATCTTGTCATCTAAAGGTTAAAAAGATAAAGGGAAGGTCCTTGAAAAGATAGCAAATAGAACCTGCAAGTATTTGGAATTTTTGTATGTGTCTCACTCAGAAAAGAAGAGAATAGATCGCATAAGACAAAAAGCCCAAAGAAAACTGGCTCTTTAAAACAGGAATATTCTGAGAAATAGATGTCCACACCAACAGGTGTGGAACATGCCCTCGCGAAAAGCATGCATAGAAATGTTTTGTTTTGGGTGTCAGAATTCATTTTTCGGCACTTTTTTTTGTAGCAAAACTACAAAAAAAAATCCACAAAATTTGCTTTCACTCAATGGGATTCACAGTAGATGTTTATCAAGGAAAACTTTCACATCTGGATTTGTTTGGACAAACTTTCAATACAGGCGTTTGTCACGCAAGTATTTTTCTGTTTTAGTTCATGGATTAACAATCACTTATCAGAAATATTTATTTGATTCACAAATAAACAGTTATCTTTTGTGACAAACTTACAAGCACTCTTTCAGCCTTTTCATTGTTAGTAGGGTTTTTAAGTAATCTTGTAATCGCAATGTTTCGTTTCAAATTTACCACTATCAATAGAAGAAATTCAAAAGGTCCCTTTTTTCACGCTTAACGGACCTTTAAGAAAGCATGCAAAGGGCTACATTTCAGAACAGGATCAAGGTGGTTTTGTGCCTGTGACCATGCAGAAGACAAATGGATTACCAGACTTAACACTGCTCCCCCTCACCGACTTACTTATCTTTGCGTGATTATGAGCAAGTTTATTTTTAAAACATCAAGCCCGCTGTTATCAATCTTTTTCAAAAAGCAAAGGAAGTACCTATTTTGGCCTTTTGGATGAGATAAGGTCAGATATCTGGTCTCTCCTTGGTTGGGTTTTCACCTTTTGGGCACAACCATGTAGAACAGGTGGTCTCGAGATGCTTGAGCACTGGCTCTAGAGCAACCCAAGAGGAAGGGCCTTCCCACTGAGGGTCCTGAAGGACGATCCGTATGTTTTGCATTTTATGGTGTCTTGCGTTCTTTTTGTCCCCCCTTTTCTTGATCTGTTGCTTCCTTTCGGGTCATTCATAAATGGGAATATGAGAAAGGCAAAAATGGGGTCACTGTTTACCAGGGATACCATCAATGAAAGACCCAAAATAGTAGTCCTCGCTCACTCGGACTAATTAACAAATACCTCATCAGACAAAAAATAAAATAAAATGCGTTCAATTTTTCCAAAATGTTCAGCTTGAACAATAGGTAAATACTCACATTTCGTTTTCTCTTGTGAAAAAAAAATTAAATAGCTATCAATACAACATTTTGAAGAAAGTTCCTTGTTCTTTCTCTTTAACTACTTAACCTTACCTTACCTAAGGTTCTCTCATGAACCAAAACGTTTGCATTTTCTGACAGGATTTTCCTCGACTTAAAGTCCTCTTTATATGTAGACCGGCAGATTGTTTTCGGCCTGCCTTTTTTCCTTCCTCCTGTTGTTGGATACCAGAGTGCGTGTCTTTCAAATCTCTCTTGTAGGCGATGGAAGTGTCCTGTTAATTTCAGAGCCACTCGGCTACTATCATGTAAGCTTTTTTGCCTTTTTTGCGTCCTTAACTACAGAGGTAACAAAATGTGATAAGTTAGTAAAACAGTATTACAGGTGTTCTTTTAATAAGTCTTGTCCAGAAATATCGCAATTGTCCTGGTGGTTGAATTTTCAATTTCAGTTTTAAGCTTTTTAAGCTTTCTAAACAACTCAGAGTTATAATCATTTCCAAGCAAAGTTTAATGTTTAAAACCACATTCAGAAATTTACTTTTACACAGGAAGCTATCATTCATTTAGTAAACAAAGTCGGTAGTTGACATTTCATATTTTACCCTTTAGTGTCCGTAGTTGTTCCCTTTAGATTGCCAGCTTAGTAATATAAATCTTTCTATTGTCAACTCGACGATTTCTTTCAGTCCAACCCTTACTTGCCTTTACAACGATAAAGCCTCTGAGGAGGATGCTCATTGGTCGTCCGTATCACTACTATGGCTTGAAGGAGAGAAAAAAGAGCTTTTATGCAACAGAAGTCGAAATTCCAGAGATAATACTTCTTATTACTCAAAGGAGAACTATCTTATAATGAATTAGACACAGTATATCAGAATTAAATGTGATGTATTACATAATAATAAAGTCATGGGGGTATCTGTCAACAACTGTGTTTGTGTCGTCCGCCTCAAGACAACTGGTACTACAGCAAACGACTGTTATTTTCTCAATGAGGACGTGTCAGACTATGTTCTGGATTCATGATAAAAATCATAGTGGAAAGCATAATGAAAGCAAAGCTAGGAAAAACTGCTACTTAATTGGTAGAGCGCTCCGTCATGACCCCCATAGGCACTGGTTTGTACCCAGTTCGGGACACAAAATTCATTTACTTTTCTACAGTTTCATTTCATCTCGTTATAGAAAATCAACATTATTTCGACAATCTCCTGTCGTTCTGAGGGAGCCTCAGCCCTTTATGCATGATTGGAATGGGATGTCCAACAATTGGGACCTGGGAAAAGAACGTCAAAGATGTGGTTTCAGAAATGATCTTGTTATAATTGAGCGCTCATAGATTAGTTGGTAAAGAATATGGTTATAATAGCAACAGGCAGTGGTTTTTGTTCAGTTTGGTGCACAAGTATTTTTCACTTTTCAATGTGGTACTGTAAAAGTGTTAGTTATAAGCCCGGGGTTTGTTATAATTTCAAACTCATTTGTTAGAGAACGTATGACCAGCAGACCTATATCCGGACGAGCTTGTATCCTCCTGTATCAGAAACAAATAACGTAGCCTGCTGTTCTGAAGATACATTAGAAACATGAATTTTTCCAGTTGAACAAGGAGTAGGGGAATTTATATGAATTTTTTCTTTCTGGTCGTTAATTACTTTTTCATCTTGTTCTCATCACACCACGCACTTTTTAATACCAGTTTTCACCTTTGAATGCTAGGAATTTTGCTCTTCTCAGTCTATTTTTAATTATTTTCCTTTGGATGTAAGTGGATGAACGCGGTGCAGACCAAAGACTGATTTGCACCATGGGTTGATGACTCCAAAGGTTGTAGAAACACACCTTACTTTATTGTTTCCTTTATCTTCGTTGGGTTTGTTGTCATCAAGCACAAAAGAATGTGAAAACTGGTCCATATTTGTTATGTCTTTGAGTTTTAAACTATCTCGCCTGTACGAAATGTTACAATGTAGAGTGACATTTTGAAATCGTGAAGCCAAGTCTTCAGGTGCATTTTGCTCAATGTTGGTCTTGCTTTAAAAAATTTTTTAAATCTTTTACCCAATCTAACCAACTATTCTCCAGAGCACTTCAAATCTTTAAAAGAATAGCATTCTTCCATCAACTCCTTGCCTCGAGAGTTAAACAACCATCCTTTGACACTTCTCTCTTTTTTTGTGCTTCCTGATATTCACCACACAGTATCTGCTCCAACTCATTTTGATGTTGAGCCTTTTCAAGATGGTTTGCTGTTGAGCTTTTGAGTTTTCTCCTTATTTTTATTCAAAAACTTGCTTCATATTAGTCTAGAATTTTGAAGATATCTAAGCAATATCTTTTTATTGTTCATGTGCTAGTTTAGAACTTTCAGTTTTAAATCAAGTAACTATGGTCTCTTTTCCGTTCCTTGCGTATCTATGATGGTGTAAAAATGAAAAATTAGGAGTTTCCAAAGTTCGAAAAGTAACGTTCGAAAAGAAGTTGAAAATTTAAGAACAGGACCCAAAACCATAGCTGATAAAACTATTTTTGGCACCAGAGGTTAACATAAAATGTGTACTACTACCTACGTTGCAGTACTAAAGAATAATAGGACTTCATGTTTACCAAAGATTGATTGTTGTTGAAAAGCGCTAAAATGACAGTTGGAATGAAAAAACAGTTTCACAGAGCAAATGCAGTACAGATGTCCCTTACTTATTTGAACTAGCACTTATTCTTATTTTCCGCTTATTCGAAGCAACCTCTGTGCCCCTCGATTTTTTTATGTACTCAAGCAAATTTCCTTTACTTAGTCGAACTAGTTACTTGAAATTTTGTTTACATGAAAGAATTTTCTTCTCCCTTAAATAGAAAGTCAGTTATTCGACGTTTACCATAAATCAATAAATTTGAACTACTAAAACATTTATATGAAGCAATCATATGTTGCCAAAAGTATCATTTACAAATAATTTTAGTATTTTGATCACTTTGACATTTCCCTTGAAAATTTAGTTTGCAGGGAACCTTCATACTTCTCTGTCTCCAGTGTTTACCGCCTTCTCAATAACTTCAATTGACCAAATTTTCAACTTACCTGGGCATAAATGTCCATTGATGCGATTTTCTTTTGGCACACATGTTTTTTTTGTTTATTTGGCTCGATATGCGATTCCAAAATCTCTTCTATTTAGGTTCCCAAATATTAATGTATATAGGGAACTCCGTAAATGATAGATGACCTAAAAATTTAGTTAAAAATAATTTGTGAAGGGTAGCCCTTTCTTGCAACCATCGACAAATCCGCAACTTACTCTAAAACATTTCACTGCAAAGTAAGCTAACCAACTTCAATGAATAACACAAATTTTTATTCGAGTTTCAGGTGCTTTGAATGATAACGTGACTGTCAATATGAATGTAATTTATTCTCACAAATTTGTTTGTTTTTGCAACAATGGCTTCATCGACGCCAAAGAAAGTAGTTTTGACTATCAAAGAAAAATATCTTGCACTTTGAGACCATGAGAATGGCTTAAGTGAAAAACGCATTGCTGAAAAGTATGGATTTAATTAAAACAGTTTGACATACTGGATTGAAAACAGAAAGAGCATTCTTGAAAACTATGACTCAAGTCAATTCGAAGCTAAATAACAAAAGTTGAGCAAGGGGAACTGCAACCTTGTAGACAGAGCTATCTAAAAACAGCCTATGAAAGTATGCGAAAGAAATGCGCCACTTGGAGGACATTAGAGACAAAGCTTTAGAATTTGCAATATTCCGGACTTTAAAGCATCCCAAGAATGGTAAGACAAATATCGCTATGTATACCCTGATGTATATACAGTGGAAACTGTTCACCTCGAACCTCCTCTATGTCAAACTTCTTTCCATCTCCCTTGATCCCTTTAAAATTTCCACTGTTGATGGCTTTAACTTTTCTCTCCGGCTCAAACCTCTTTATTTCGAAATTTTCTCTATCTCGAACAAAGATCCCCTTGTAAGTATTCTCTTCCTATCTCAAATTCTTTGTGTAAATTTTCGGAAAATTACACTGAGCAAAACTAGAATAGTTGATTTTTTATAAGCATTCTAACGCGCTTCCTTTTTTTAGATAGATATTCGAATATTTTTCTCCTTTGTTGGAATAAAAGGATAAGATTTTGGTGGCACTGAAGAAGTATTATTTGACTCAACAAGGTGTCCTCTGTTGAAAGAAAATTGACAAATTAAACTGCGAAACAAAAATGTGAGAGCAACCAACTTATCCAGAAAGGAATGTCAAATAAGGAGGCATCTGAAAAATTTGAAGTCCTAAAGAGGACTATATCTACCTGGCTGAAAAACAAAGAAATACTCCTAAATGCTCGTGAAAAAACTTTATTGTTTTAGTTATGATTATCAGCAAGTCGACAAAGCCATTTTTGATTGGTTGTCTTTACAAAGGAGTCAACAAATACCCATCAATGGAGCAATAATTATAGAAAAAGCGCGCTTTTAGGCAGAGGATCTGAAATTGCCAGACTTCAAAGCTTCAGATGGATGAATGGAAAAGTGGAAAAACCAGTAACAAAAGCTCAGACAATTTCTTTTCATGACCTTTATTGACACAGACATTCTAACTACATTTTAAATTTTTTATTATTCATTTTCTCTTTTAATATCTCCACCATGTTTGATTGACTAACCAATCGAAGTATGGAAGTAAACAATGTGGTTGCACCTTGGAATGAAACGACTTTTCTGGCGCTTCTTTCAAATTATTAGTTAAAACGTGTATTGATTGCTGATGAATTGGGTTTATGTTGCCAATAGCTCCCCAAGAATTCTTACCATTTCAGAGAAAAAACGTGCTCAGGAGGGAAGAACAGTAAAGTGAGGCTAACTGGAATGGCAGAAGCGAGTGCTACAGGGATCAAACTTTCTATCCCTGTGGTCAGTTAATAAAGAAGCCCTCGCTGCATAAAGATGTAAAGAATTTACCATGTTCATATAAGACACAAACGAAAAGCTCGATGGATAGTCAACAATTTGAAGAATGGGTGCCCAAGCGTGATCAAAAGTTTTGTACAGAGGGTAAAAAAAATAGTTCTCATTGTTGACAAGTGTGAAGCCCATCCGTCAATTTCTAGCTTGAGCAATATCAAACCCAATTTTTTTGTCACCCAACACAACTTCAGTTTTCTAATGTATTGATCAAGATGTCATTAGACGTCTAAAAGACCACTGCAGAGGAACGGTAGTTTGGTTATTATGTGGCGCTTTAGATAAAGGTCAAATCTACCCAAGAATCTTTATTCTTTAGACAATGAAGACAACAAAGAATCGGCCAGAAACGAGGAAGATGAAATAGTGGACGATAAAGCACCTGAGGGGCCTTCAAGATCAGAAGTTGAGTCTGCTATCGGTTGACTCAGAAGTTGAGCCTGGTTAAAATTGCTGCCATTTACAGCACCATAGGAGATGAGGTGCAGTTTCTCAAAACTAGCAAATAATTTAGATTACTTCAACAAAGCTGCTCAAACTGAATTTAATTCAATATAACTGTTGAAAAACATTTATTTTAAGAGCCAAATGACTCATTTCCATTTCCCAATGCAGCTTTACGGAAATTTACAAATTCATTTTTATCTCGAACTCTGGAAATAGTGAAGAATTTGTAAATTCGTAAATGTTTGAATGTAATTTTATTTGTACTTTCACATAAAAGAAAACATACAGATAGAGAGATTCCACTGTAATTCTTTTTGTTAGGCCTTTACGTTAATGTGTCCTTTAAATAACTCCTTTAAAAACATTTCAGTTACTGTATTCGAACTTGCTTTTATTCGAGCCATTTTTTTATAATTCTTGAAGTTCAAACAGGTGAGGGACATTTGTAGCTGTAAAAGTTATAGAGAATGATGACCGAGTAGGAAATATACCAGATCTCCTTGCACTAGTACTAGTGTTAATGTTAACTTTCAGAAAAGCAATGCACTTTCTATTTGGACTCAAGAATTGGTCCAAAACGTACATGGTGTCTTGGTGGAGGCATCTAAACTCCTTGCAAGCACAATATTTATGGGCAAAAAAGAAAATATTGAATAGAAGAGAACCTCATCGAATTGCTTTAATGTATTTTTATTTGTACTTTCATGTAATAAAAAAATATTCAAATATAATGTATATATGTGGAAATAACTTCCTGTATACAGATATATAACATGGTAACATGGTATGAAGTTTGTATTTCCTTAGACGAAGCAGCTTTGCGTGTATTCAGAAGGGAAAATGTTCAGGGCCTATAACTGAAAAGACTCTTTTCATTAAAATTTGGGAGCTGGCATTAAGAGGGCCTTATAATTGGGGGTCTTAAATCAGGAATGTTTTAGTATGCTACATTTTACTGAATCGGTGCATGCGACTTCGTAGTTTGAATAAGAAAGAAAGACATATTTTCAATTTTATCTTATCAAAGTTGTTTCAGTCTTGCATAATGCTGATATATCCATTTGCAAAACAGAGTATTTGAGGAGGGCATTTGTCCTTAAATGTGAGATGATTCTGGAAGGTATGTATTTGTAGTCAGACTGACAATCTGGTTGGTTCCTTTTCTGTTAAATAAAAGCGCAGATAACATATTGTAATTACTTTTTAGGAATGTTTCGAAATAGTCTTCTTAATGCTGCTTGAATGGCTTTAGTTACTTTGGATTTTGTTGAACAATTTATCTACTTTTTACGACGCCCTGATTTTCTATACTAGCCCTCGAAAATCAACTTACCTGGTAACTGGTTACGGAACTATCGAATACTTGTACTTATAGATAAAATTTGTAGACATAAGTTTATGTTTGTACCCTGCATCTTCCAAGGTTGAAAAAGCAAAAAACTTGTCCCTTTAACAAAAAAGAGATTGCTAATCACCAGCTCAAAATAGAGTTGAAGCTGAAGAGTTGATTTTTTAGCCCTGGGTTTAAAAACCAAATTCACTGTTGCTGCAAACGAGACCAAAAGCTTTTTGACCCCAATAAAAACTTTTTTAACAAGTATTTTCACAGAAAAGCCCAAAACCATTAAAGGAATGGCATCAAAGATAGAACAAGGCACAATAGTAGTTGGTTACTGTTTTTTTATTTTTGGCAGAGACCACAAAATATAAAGAGACGTCATCATGATGGTCCAAGTGCAAGCTTCCCTTACGCAGGTTTTTCCAGTTGTAAGAGATATTACAGAACTAAACTTAATTTATTAGGAATAGTATTATTCCACTTATAAATGAAAAGTCCACAGAACAGAAAGACATTGGCATAAAATTTCAATTTAATTATGTTTTGTGTTTTGTTTGTCCAATATTGCACAATATTTGTGATGTGCCTGTGTGTTAGCATATGACGTCACTACAATTTGCGGAACACAGAGACAATGTATTGCTGGAGCCGTGGCTTAATGGTTAGTGCAACTGCACCGTAACCAAGAATTCCGGGTTCGATTACCCAAGCGGGCAGCTTTAAAAATTCACAAATGAAAAAGCCATTGGTTGGCGTCAGGAAGGGCATTCGGCCAAGAAAGTCCTCACTGCCAAATCCAAGTCCCTGTGAAGGGCACCGCCTGAGCCCCAGTTACTGGGGGAAAATGACGTTAAAAACAAAAGAAAGAAAGAAAAGAAAAGAAAGAGGCAATGTATTACTCAGTACCGATCTGAAGGAACAGCCCAAAATTTTAATGTCATAATAAATTTAGCAAAGAAAGTTTGTTATTTTTAGTTAAATAATGAGCTTTGGTTTTCAAATATTGTTTTAGTAACTTGCTTTCTTCTGCCTGATTAATAAAAAAAGGCAGAATAGTTAAAAGTCAAACTTCAAGAAGAGGATTTGGAAGTGTTTTATACATGTTACACAAAATTAAAGTAACTTTATATCTGGAATAGGAAACACAAATATTGGTTAAATAGCACAGATTCATATTCATCCATTTGTGCTGAATTTCCTGAAAACCCCTATATCACGTACCTCATATTCATAATCAAGGCTAATAAGATATTCCCTATTTCAACAGTTGGTTAATTAAGTAAGAAAAATAATGCAGTCACGCAACTGGTAACTAAATATAAAAGCTAAGTCCCATACAAAAACAAAATTAAATACAATAATTGTCTTCTTTTTATTAGAGCTTCCAGCCCAATCTACAAAGCCTGATTTCTCAATAGGAAAAATGACAGAGTTTTATTGAAGTAATAATTGGATTACCTTCCTATTGTTGATTAATATTAGGTCTTCAGTTGGACCTTTATGATACTTGACTGTCTCTATTATTATTAACAACATCATGTACTGTTGAGATCATCGTTGATGACGTATTTGTCACTATCAATATTATTAGGCCAATTTGTTAACATTTAGTGAAAAATCAAAGCTCTTTTTATACCTTTCATCATCACCCTTAAAACGTTTTGTCTTCTAATTTCTTTTTTGGCTAGATACTTGTACTTCTACGTAAAATCCAAATAACCCTTTATTATCTCTGTCTTATGATACGCTACTGAAATATTTGGAGCATAATTTCTTTCATTCCTTTACGTAAATCGACTAGTGATGTCAAAAGTAAACAATTTTCAAGTCAACAAACAAGTTATTTTGTGCTAATGGTGATGGGTAAAACTTGACCAGACCACAAAAAATCTCTGTTTTTCTCACTACAGTTTTCTTTTAAAAGTACTAACTGTTTTAAAATGAAGGTTATTAGCATTTGCTAAAGATCAGTTTCGGTAAAAACTAACAAGACCAGAAATTGTCCTCAGAAAAGTTAATGAAAAATCTGTTTTAGGATGACTCTAGGTCATTCTTCTCTCATCAGACAGAGTACCATGATTAAAAAACGGATTCCTTTTCTATCATGCGCTCGGCATTTAATATCACAGGACTAAAAGTCACCATTTTTGGTGGGGAGAAGGTTATCCAATATAATGTAACACTTTATGGTGAATAATGTATATAAATAATGGATAATATAATATAAATCTTTGTGTTTAAGTGGCGTTAGAATTTTGCAAGTACAAGCTTGCTCAGAAATACTAAGTAATGACCTCATTTTGAGACACTCCTGACAAGTGGCTACTGTTAAAAAAAACATCAACGAATGAAAGAAATGAATTTTGATGCTCAGTTGATCAGAAGATTTCGGTTACCGGTATTGTTGAAATAAAATATTGCGATCATGATGATGATGGTATTAATAGTGATGACATAGATTATGGTTATTACAATAATGATTTCAATGAAGACAGCGATGATGGTAGTGGTGTTGACTCTAATAACAGGGTAGGTGCAATCAACTGATTCATGTTCACAACCTCATTTCTTTTACTAGTCAAAACGTTCTAGACCCTCTTTGTTTTTGTGTCTGCTCAAAGGAAACGCAGTGGAGTTTTCCTGATGAGTGTTTTTAGCCAGGTATATTATTTCAGGACACTGTTTTGGGGGAACTTTGATCTAAAAAAGTATTAACTTTAAAACCTTCAAACTTAAAAATGCAATACTGGTATTTTCAAGCCAAAGCAACTGTTGAATTTAAAACAGCTAGAGTAACCACAAATTGCTTATCAATTTGTTTGTTTGGTGAACAGAAAAAAACTAGGTTTATACCGGAAATCCGATTTCTCCAGATTGCACAATGGATGTATTCTTTCCGGTCGCGACAATCATCAGTGTGAGCTTCACTTCTTTCTCTTTGTTGTTGCCTACAATTCTTCACTCCTAGTTCAAGAGCAGATTTGTTGACTGCTTATGGGTGTTTAGATTTCTCATTGAAATTTTATTTGCCATTGTAATTGGTTTAATGTTAAATGTGGAGCCGTGATTTAATAGTTAGTTGGCTTGCACTGTAACACAGAGGCTCCGGGTGCTATTCCCTGAGTGGTCAACCAAAATACGGAACTTTTAAAAAGAAAAAAAGTTGTGAATTGGATTCAGGAAGGACAACAGGCTAATATATTCCTATCCAACGGCACTGTCTGAATCCAGTTACTGGAAAAAATGACGTTAATGTCAAAAACAAAGTAATTGGATTAATGTAGATAGACAATTGTTGACCGCAATTTCCAAGCAGAGTAAATTGCATTCTGCATTACCTCTTATAACTACTTTGGGTTTCATTTTAATACTATCATTTGTTTTCATGTTTCTGACAGTGGGTTTACTCATAAAACTGAAGGATAAAATTTTCTGGTTAAGTAGATCAATGCAATTTAAGATGTTTTCGTCAGTGTAGAAAATGTTCGCTTACTTGAGACGATTGTCTTACAAACTTTTGTCCCAAAATCACACGCAGTACTACCCTGGGTGCAACCAATCTGTATTCAAGGCAATAATAAAAACATTAATTGTCTCCGCAGATCGATTATCACCCTGTAATGACAGGCTCTGCTTATCCACATCAAAATGACATAGGAACAAGAGGAATTAACGGGTGAATGTTCTTGTTTCTCAACAAAAGAGCTCTCAAGCCTGCGACATGAGGGTCAGGCAACAGAGACCTCCAGTCTTTCGAATTTTAATCCTCATTCAGAAAATTCATCAATCTCTGTTCATTAGTGCAATAACGTAAGGAACTTGCTATCACAAAAAAGTATAAAATACGTCGTTTTGAGTACCAAAATATACAACATTTGTGGAGGAGGATACGAACAATATGTTAACATATCATCACAATGCCTGAACAGGGATAAATCAGGACAATACGTTTAGTTCCAGCTAGGTGATCAAAGGTGACTTCTCATTTTCTGACGTCAGCACCCTAAAATTACTTCCTGTCGACTCCGTATTATTTTTTCAGAAGGGACTGTTGTTTGAGGGGGAAAAGCACAAGCCTACAATTCTTTAAATTGTGCCACTTAAAAACTTGCAGAAGCAACAGAAATATACTGTGCATGAAGTTTAGATTCTGCTGAGAAATAGTCAGTAGTTTTGACTCACATCCGATCAGGGATGTCACAAATAACATTTTGCTACTCCTTTGATTCTTTAACTGGAGTGGTCCAGAATAGTTAAATAGATTTGCAGAAATAAACAAAAAGACTTGTAGATACTGTTAAGAATGTATGCGGTATCTTCTTCTTCCATTTGCTGTTTTCCCTGTCGTCAGGGGTCAGCTGCACGTAGTTGTTGGCGCAAACGAGCTCTGTCTATTGCATCTCCTTCCTTCAGTCCTCTGTTCTCCATGTTCCGCTTCAGGATATCCCTCCACCCCAGCCTCTGCCTTCTGACTGACAGCCTCCCTCTACGTGGTTCTCGCTGTTCCCTCTGGACTGCACAACTTTCATCTCTTCTTGCTACATGCCCAAACCACCTCAACCTTGCTTCCTTCAACTTGTTGCTGATGCATGTTATTCCTGCCACTTTCCTTACTTCCTCGTTTGTGCATCTCTCCCACAACGACACTCCAAGAATCCACCTCAGCATCCTCATTTCCGTCCGCATAAGCATTAGCTCCTCCTTCTTTTTATGGGCCAAGGTTTCCCCTCCGTGCACCAGGACTGGTCTGATCATCGTTCTATATACCTTTACTTTCAACTGCCGGGGGACTCTTTTATCGCAAACTACGCCCTTCACTTCTCTTCACTTATTCCAACTAGCTTTTATTCTTTCCCTTACTTCTCTTTCACAAACCCCAGTCTCTTCCACGGTCAATCCTAAGTATTTGAAACTTTTCACTTGTTTCAGGTGGTCCCCACTGGCATCTCTCATATCAAATATCCTTCCTCCCTCTTTGCAGTATCCCATTACCTCCGTCGTCTTTGCATTTACTTTCATTCCTTGCCTCTCCAATGTCCTTTGCCACATTACCATTTTATCCTGCAGATCTGCTTCGGTGTCAGCAGTGATAGCTATATCGTCAGCAAAGAGAAGTTCCCAAGCTTCTTCATTTCGTAGCCCATTTGTCACCACATCCATTACAGTGACAAACAGGAATGGGCTCAGAGCAGAACCCTGATGCAGTCCTACCTTGACCTTAAAAGCCTCTGACTGTCCCTCATCTGATTTGATCGAGGTTATTGCTCCTTCGTACATTTCCTGTATCACCTTTACCATCTTCTCTGGTACTCCCTTCTTCCATAAGGCCCAGAAGGCAACCTCTCGTGGCACACGATCGTAGGCTTTCTCCAGATCTAGAAATCCACAGTACAGTGTTTGGTTTCCCTCCATTCTCTTCTCCTATAGTTGTCTCATTATAAAAATTGCATCAGTCGTGCATGCGGTATCCTTTGTTTGTATCTGTTTGAAGTGAATAGCTGGGTAACAAAATCACAGGACAATGCACTGTTTGCACTTGAATATTCGCAGAGTTTTGAGCTTAGTAAAGCATTCCAGTCAGCATCCAGCCAAGGTACAAGGAACATAATATGAACATATGGAATTGATAAATCAGTATACAGCATTTCAGTTTATTTGTTTTCCGTTTTATGTATAATTTTGATTTATTTTATATTGCTATAATATTAAATGGGATCATTGCACAGGCTTTATGTGATGGAATCCTTTCATCCGTCTCTCCAAAATCGTCTGCAGAATTTTTGTTGTATGGCTCATCAATTTGATTCTGTATAAATTTGTCCAATTTTGCACATACCATTTTTTCATGCAGAGAGAAAAACACTTATTTCCTCCTCACTTGTCTACTATTTTTTCGCTGCCAACAATTTTATTAAATAAGACCTAGATAAGCGCTAATGCACTCTTCTCAGGACACTTCTACACTTCAAGAGGGGTTTCAATAGGACGAGTGGAGAAAAACATTCCTAAAAGAACCAACAGCTTACCCGTTTTCTATAAACCTTTAGGTCATTCTGATGTGCTGTTTGCCGATGTCGTCTACCTGACTGCCCTACATTTATCCAATTCCATTTCTTTTTACCCTCAAAAGGGCTCCTTTAGTCAGTCCATTTTTTTAGTCCCCGTGGAAATGCTGAGGCCCTTACAGAGTACCATGCCACCCTAGTCCTTAATCGTATTGATATATTTTACATTCTTGAATTTTAGTACAGAATCTAATAGCAGATTTGCACCATTTGTTAAGAAGGGGAGAGGCTTCTTTCCTTTTTAATAGCTGTCTTGCTAGCTGCAGTAAATACATATATTCTGAGCTATATTAGAAGACCATACTTTTTAAAAGAGTAAAACAGCAATAAAGGAAAAAAGGTAATTTAAGGAGCAGCTAGCACTTTTTAAAGACCAGTGGAAGAGTGCACAAAACCAGCGCACGTCTAATTCAGTGAATAAACTTGCAATCAGACTGCTTGTCTCACATGATCCTGAAATCCAGATTGAACAACCTTCATTGCCGGTGCACCGTCTGAACTGATACCCAATATATTCTTCCAGTCGAGACCGTGGTCCTAAAAGTAGCTGTCATGTTAATCATGTCCTTCCCTCGTGTTGTTTACTCCCAACCCTTTCAAAATGGAAGTTATTCCTTAAAGTTTGATTCATAAGCGTAACGCACAACCATCACAAACATTGACCCGGTAGTGACGTTGGTTCTCCTGTCGAGTCGAAGACTAAACAAACCCGTCTGTTTGATTTGCATAATAACTGGTTCTTCGATATCTTCAGAAATGTTTGAGATTCTTCGCTTTACGGTATTGATCGACAAAAGTATTTGAAACACTTTGTCAATACTTTTTCTACCAAGTATCAGATCATTCATGATATTTATACATAACAAAATTAACTCTTTGCCGATTGTATGAGCTTTCTTGTTTATAACTATTTCCAGCAATAAGCAACATTATTCTTTAATAACTGTGACGTTTTCTATACGTACAGCACAGTCAGCATCAGGTCTCGGGCATTTAATTTTGTCTGCTAATTCCTGAAAGTAAGTTGGGTCCTTGCTCTTACCCGGGATGAGACTTAAAATGAGACAATGCGAAACCCATGAACAAATGTTTGTATGAATCGGCCAATATCTGAACCACAGAAAGACAAGAACCTGGACTGGGCATCACTACAGCAGAGAAAAAATTTTGAAATAAGTAGTCCCTCAGGGTGGGATCTTATCTCCCTCGCTCGTCCTTATCTTCATGAAAATACCAAGACTCCCCTACTTATCTTTTAGTCACACTGGAGCACCGCCCGACCTGGAAACAACAGCTTCAGAAAAGTCAGTCCAGAGCCAAAGCAAGTCTTACCCTGATGAAGAAGCTAAGTGGAATCCAGTGGGGTTGCAAACCAGAGAGTACAGAAGAGGTTGTACGCTGGCACAGTGAGACCAGTCATAGATTTTGACATATTATCAACATCAACAGCTGTCAAGTCCCTCATGGACAGGATTGCAAGAATCTCAAAACAGGTAATGAGGCTCATGAAAGGAGCCATGAGGATGACACTGATAAAGAAGCTTAAAACCATTACAGGTTTGGAGAGTAGGAAGGACGGGAGAAACGTCCAGATCATGACACAGGCGACAAAGTACAAGAGACAGAAGAGCTACCCAATGAACAGCAGGATGAAAATACCAATTAAAGGACGCATGAGAACGTCCAGATTTATCCACGAGAGCAGGGCACGTACAGTGAATATGCTGCCTAAAAACAGTGCCATTTCGACTTGGAGAAAGGAGGCCTATCCCATCATTCGCACCACTATTACAGGAGTCTGCAGCAAGGATGCAAAGTCAGACAAAGTAAGGAAGGATCTGACACTGGATCACATCAAAGCCAACTACCCATCTGACCCATGGACACATGTATGCATCGACTGCTCTACCACTAAGCCAACCAGGGAGGATGGGGGAGGGGTCTATATTACGTAAAAGTATGCCAAAGAACACTGTGCCATAGCAACAGAGGAGTTCATCATGAACGTCAAAGCAAAATCTGAGGCCCTAAAGACAGCAGCACAGAGAACCAGCGAGAACGGCAACGTATCCCACGATATCTTTGTCATCTTCACAGATGCTCTGTCTGTTCTACAAGTCCCAGAGAACCTGAAGCGAAAAGAACTGCAGTAGATTCCTGCTCACTGTGGGAATACGGGTAATTGACACGGTAGATGCACTGGCCAAAGGGTGTAAAAAGCTGGATCGGACTGAGACGTCTTGTCATACAAAGATGAGAAGACCGTCGTCATGAGCATCATTAAGACGAAATAGTACCAGCAGCACCCGATGTACAACAACAGCCTGAGCAGGGCTGACTAAGCCATCATCATCATGAGGCTCAGGATAATTCACAACAGGTTAAACCCCCATCTCTACAATGCGATTAGGTTAGAGTCATAAGAGAGGTGTCAATGCAACACAGCTACTATGACAGCCGCTCAGATTGTTGTCCAGCCACTCTTAACAAGAAACTGCAGGGAAGCCAGGAACCCCTGGAAAGGATTACAGCGTTTGTCAGGCAGACTGCCTTCCCCATTTGAACTGATGATCAACGAAAGAAGAATGCCTCTGCAGTTATTTCCGTCTTTTTGCTTCCTTCAACGATATCCCGCCGTTTGGCGGGATATCGTTGCCAAGTTTAACTAATACTGCAGTGCTGAAAGACGTAAAAGCAGAAGAAGAAGAAGAAGAAGAAGAAGAAGAAGAAGAAGAAGAAGAAGAAGAAGAAGAAGAAGAAGAAGAAGAAGAAGAAGAAAAAAAGAATTTTCACTGGCTTCACCTCGTTTTCATGTTGCCAGTCCTGTCTGCCCAAACATGGCTGACAGTGTAAGAACTAGAAACAATGAATCAGACAGATCATGGGATGATGATTCAAGAGAAAGAAGAGGAGATAGAAGAGACCGTGGAAGTGGAAGGAGAAGAGATCGAAGAAATAGGGATAGAAGTGATAGAGGAAGAAGGGATCGAATTCCTAAAATACATGTGAGTCTCTTTAGGCNGAAGAAGAAGAAGAAGAAGAAGAAGAAGAAGAAGAAGAAGAAGAAGAAGAAGAAGAAGAAGAAGAAGAAGAAGAAGAAGAAGAAGAAGAAGAAGAAAAAGAATTTTCACTGGCTTCACCTCGTTTTCATGTTGCCAGTCCTGTCTGCCCAAACATGGCTGACAGTGTAAGAACTAGAAACAATGAATCAGACAGATCATGGGATGATGATTCAAGAGAAAGAAGAGGAGATAGAAGAGACCGTGGAAGTGGAAGGAGAAGAGATCGAAGAAATAGGGATAGAAGTGATAGAGGAAGAAGGGATCGAATTCCTAAAATACATGTGAGTCTCTTTAGGCTGTTTAACTTTCTGAATCGGTGAATCATAAAAGCAAATTGTTTTAACAGCCGAAATTTGTTTTCTTTCCTATTAAATGTAGCATTCTGCAAGTTGTAAGTTAATGTTATTTTATGCCAAATCTGCACCCAGTCTGTTTATTCTGGTTGGTGACAACTAAGTCTTATGAATAGAATATTTTGATAGGGGAGGGGGAGGGGAAAGGAGAGGGAGTAAGCCCTATCATATTGACAATATTTCCAGAAAAAATCCCTAGGCCCAACTACCGTTCATTTCACCATTTGTTTATTACGTTAGCACTGCTTATGCTTATCATTTTTTCTGAAAGTGTAAGAAAGAAACCCAAAACAAACTCTCCCCCGCCAGTTACATTATAAGGGTTGGATTTCTTGGATTTTGAAACTTATTCTACAACCAAAGAGGAATCTTGTGTTTTTACTTTAAAGTACCAATAAGAAACACATTTTTAAAGCTAGTACTAAATTGAACAATAGAGTACTGAGGTGCTTTAACTGGATCCTATGCTGATAAATTTCCTTATTATTTTTACATTTTCCCCCATTGAACATGAAATAAAATCAAATAGAATATAACAGACCACTGACTCTTATCAACTTTATTTTAACATGTCACTAGCCTATGTTTAAATACAGGTGCTCTGCAAATGCCATGTGTACCATATTTTTTTATTTTGTCAAATGTCAGTTGTAAATTTCGGTCAGCCTACACCGTTCTGCAGTTTAAAGCCTTGGTAGGAATGCTTACTAAACACGCTTTCCAAACAGTGCAACCTTGGCCAAATGAAGTAATAGCTGTATCCTGCTATTAAATTGAAAAAGTTCAGTTAAATATTAAAACTCGTAACACAATTTGAATTTCATGTAATAAAAAATGGTTATTCAATAATAATTTGAACACTATATTTTGCGTGCACATTTAATCTACATCATCATCATCATCATCATCATCATCATCATCATATTTGGTTTAACGTCCGGTTTACATGCTAGCATGTGTTGGACGATTTCTTGAAATTGACTTCCAAGTTATCCTATCCTTCACTAGGTCTCTGCTGACACCTTTTTCTTTCAGATCCATCCTTATCACTTCCTCCCATGTTTTCTTTGGTCTTCCTCTGCCAGTGGTTCCTGCCACCTTGATTGTTCTGCATCTACTTGTCCAAGCATTCTTGTCCATTCTCTCCACATGACCAAACCAACGAAGCCTCCTATTCTGCATACAGCTGCCAATACTGTCCAGATTCAATCTCCTTCTGAGTTCATTAGAACTGAGCCTGTCCTTTAGACTTACGTTGCA
>RDPX01000001.1:4643480-4685985 GCA_003991215.1 Morbakka virulenta | reverse complement strand
TTCAGCCATATTATTGATGTTAAATATTTATTCCTATGAATAAAGGTAGAAAACAGTCAATAAATAGAACAAATAGAATTTTAAACGACCGTTATGTTGAGGCTAGAAGCTCTAACTACCACTTTATTGTCAATTCCCGACTTCGGAACTCGTCCTTAGTGTTAATGATGGGGCAAAGTTCCCGTTGCCACAGAGCCTCAAGGGTCATTAACAAAGAAACTCGATGACTGAGCCAATATTTAGACATCGTCAGCATTGATTGCTTTTCTCGCCTGACAGTTCTTTAAATGTTTACCAATTGGTTGAGAGGGTTTGCAATGGTGTGAGAAGTGCTCTGTTATATGCTGGACAGTATGCTCAACATAACATGCTTGACAGCGTGAACATGTAATTTTGTATACCACATAGCTTCTAATTTTCCTCTCAACTTTGGCTTTTAAAGAAGGCAATACTGTTCTCAGCTTGCATAATCTCAAAATACCAGAGTATTAGAATATTGGCCAAAAATCTTAAATCTTCATGAAGTCAGCAGAAGAGGGGATTTTGCCATGTGAGAGTTTTGTAAAACATTAATTTAATTTAAAAATAGAATTGTGTCAATGTAACATTTCCATGCACAAATAGCTGCATACAAAACCGTGGTAACTCAAAAAGGTTAAAGGTGCAAAAAGCTGAATTGTAGTTATTTTAGGTTAAAAGAGGAAAAAGTATTATTTTATTTTCAGACCATATTTTGGAGATTAATCTTAACATCAAATAGCACTTGTGACTTATCAACACTTCTGATATAGCACAAGTATTAACATTTTTTCTTTCCCTAATATTACTTAATAATCAGTTTTGTATTCTCTTGTAGCACCTCGGTTGTTTATTCATTGTAAGCCATACTGCGTTGAGTGTCTACTTTAAGAAGCTACACATAATATTCCATTTACCTATTCTGGATCCCAGGTCTTAATCTCATTTGTACATGATAGTAGTGAACTCACCAGGTTTTCTTTTTATCTTTTAGCATCAGTAAATTTGCTATTGTTTTTTCTCTTGTTTTTGTTTTTTTATATACCAGTTTATGTCCACTTTGCCTCTTTTGCCCCATTTGCCCCTTTTGCCCCCCCCTCCTCATTTCTTCTCTTGTTATTTTTAAATACCTTGGCTATAACCTTTGAATTCCTTATCCCACTTTGGTAACTTGTTAGAAGTTCACTCAACGATCACACGCCGACCTTCACGTTGTATGTTCCTCATTTCTTTCATAATAAATGCAAACTTTCTCAGGGGAGATGTTGCTGTTACCAACCAGTAATTTACCTTTTTGTATATTCTACATTTGCCTCCAGCTCCTGCTGGGCTGTCCTCATAGCTAGTACTAATTGCCACACTTTATTGTGACCCTGCTGATTTTCTTGGTATTAGTTTTTACCTCAGCTTTTTGCCCTTTTCTGATGATATTAAAGTCAATGTGCCTTTTGATACCAACGCAGTTATAAGTGACAAGATGGTGACTTCTTTTTTGCATAGTATTGAAAATTAGCTATCCATAATTTTCCGACGTTCTAGTACCCTCTCATCGCCATCATGACCCATAAACAGAACTACCGTGTATTTCACTATTGCGATACTTATTTTCTTCAACAAGTATCAACTCCGAGAATGCTATCCATTTTGTCAGTCACAAGTTCTTACTTACTTAGTTTAGATATTTACCTTCCAAAAAAATCCCGTCATTGGATATTGATAATGTTTGTTCCAATTACAGATATTCTGACATTTGCCTGGCTGTTGCTCTAGTAAGCTGCACTACTTTTCCACAAAAGCTCGACATTAACATCATAGAAAACATTTTATGTATTATATAATACATATTTGTATATTTTTAATACATATTGGTGTATATATGTATGTTATATATATATATATATAACATACATATATATGTATGTTTCTAGTGTAAATTTTTTTTATGTCCTTAGGCAGTTTGGCTTTTCTTCCCTGGCGAAACAACGTATGGCCTGAATTATCATTCTTCCTATACTTTTACAAATTTTATTGGTTTTAGCAATAAAATTTGTGTAATCCAGCATTTCAGTTTCAAAAGCTGCAGTCGTAGGCGCTTCTGCAAGTATTGTTGATTCCACTAGGTCAAATTTTAGAAACTGCTTATCTTTTATTCACCAGTTATTTTATTTTATCACTGTTATTTTATTATTTTCTCCAGGTCCTTCAGCAACATGACAGCCAGAACAAAGAGGAACCACTCAAAATACCAATTTTGTCAATTCAGAAAAGGTAAGCACTTACGCAAGCTATTATAAAGCTGTTTTACATACCCCTTGGTGTTTATTGGAATTAACGAAAACTAAAAGCACGCAATAACCAGGTTGTCGTGAATAAAATTGTAGCAAGCTTGATATATTAACAGAAGCTTAATCCACCTCAATGGTATAATAGATATTTTTTTTATATGTAGATAGCACGCTTACCATATTGCTCTACCTCGACCATGTTCCTGAATGACACGTTCAGTTATCAACAAATCACGAGCAAATGTTTTTAGACATGATGAATGTGGATCACTGTGTGGAACTGAGAGTCGTCCATATATTCGAGTGAATTCGTACCATCTGTACCTCCATTATGAAAGATAATGATTAACTTTTAATCTAAGTTCAAAAAGGCCTTATTCTAGTTAGAGTCGACCCAGCTTGGTCGTTTGGATGTACAAGAGACCCAGTTGCACGGTTCACTTCAGCAATAAAATGTTAATCTTCTAGGCTAATGATGATGAATTCACTAGTGATGCAAGCAGAAAATCAGGCGTTGTTTCAGGTAGCGGCTAACTGGTAAGATTCTTGTGTAACATTGGTTACTCGTGTAAAAAAAGTACTCAGTCACAGACAGACCCAAACCTTGATTTCGATAGGTTTGTTGGGTGTGTGGTGCATATTTGACGATTTTACCCAGTAGTCTCTTACTCTTAGCAAAGTTAACATCATAACACCATATAAAACACCAATCCAGCGTCAGATTTTACGAAAGCTATGGTTGATTTAAGACGGAAAAATATGACATTATAGACACCTGGAAAGGAGAAAGTGCAAGACACTTCGTGTTTAACTACCCTTGGGGACGACAGAAAACTATAGCCGTTTATCTTTTGGAGGATACCGAGCGCGAGTCCAAGGTTTTACATGGCAGATATAAACTTATTGTCCTTTGGCATCAACTGACTGATGAGTGAGGAATTGTGTACTTACTGGGTGACAAAACAACAACCTAACTCAACAGCTGTTTTTTTTCAAAAAAGGCTGTCGTTTGATTCATAAGTAATTCGGGTGATATAAAATAAAGGGTATTAAACGCTTGTTGATACAATTAAACACTATGCCAATTCCCATCTGCAGTGGTTCACCAAATTTTGGCAAGCATCTGATGTTGTATGGAATAACACATTTGAAGCAAGAGCGACAGAAATGTATAAATGGATGGTCAGCGAAATCAATGACTTTTGTGGCAATCTGAAACCAACTTTCAATAACACAGATAGTCATTATCACTTTAATCCCCCAGAAAAATGTTGAAGATTCTCAACTGTAGATGTATTTGACTGAAAAATATTGTTTTTGCTTTCTTTTTTACTTATGCTACTTTATTTTCTCTTCAACTACATAAGGTGTAATAAAATCAATGGAAGCAAAATTTTATTGCTTGTATTGCGGTGAGAAGCGAGCAGGGTTTCTTGAACTGACTGTATTTAAAAATTAGTTCACTGTTAATATGTGAATACAAACGCTGAAGCCTTTAAATATTTGGTACAATTCCAAACTCAGTCAATTTGAATTTTTTACGCAAATTCATTCATACAAAATAGTTTTATTTTTTACAATATAGCAGCAATTTGAAGTGATAATTGATGTGATCGAGGAAAAAATATTCTCTGAGGACTTAAAAATGTAATTGCTCAAGCAAGGATTGTTTTTTATAGAAATAGAAAGTATAGTTTTATTTTAATCTACATGAAACATAATTATGTCGTAATCCAAAATCGAAATAAGGCATCATTTCCACAATCACCCTACCTAGTACGATACGCCATATTTGCGAACTTTGATCCAAATTTCATATCTTAGTTTATGGTAGCGTTCGTGGTAAGAAATATCTTCTCAAGACTTATTAGATCATGATTTTAAGGGTCATTTTCTTTACTTTGTAGTTTATAAAATGCACCAATAGAAGTCACAAAAAAATGAATGACCAACCAATAGCACAGTGAAAGTAAAGACATTAAAGTTAAAATAGTAATAAAAAGACTTTTATGATTTTTATTTGTGATTGGAGATATAGACTGCTTAAGTTTGAATGAAAAAAAATTATTTTTCTACCTTGTCAAAACATACCTCTGTATTTTGGATCAGTCATTCAGACCACTCTTTAATTAATAATTTAATTAAAGCTTCCCTTTCCTTCTATCTTGCATTTTTCTTAAATGACAGTTTTATGATAGTTGTTTGTGTTGTTTGATTGTAATACTTTTAAATTATTGTTGTTTAACAATTAAACCAGTTACTATTGAGTAATCATAAGCTCTAACCGTGTAATACATTTGCATCCCTCTTGATCACCTTTGGTACTCAGCTTAACCACTTATAAAGTTATAAACAAACATATTACATTAAGGCGCATGCCGAAATTCTAAGTACTATTTGTTGTTGCACAGCCAGAGCTTATAGTGGAATTTGAAATATTGGGCAAGGGTAGAGAATAATAAAGTTTAACATAAAGTTTGATTTTTTAAAAATTTATTGTGTTATTAAGTTATTATCTGGTTTACTTTGACATAGAGAGGACACAGTGGGGTCACCGGGGTCATTACCTTCAAGCTTAATGAACCCCTCATCAACTACAGGTAGAACTGTAGCAGGAGATATTTCTGAGCAAATACATATTAAAATCCAAGAGAAAGGAAGTAGGGCACAAGATGATAAATCTGATAGCGCTTCGACAATTATTGGATCAGCGCCTGCGACTTTAATTTCAGGTTTGTGATTCTTTCTTTTCAAAGGCCCCATTTAGGAATTTCTAATTTGATGTTGTGTTTTAGTATTTTTAATAAATCGAAGCGTATAGTAAGCACTACTAAAGACTCATACAGAGGCACGCAAGGTTGCTTCGAGGTTCTGTTTCCTTGAAGCAAGTAGGAATTCCACATAACAAGAGACGGTAACAGGGATAGAGGGACACAGACAGGCAGATAAATCCAAAATGTTATCACTTAATTGTCATTTAGATAGAGAATGTTTTAAAACTTTTTTATTTTCCGGAAAGAAAAATTAGTAAGATTGATATAAACATGTTGGCTTTATTGACATTAGAATTAGACATATCAGAATGTGCATGCATGCTCATACCCATCTCTTTTGTTTTAAATTCGCAGGCATATACAGCTTCGCTTATTTTTATTTATTTACTTATTCGTTTTTTGACTTAGCCAATGGATGTTCCCAAGTTTCCTTCAGTGTTCTGTGAAACCGAAATGAAGAAGAAAGAAAATGCTCAAAAGTGTCTTTGGTTGTTGGGTGGTTTACCATGCCAATGTAGGCAATTTCGGTGCTTCTTTTCTATTTGAGCCAGCAGACATTTTTTTCTGATGGAGGAGTTACATAATAATGAGCTGCAGTATATTTCCAGGGTATAGGTATCATGTTTTCAGACCGTATGGGAAAGAAAGTATAATTGCTGTTGACAAAATTTCTATGAAATTTAATTTTTTCTTCGAGTTTGTACAATGGCATGGGATTTGCACTTATAGGTTACCACTGTGTAATGTGAGCCATCGGACACATATCTCTGCATCGGGTGTTCCTTCAAGATATGTCTTGTAGCAGATGGTTTAGTTAGTGAACACCAATTCAGTTGGATCTCTAACAAGTGATTATATATATATATATATATATATATATATATATATATATATATATATATAGAAAATGAATAAAAAATTGTACTACAGAGAGTGCACACCTGTTGAAATCAACAAGGTTTGAAGATGTAAGAAAGGCAAGAAGGAAGGAAAACAAAACCCTAGAAATGGTGGAAATAGCATAAAACTTTTGTTACCAGCAATTTTGTTTTTTATCATTTTTTGCCACGTCCTTCAGAGAAGTCAGTTTTTTATATAATCAAAGACATATCTAAAAAGCTGTAAGGGCTATCATTTTTGTTTTATGTGTAGTGCTCGTGAGTAGCAATAACAGGAAAACTAGAATACGTCTTGTTTTACCATACGCAGATAAAAAATTCCAAATGAGATGTTTTCTAATATGGTCAACATCAATATCAATATGGTTACCCTCAGAATGTAACCCAATTGCTCTTTTATAACTCGTATTTCACTAGTTTATCATACCTTCGTTGCAAAACTTCACTGGAATCCGGAACAGGACATCAACCTAATATTAATTAGGAAATTTATGCAGACAGGGATTTTTTTGTACAATCATGTCAGGGAAATCAATTTGTAAACTAGGCCCACCCTGCTACTTGAATGGGAATCGGAGCATCTTTTGTGCACACAGTCTTTGCTGTATATGGCCGACAGCTCAAGTCGTCTAACAGCTCCATTTAAATAATTTTTTAATTAACTAATTTTTAATAATAATTCACTTCTTTTGTTTTGCTTGTTTATGTAATTTTTTTGATAAAAAACCGTAGTTTTATGAAATACATTTCACATTGAAAGTTTTCTGTATTATTTTTATTCAGTCGTTGTTAATAGTACTTGTATTCAAAGAATTAAAATCTATCAATTTGCCTCGGTCTTTTTAGTTTTAGGCCACGGGTCCAATACAGATCAATTAAGCTCAGGCTTAAATAGTTTAAAAGTAAATCCGAAATATTTTCCGGATCATTCGTTTTCAGTTGTCGATGATAATTTTCATTGGAGTGATAAAGCACTGGAGGTATGTTTTGACATTTCTCAAATGCGTCAGTTTATCTATCGTTGTGACATTTAAAAATATGCTTCACTATACCACACCTTTTAGTTATCGTTATTTTGGCCCATGGTAACATGGTACATCATAGCATAACAGGGACAGTAGCTTAAAATGGAAATTCTGTATAGTTTTTTGTAAGCCGTGTTTGTGATACGAATTTGATCTAATCACATAAATTTCCTTCACAACAACTCATCTGCAAATATTTTAGAACGGTTTGGTATTATAAAGCTTAGCTTTGAAAACTGGAAAACACGTGTTTACTTTTCTTACATCAATGAAAGAACTTCTTACAACACACACAAATATAACTTTTCAGAGATAAAAACACACGAAACGTTTTGCTTAATGTATTAAAATTTGACTGCCCGGTACAACTCATAATGATATATTTGCTATCATGCTTTGGACTTGATGATATACAATAGGCATCGCAGGTTACTCCTGTCATCGCATAGTGATAAGAGGGGTATCTCGAAAGGTAGTTTGTCGTAACTAAAAAATTCCATAACATAATTAACAATACCATACCGCTACGAGTAGGTGAATATTTTTGATACTGCGTTTTGTTTTGTATTTTTGTAGCCATTCTGAAGTATGTTTACAAATAACTCTTTTTTTCTTTACAAGATATCTATACCTTTTTCTATCCCACAACTTAAAGGTATTGATGGATCAAACCGATTTCGTTGTGGTTGGAGTTGCTGGATTACAAGGGGCTGGAAAGTCAACGGTCATGTCTTCAGTGGCCCGACCACGTGGGTTTTTAGATGGGTAAGGAAACGACTATTGAAGTCAATATAGCAGCTGCATTGCATTAAAATTATACATTAACATTTCGATATACCAGTGCGTGAGAAGGCAACCCAATAACCATTTCCATTAAATTATGCCTGTAGATAGGAATGCAGGTGGTTTTTGATTTGTATGTTAGATATGTCAGGGTGAGGCAAAATAATTATGAAGCCCACAAAATCGTAAATAATGGTGTGTTAAATGTAAAGAGGAAAAACTTGCTTTCAAAGCCACTTTTAATCCCCTTAAAGATTGGGTGTAAAGCAAAGATCATGACATAAAATAAGGAGCAAGTCATACCACCATGCCCTGTGCCATATTGTTTTAAATATGAAAAATTTTGTTGTTTTTTTTATGTTTCTTGATTTCTTCTATAAAAATAGTTCCGTCACATTCTTCTTTACAACCTTTTGCATTTTGATTTTTTTTGTCATGTGTAATAGCATATACATAGTATTAATTCAAGTTTCTAAACCCAATATTAACCGGACTATTACAAGCCCTAAAGCTTAACAAACTCCTGATACTAAAGGTCATAGTAGTTTTACGTATGGGAAGATTATTGATATTCAATTGTTACTACCTTTTTGTAGATCGTCAGTGTTCAAAATTCAAACAGCAAATGATGTGGTAAGAAAATGTGTTTAGAAAATTTTGTTATTGTTTTTCTGTAGTATGTGAATTAGTAGGGTCATATTTTTGTAAGGCAATGTATTTTTACTCCTATTTTTCTTCGCTGTACCATATTAGCATATACGAGTTACACTTTTAAACGGAAAACAAAATTTAGGCGCAGTAGTTCGAGCCCGAAACCTCTTGCTAGTTGTTCGGGACTCAAGGTGTAATCTTTTTAGAGAGTTAGAGAAAGATATATATATATATATATATATATATATATATATATCGGCCTGTTGTCTGTAAAATTTGTGTGTGCTGGGCTTGATGTCTATTACAGAATTAATTGACATAATTTGACATAATTGACAGAAGAAATATTATTTTTAATGCGGTAAAGTTTACTTTTCTTTTTATTACAATATTACCGAAAGACCAGGGGCCTAGTACTTTTGTACAAAACATGTCACACAACAATCGTTACCACTTCTTTTGTCAGGAAAAATGTATACATCGGACTTTAGGAATCGATTGCTACATTACATCACAGAGACTTATATTGCTGGATAGTCAGGTAATTGCAAGATTTTTTTAATTTGTTTAATTTAGTTCTGGTTGAAGTCTCCTGCATCTCATTAACACGCAATGGAATTTGAATGTGAACAGTTACGTATCTTGCCTTTTACCACAATCGCTTACTTACAGAGTTAGGAAGTTAAATTTGGCCATCTAATTCCAAGCGATTCAAGCTCAATACAAAGACTTTTAACAATCCCAAAGTTTTAAAGAAGTTGGTGGTGAACAGTCATTACTGGTGTGACGAAACATAGAGTTGTACAGCACTGTATCTAATCCTGAGTAAAAAGCAGAGAAACAAGAATCGTGACTGAACTTTATCCAACCTTTACTTTGAAATCGCCGAAATCATAACATTGTCTATAATAAAATTCATTTATTCTAAACATTGGCTTAGTAGCTATCATAAGCAAATTTATATGATAGAACCAGCAAACTGGGAAAAGGGAGACTACTCAGGTAAAGCTTCACTCCTTTAAATAACTGTGAGAAACAAAGCTATAGATTTAATTTATGTTCATAATTATTACTGTAAATCCAACAGTTTCTTCGTGATATCCAAAGGATTTGCGAATCGTTCATTTGGGATTTTTGGAGGCTTTTAGTTCTTTATCGTACTTGATGTTTCCGCCGTAAAATCGAAACATTGGTGACCAATCGGTTTGAAGCTCTTCTTCTCCCTGTGACCTATTTTGGTTCGTCCTCAATCTTCTGATTTTGGCGGAGCTAATAAAAAGTTCTTTCTCCGGTACACTCTGTTAGTCATTACATTTTCGATATCCACGCCACTGAATTGAGTTTTACCTCTCTATTTTTTTTATTTTTTTTTTAGTTTTAACGTCATTTCCCCCCAGCAATTGGGGCTCAGACGGTGCTCTTCATAGGGACTTTGATTTGGCAGTGAGAAATTTCTTGGCCGGATGCTTTTCCTGACGCCAACCAATGGCAACCAATGGCTTTTTTTTTCTCTTTGTAAAGTTCCAAATTCTCCTCGACAGCTCGGGGAATCGAACCCTGAACTCCCGGTTACTATGCAGTTGCACTAAGCATTAAGCCACGGCTCCTCGAGTTTTACCTCTCTAAATCGCTTCAAAGCCTTTGCCTGGTTCTCTTGCTCTCAGGTTGCTGTAGATGTAGTTAATTTGATGGTTTACAACCACAGATCCTTTGATCAGCGGAAGCTGGACAATGCTGCTTAATGACTTTGAAGTGGACCTTATTGACTTGCGTTAATGATATGATCCTTCAAGGATAATCTACAGAGAGAACGGAGGATCTTGGTATGTATACCTTCCAGCTTGAATTTCGTTGATGATTCAATGGCTACGAGTCAAGATCGTTTAAGAAATTTTTTTTATGCAAGCCTTATAGACCTTTTCTCTTAATAGACCTCTTTAGTGGAAATTTGCACGCTCTTCTTATGAAGTGAAGAGCACTCCAAGCCTGACCAATTATTGAATTAATGTCACCTGGACTCTTTGTTTACCAACTAAGGTATTTGAAATCGCTACACATTTTCTGTTGGGGCATTTAAATGCGTAAGGATTACCATAAGATTTTAGATTGAGTTGCATGAACTACCATTTGACTGGATTCAGCAGCAGACCAATGGATTTAAGTGCGATTACCACTTTCTACAAGAAATCTTATGCTTTCTCAACAGAATCTGCAAGGAAAGTGATAATGTCAGTAAAGTTTAAATCATTCTCTTAAAGAGCACTTTGAAGAGCTTAATCTACACATAAATTAAAGGGAGGTGGAAAGAATGGATCTTTCTGGAGCACCTCAATGTTGATGAGAAAGCTATCTGGCATTCCACCCATTGTGATCACGTAAGATGTTAAGGTACATAATTTTGGTGGCGTTGATAACATCCTTAGGAATTCCGTAAACTTACAGACCTTGGAACATTTTTTCGCTGTTTTTCAGATCAATTGTTTTACGAAAAGCGTTGAAAACTATTATGTCTGCTGGTTAAAGTTCTGTAAATCTGCAGGACGAAAGGCAAGAATATGTGTCGTTGCTGACTGACCTTGTCAGAAGCCGTTCTGGTTTGACCTTAACTTCCTGTCTATAACAGAACGATTTCTGTTCAGAAGACCAGAGTTATTTTCCATGGATACGATATGTGACAAACTGATAGTTCAGTAATTATCGGGTAGTCTGAAGTCTTTGGTCGACTTCCATATGTCTGACTAGAGACTTGTGGAACTGTTTCTTTTAGGTTTTGGAAAAGGTTTTCCCACGCCTTCAAGTGATCATAACCTTCGTTGCAGATAGTTTTTAAACTATATTGGTGATAACTGCAAAAGTGTTCAGAATTTGATTAAATCTTTTCACTTCCTGCTAGTCAAAGGGCCTGTGTGACATTTTTTACTACGCAAACTAAGTTTGATAGACAAGGATACCATTCTGCCAACCGGTTATGGTGTAAGTACGCTTGACAGTCTTAAACTGTTTTGCCAACCTTAGGAAGAAAAAACAAAATCAATTTGGTGACCTGTAGATGCAGCGTTTACCTTTGTATTTATGAAACGATTGGTTGCCGACAGTAAGGTTTAGCTCGTTTACTAAATCGCTTAGGAGCTGACCAAAAGAATTGGCTGGATTTTTTTTGTGCCATGAAAACACAACTAATGGTGTTCAATAGAAAGTTGAATGCTGTTCTCTCTCCAATATTCACGGACTGTTATTCTGATGTTACGTCATCTTGTAGATCTGATCTCATCAGAGATAATGCTTGGCCTGTCATTTTATTCAAATCTTTCTTATATCGTTATGATATTCACCCTTTGGCTAAGTCTGATTGTCACAAGTTGGTTTCTTAAGAGTACCTTACTAAAGAGTACCTTACTCGTAGGGCCATTTTTTAGCTTAACAAATTTGCTTTCTACCCTTACATGGAATACTGTTGTCACATTTTACGTTTATGTTCTTAGTCGGGTTTGTAACTAGGCAGATCCAAATCTTAATTGTAAACTTTTGTCTAATCTTCGGAACGTGGCTTGTCTTCGTCTTATCCTGAGGTATAAAATTGTCCTTATGAGCTTTCCATGCTGTTTCTATCGATAACCTTACACTAATACAGTTATTGACCCTGAAAATAGGTCTTTATCTAATTAATTTCTATTTTGGGACAACTAGATTGTCAACTTTTTTGGCATTGGAGTAAATTGTTATCCCTTGGGTTTGGTTTTTTGTCAATTATCTCACTTTTCTTTACTGTTTAATACACTTACGGGCTTCGTGCCTTGTATGTTTCTAATAAAATCTAGGGAAGCACGTAAGGTTGTTCCATTGAATCATTTCTTTAGTATTTTGTTTGAAAAAATACACATCGTTCAAGGAGCTTTTTTTCGAAAAACATTTTTTTTGCACTTTATTAGTTATTACATATCGAACATTTTCCATAAATTGAAACACGGGCGCAGGTGATAATTGGCAATGGCGAGAAGTTACCTGAACTCGAATCAACCAACAAGAAGAAGTTATGTACATTTGTCCACAAGTGACTTTATTTTGATGAAGTGTTTGGTGAATTCAACAAATACTACAAATGGAGGCAAGCTGGCATTAACACCAGAAATAACGGAAATATTCTTGTAATACCGAAAATAAAAGGGAGGACTCTTTAGCTTTGGTCGACAATCTCCCTAGTGATGGTGTCACGAAAAAAATACTGGTGTTTGTTACACTTCAAATCAACTTCTCAATTATTTGATGAAAATGAATTCAGAAACAGAAGGAAATAACGGCATAAACGGTACTGGAGCCAGAAATGGCGAAGGGGTCGTGCCCGGCAGGAATGCTGTTGGACAGCAGGCAGCATTCGGTCGCCATCAAGCTACTGCTAGACAAACATGGAATAGAGAGGTAAGTAGGCTTGTCATGCATTGTTATTACAAAAGTGACCCAACGAAAAGGGGGTACAGGAAAAGAATGCTGCAAACATGGTCGAATGTTAGTGTATTTGGGGCTACAGAACAAAGACTGGCAGATCAAGCGAGAGCTATCAAGACAAATCAATGGTTATCTGAGTTAGAACTTGAAGAAATTAAATCTAGATGTAATGACATGGAGCCTAAAAGAGAAAGAGAAATAGAAAGAGACTTTCTTCCTAGAGAGAGTGACAACCTACAATCTGAGAGCCAGAATGAAAGAAGAAGCTTAAAAATATCGGCGGAAATCGACGAAGAGTCACGAAAAATACTTCAGGATGTGATGGGCAAATACAATGGAACCCAAGAATTAATGGCAATGAATTTGAGAAATGTAAACAGAAACAGCCTAAAAGAGAAAGTGAAGAAGGTTAATAGCACATTACAATATATCCATACAGACGATATAACTGAAACAAATAGATTGATTCTAGCAGCTGCAGTTAAACGAAAGGAAAAGAAGCAAAAAGAATTTTGGTGGAAGAAAAGGTTATGTGATCAAGTAGCGTCATTGAGAAAAGACCTCAGTAGAACTGACAGGATCAAACAAGGAAAATTGAAAAATCAACAACAAGCAACAAGGCTGGAGAAGAAGTACAACATTTCAAAAAGGGGCATTACGGTGGTAGCAGAGGAGCTAAAACAACGAATTATCGCAGTGTATGCAAAGATTAAAAGATATAACGAAAGGCATAATAAGTTTGTTCAAAATAGATTATTTCAGTCAAACCAAAAGAGGTTGCATGAGAAAATTGACGGCGTTGTAAGATGCAATGAAGGTGTACCAGAAGCTGAAGAGTGTAGAAAGCATTATGAGACGTTGGACAGAACATTTTACTGAACTGTTTGATAGTCCATCAGAAATAGATGAATTAGTTATTGATGGTCTACCTCAAAAGGGCATCATTGAGGAGATGATGACAGATCCCAGTATTGATGAGACAAAAAACTCCATGAAAGAAGTTAACACTGGAAAAGCAACTGGATTGGACGGGATACCCATCGAATTTTTGCTGTTTGGAGGAGATAACTTTGCTAATGAATTTCATATGCTCATCCTGGCTGTATGGCACGACAGGACTGTTCCTCAAGATTGGGTGGACGCGATAATGCTTTCAGTTTTTTAAAGGGAAGGGATTGAAGTGTGAATGTGATGACTGTAGAGGTATCAGCCCACTTGAAGCGGTGGGAAAAGTTCTTTCAAAGATGCTGTCAAATCGGTTGATGGTTTAGATCTGCCCTACTATCATTTTAGAGACTCAATGTGGTTTCCGAGCTGGACGTGGGTCAATGGATATGATCTTCACTGCACGCCAACTTATGGAGAAATGTATTGAGCAGCAGGTACCATTATACCAAGTGATTATTGATCTGACAAAAGCTTTTGATACCATCAATCGTAGTGGACTCTGGAAGATTCTTGTGACACTTGGATGAGCTGCGAGTTTTGTAGAGATAGTTAAACACTTACACCATAAGTAAGCTTCAATGGTTCTCTGTCAGAACCAACATCAGTCGAGGATTGTGTAAAACAGGGTGAAATACTGGCTCCTACTCTTTTCTCAATCTACTTTGGTGTGATACCTTTTCATGCTTGTAAGAGTTTTGATGTAGGGGTAGGCATACGATTTCGAACATCAGGCAAGCTTTTCAACCTTCGGCGTCTCAATTCGGGCTCTAAAACTCTTCAAGATCTTGTTCGTAAGCTTTTGTATGCAGATGATGCTGATCTTGTTGCACATTAGTAGGAAGAAATGCAGCTGATTATGAACAAACTCTCAAGTGCTTGCAAAGATTTTGGCCTCACTACCAGTCTCAATTCTTGACTTATGTTATGTTTTCACCTCCAGTTTGATATGCTGAATCACACGTTCTAGTTTATGGGAAAAGGTTGAAGGTTGCTGATAGTTTTGTATATCTTGGTAGTACACTGAGCAGGGATTGCACTTTGGATGCTGAAATAAATTACAGAATAGCTAGAGCCAGTTCTGCTTTTGGTATGTTGGAGAAACGGGTATGGTCTGATCGGGGAATTACATCAAAGACAAAGATTAGTGTTTATAAAGCATGTGTGCTTACTTCTTTGATATATGGCTCAGAAGCATGGACAATGTATAGGCGACATCTCAAGCTTTTGGAAAGGTTTCATCAAAATTGTCTCACTATGTATGTATGTATGTATATATGTATATATGTATATATGTATATATGTATAAATGTATATATGTATATATGTGTATATGTATATATGTGTATATGTATATATGTATAAATGTATATATGTATATATATGAATATTTATAAAGTAGTTGTCTTTTCAGCTTTATATATATAAATGTATGACGTTGAACTTTTAATCAAAATTTATTGGTTACTCCTGTTGACATGTGGGTTTTTTCCCCATAATTTGGAATAACTGGGAGCAATTAACTTAGTTGTGATCGGATAGATAAATAAATAGATAAATAAATAATTAAATAAAAAAATTAATAAAAATAAATAAATAATAAATAAATAAATAAATAAATAAATAAATAGGTAAATAAAAAAATAAAAATTTTTAAAGAGCAAGAATTTTTTTGTCCGATGGTTGTTTTGATAAACATGAAACTCTGAGTTGCTAATGTATGTACTATCTTGTTTGGTTGATTCGTATCAATGCTCTGCGATTGTATTGATCACTCTTATTATCAACTGGATAGACAAAAACACACACGCATATATATATGAATATAAATGATCAAACCGTTGAACACTGACCATTTGGTGAATTTTTGAAAGTGTTTTTTGTTTTAAAAGTCATACCCATACCATAAAAATAGGCGCTTCCTGAAGTTTAAGGTTTCTGTATAAACACTTAATCCATATATTTGCTAGATAATTATGGAACCTCATCGGCGACAGTTTTAGGTTACTTTGAGAAAAACTGTTTTCAGCCAGGCCATTGCGAAATATTTGAGGAAGTTTTTATGGAGGCTGTTGCTCCTCCTGATCAAGCATATTGTAATGTTAAGGTTTTAAACGGCCTAGACTCAGCTCAACATTTCCAACTGAGTGGGTGGTGAGTTGCTTTAAACCTTCCACAGGTTGTTTTCATTGCTACTGTGACATTCCATTTATAAAAAACATTTCTATTTTTTTTAGTATCGTCCTGGTAATTAGTTGCCGTACTCTGGGAAAGGGTTGACGGCCACTCGACTCCACCCAGTTTTAAGCACCAGAACATTATTTTTTATTCGCTTGACATTTTTTCCTACCAGAATCACCTTTTGGCACTGTCGCTCCTAAAAACCTTGGCCGAAATAATTGAGCCAAGCACACATCTGTCAAAAGAGACCCAATAGCTTTCTCTTGACACTTGTCTACTAGGATTTATTTATTGATCATTCAGGAGATGTGACTGTTTTGGTACATTTCTAACGGTAGAAAGAGTTTTTCAAGGTAATCAGTAGTAGAAATCTTAGCATAGACTTTCGCAGAGTAGGCTTCAGGGATATGTGTTGTCTATTTGTTAAGATGATGTTATTTACGTTTCTGTATTAAATGCGAATGTCTTAGGCTCTGCTCAGCCCATCGATGCTTGATCGATACTTGAGACATGAGAAGAAGTTACCATCAGACTACAGCACCTCGGAAACGTGCATTGAAATGCAGGTAACCGTAAAATGATAAAATATGTTGGTTGTATGTTAGGCTATGTTATATTATATTATATTATATTATATTATATTATATTATATTATATTATATTATATTATATTATATTATATTATATTATATTATATTATATTATATTATATTATATTATATTATATTATATTATATTATATTATATTATATTATATTATATTATATTATATTATATTATATTATATTATATTATATTATATTATATTATATTATATTATATTATATTATATTATATTATATTATATTATATTATATTATATTATATTATATTATATTATATTATATTATATTATATTATATTATATTATATTATATTATATTATATTATATTATATTATATTATATTATATTATATTATATTATATTATATTATATTATATTATATTATATTATATTATATTATATTATATTATATTATATTATATTATATTATNTCCTCGTCGTCCTCGGCGTCCTCGTCCTCCTCGTCGTCCTCGTCCTCCTCGTCCTCCTCGTCCTCCTCGTTGTCCTCGTCCTCCTCGTTGTCCTCGTGGTCCTTGTGGTCCTCGTTCTCCTCGTTGTCCTCGTTTTCCTCGTTCTCCTTGTTCTCCTCGTTTTCCTCGCTCTCCTCCTTCTCCTCGTTCTCGTCCTCCTTCTCCTCTTGCTCCTCCTCCTTCTGCTCCTCCTCCTTCACCTCCTCCTCCTCCTCCTCCTTCTCCTCCATTTCCAGCTTTGCTGCCAGGTTGGGGCTTCTATATCTGCTTTTATCCATGACAAGTGGCCGTATCACCTTAGGGGTGATTTGCACCCCTGGTTCTCTCTGTTGACGACATCGAGTTATTTCCGGATATGATAATTTCTTACTCATTCACATCACTCTCTTTACCCTCCTTTGCATTTATCTTTCCATTGTCTTGAGCATTCACTTTTTCATTCACAATTTTTTCCTCATTTTTTCCTCAAGATCACGACAAACAGGAAGGAGCATAGCACTGATCCTTGATTTAGCTTTTTTTCAATTAGAAAGACGTCAGTGCTTCCTACTGCTGTTGGCACTCTGGTTTTTACGTTCTTGTACGTATCCATTACCAGCCTGATAATTGCTTCGTGAACAGCTCTTTTTTAAAACACCAATAGACCAGTTCTCTGAATACTTTATTATGTACCTTTTTTACGGAGTCATTCAAAGTAAAATATAGGTCTTTCATTTCCTCATGGCATTTTACTTGTAATTGCCGAACCACAAACACCTCATTCGTTGTGTCTTTGCCTCCACCCCCTCGAGGAGGTCCAGCACCATGTCTATTTAGGGTGGTAAATGAAAAAGTAACTTAATTATTTATTTAAAGAACATCAAACTCCCTTGATTCAGTTTTTAATATTTCGAACCCTACTTTTGCTGTATATCATACATACATGCTATCCTGCGTTGAAGACTTATACTGATGTGTTTTGAATTGCGAGGAATTTTTTATTAGTTCGTTAAGTTCATGTAGCTGTAACTATGCATAAAACAAGCCATATCACGAAACCGTATATACATGGTTTCTTCGCACTTTTGATACTTGCAGACCAATAAAAGTATCGTTGCTTCCCTCATATGGGGCAAGAATCATAAGATATATAGAGTTTGTTTTAAACAGCGTCACGCTCTGTGATGTTTAGGGCAGAGGAAAATTGGAATTTAAACTTAAGATAACAACCTCTGTCTTTACTCTTTCCCCCAATAGTGGAAGTTACACAAAGCATGGGGTATTAAGAGTCGTGTTTGTTCTACATCGTTCTTTCGTTTTGAAATGTTCTGTTTACAATATTTTAAAAGCGTTATCAAACTTTGCCTCTCTAAAACCAGTATATTTTGTGATGGCCTATTTCGATATCATAAAACGTAGTTTTTTCCTTTTTTAGTCGTTACAGATACTCACATATTTATTTACTGTGTGCCATGTGGTGTTGGTAGTTCAAGATTATTTCACGGATATAAATCTGTTAAAGTAAGCAATTTTCTTTTCAGCACTATATTGTTTTTGAGCCTTTCTTAGGGTGAAAGTGGAATATAAAGTACGTGGTGAAAACTTATTAAAACCAATTAAATGTAACGCCTTTGCACCTGCCAGAAAAAAAGGGAGATACAAACTCGTCGGCATTGATTATAGTGTAAACTGGTAATTGCAAGGCTTTTCATGAGTAAGAGAGGAAGACGATTTAAGTGATCATCCTTTTTGGTGTACTATACGTTTATACAGGAGTGTGCACTTGATTTGAAAAATTAGTGGCAGAAACGAATTTTGTTCATCATCAAACAATACCAACTAAAGAATGCACTTTTGCCTACGTCTACAGGTATAATTGCACACATAAAGTGAAAAACCATGCCCTTCAGTGATGCAGTACCTAATCTCTGTTAATCATTTGTATTTGTTTATTACTACATCATTTTTTTGGCTTGTACCTCTTTTCCCTACCTTTTTTTTTACTTTATCATTCAAATAATCTTTTTCTTTTTTGGGGTCTCACTTTTGCCCAGTATTATTGCTTTCTTTTTTGAAAAGGTTTTTTCTTAAAACTGGATGCAAATAGCTTTTAGACGCAAATGTCTATGAAAACCAGATTTGGCTGAATGCCTATACTACTTTATGTACGTGGAGTGCATGCCACTTAAGTTTGTCGCTTGAGTCTGCCTATGCTTCTGCATTACAAGTGCAAATATTTTTTCCATTGTTAAATTTGATTTATCATGTAAGTTAGTCATCTGAGTAGCCGTGGCTGAATGGTTAGTGCAACTGCACCGTAACCAAGAATTCCGGGTTCGATACCCCGAGCGGTCGACTTTGGAACTTCACTAAAGAAAAAGCCCTTGGTTGGTGTCAGAAAGGGCATCCGGCCAAGAAAGTCCCCACTACCAAATCCAAGTCCCTATGAAGGGCACCGTCTGAGCTCCAGTTACTGCGGGAAAATGACGTTAAAACAAAAAAAAAAGTAAGCTAGTCATCTAAACAAAATTTTACACCCATTATATTTTTTTTCTTGGAGTGGTTGCAAAAAATAACATTTATCTTAATCGTTATTTTCATTTTGAGTTGAATTGTGTTGTCTTTTAAAATCTTTTTTCGGTTACTGTTGATGATATTTTGACTAGAATAATAATTTTCCTCTCCATCTAAAAATAATCAACATCTACAAATCTTCCAGTCATATTTAGTACTGATTTGTGACATGTGATCATTTGCATTCTAGAAAGAACGTTGATTAAATACGTAGCAAATATCAATTGCCTTTTGGCCCGTATCGTTTAAGTAGCCCCATATCAAGTGCTTTTAATTAATTTTTGGTTTATAAAAATGGACTTTGTTCACGTGATAATTATATTTTTTACAAAGTTTTGTAGTGACAAAAAATGACGCGGGAATAAATATACTCCGGAAGATTCAGGTATTCTCCTTGTTCCCCTCACAAATAGTTTTTGATATAATCCCTGCAAAGAGAAGAAGGCAGTTATAAAAGAGATTCGAGATCGAGAAGGATCAAGAGTATTCAATACACTGATATTAAAGTGTTGTTTTGTAGAGGCATTCTTGCAAGAGCCTCGGGAAGACTACTTTTCCATTAGAAATACTGTCTGAATTGCTTTCTCTCAATATACGTTATATTACCCGTCGTTATCTAAGTAATGCTTTGCCAATTTTGAAATGTGTTTAACTCAAGAAAATGGTGAACGGTGTCTTGCCTGTTTTAACCATGTTTTGCCTGTTTTAACATAAGCATGACAACACGTTGTGAATAACTACGCACTTATTGAGCCTTGGGCAACTGTATTGCTCAAGGCTCAAATTATATTATATTATATTATATTATATTATATTATATTATATTATATTATATTATATTATATTATATTATATTATATTATATTATATTATATTATATTATATTATATTATATTATATTATATTATAATTATATATATATTTAAGATTTATGGAATTAAAAGTACAATTTTTTCGACGACATAAATATTAGCCTCACAGTGAGAGCATTTGGGGAGAGGTATGTGATTTGGTAGAAAGGCCTTTTTTCATTGTTTTTGTATACAGTATGACGTTATAATTACTGGTCATATTCAGTCTCTTATATGTTTATGCATTTATTGTTTTCGACATGTCTTTCTTTGGTTTTAAATGTATGAAATGTAGTGAAAGGTTTGTTCGTCCTTATTGGCTTAAGTAAACCTAGTTTTAGTTAGTATTAGCTATAATTTTTAGAATTAAAGTCTTAACTTCCAAGCAAAAATCAAGGTAAATTTCTTCTCCTCCTACACAGAATAAAATGATATGCACTTTACTCTTTCTTCTGAACTTGTTTATTTCAACTATCACAGTTTTCTTGTGCTCTTAATAATATGTTTTTAGAGCTTCATTGACTTTCTGATACCCCACTGCTGTACCAATAGGTGGAAAGAAATCTTTCGGTTATTGTGTTAATAACTCTTACTAGATGTGTGCAATTTCAGCTATTTTTCATTTTAAATGTTTTTCATTGTATTGTTTATTACTCAGGCTACTAAAGACTGCAGAAATGTTAAAGCCACCGACACATTCTACCCAGGAAGGATCAGGGTCAGTATACTCTTTACGTATGTTGTTACAATGTTTCAAGTCTCTGTATTAAGTAGTGGCCATGTCAGCCATAGGCACTGGTTCGAATCCAGCTCGATGCACACATATCCATAACAATTTGAATTACTTCCATTTTCGTTTGAAGCCATTTTGTTTCTACACGAATTAGCCAGGGCACCGGAATAAACGAGAATGTGATGTTAAACTGTCTTTTTTAAGTGGGGAAAAAAATCGGTACGAAGGCAGGATTAACGTTTTTGTGGTTATTTGTTAGTTGATGTCGATAAAGTGTCTTTGCTGGATGCTATGAAATTTATTGTGCTTGATCGGACTCTTAAAATAAGTGTATTTTGCTGGGTGCTTTTTCTAGAAATTGTGAGGAGTCCTATTGCGTGTTTTGGCAGATTTCTTCATAAATGTGATGCTTTTCATTTCTCCTTGACAAACGTTCTATTTATTTGGAGATCGCACCAAATATAGAACTCTTCCCCAACACTTTCCTTAATAGAAAAAGAAAAGGCAGTGTCTTTCCTGGATGCTATGAAATTTATTGTGCTTGATGGACTCTTAAAATAAGTGTATTTTGTTGGGTGCTTTTTCTAGAAATTCTGAGGAGTCCTATTGCGTGTTTTGGCAGATTTCTTCATAAATGTGATGCTTTTCATTTCTCCTTGACAAACGTTCTATTTATTTTAAGATCGCACCAAATATAGAACTCTTCCCCATCTCTTCCCTCAATACTAGAAGGAAGCGGAGTCGATTTGACTAGTTTAAAACGCTATGGTGTCCCTTAAATAAATGACTTTAGCTATTTTAAGAGTTAGAGGGTATATACTTATTAAGGAAATTGAAGGCGTTTGCCTATGTAACTTTCCTTGGGAGTGTTCCTCAATGATTGCCTTTGATGATGGACCGGAAATAATGGATTATTTTCAGTATGAACACTTGAATATAGGCTCATTTTCTTCAAGTTCACTTGAGCCATCTTTCTTTAATTTCATTTTAACTTTCATTTTTTTCAGTGCATAACTGCTTACTTTCGTAAACGTGAGTTTCCTGTCTTAATGATCGTACCACGGCAATTGTTGGAAAAGGTGCAGCAGTTGATTTTATCCCTAGCTTGAGCCCGATATATTTCCCATAGTCATAATTATCTGACTTAACCTCCGGGGTATCAAATTCTTTTATTCACCCCAATATTTATTTCTTTGATCTTTAGCACCTGGTGATTAAGCAGCTCTTTGTTTACACCCGTCACCAATGTTTCCCCTGGGTTAAAATCAGTTCTACTTCTGCGCTTTTGCGCTTGCCCCAGCCCCAAAGTTCTTGTGGCACCTGCACACTCGCAACTAACAAAACAGTTATATCTGAATGGACTGGCTATTCCAATTTTGATATGAACTGTTCCGTTTACGTTTTCTGATCTGCTCTTTTAAAGCGTCATGCTATACACAACCACTAATCCTAAGTTTTTATTCAAACGACACCTAGCTTTGCGTTGGCAATTATGATCTAGTTTGGTTTTCCTTGTTTTTGTTAACCACTTGGTCATTAAGTCTTTTAGTTATTTAAGGCGTATTTTCAGACCAGCTATAACTTAAATTTACACTGTTACAATTTGAAATGTCTGTGTGTGTTGCTGAGAAGTCATTACTTAAAGAAATGTGATCTGACATGCGTTTTTACATTTCGGTTGTGTGATGGATATGCAAGGTGGTAATATTTTGAGTGCAGGTACAAGTCCAAGAGGTAGCTTTTATGAAAGCACTCATCTTCAACGCATAAATAACTGCGGCTCTTTTAAACGTAGCATTATGTGACGAAAGTGAAGGAATTCCTTTGTTGCTTTTGTTAGGTGGTTGTTTTATTATTGACAGTAGATGATTGGATTGGGAATTTAAGAAGACAGGGAAATTATTTGGTTTTCTTTACGTCTAAAATGCGTTGTTCTCGAGATCAAAGCTGACGTCGACACATAAAAGACCACATTGTCATTAAAAGGTAATCAGGAAGAAATTCTCCCACGGGAAGTCATATATGACTATACATATACATATAGTTACATGGTGTATACTATCAACCTGCAAACAAATGATTTATTTCTCACCTGAGTATCGCTATCATGCGTACATCTATAAGTAGTGAATTCTAAATGCCTTTCGGGTTGTGTTTAATTCTAGTTTAATTAGTATAATGCATTTCCCAACCACCCACACCATATTCCTGTATTAAAGTTACTTACCTTGTACTATTAACCATGTATATATGCCTTTTATACCAATATACATTGTAGACTGTGTGTAAATTATGCTTAAATAATACGCGAGTTTTCTAAACGGGTGAACCCAGAACAATATTAAGAAAACATGAGCTTTTCTAGGTCCAGCTTAGATCTTGGAAATTTCTTGCCCAAACAATCGTCATGTAAACACGTTTGTTTAACCAAATGACATCCCACTAGAGAAGTAAATAGCAGAGGCTGGGTTTTTGTTAACACGTTCCCTTGCCACAGTAATCAAAATTGTGGAAATGTAATAACTGATATTACAATTTCTTTATACACGCATTAGTATATCATATAATTCCACAAGAAAACAAACATTAAGACAGCTTCACTTGTAACTGACCATTAAGGAGGGATTAAATGGCGTGACTAGAAAATTTATTTTGTGTTTTTACCAGATCCACAATCTGAACTTGTTTAGAATACTCTAGTCATGTGGGTGCAAGTGCATCCTTCTGAAATTGATTGTTTTCACTAATATTTTTACTATGCAATCACGTGTAGTCTTTTTTTGTTATTTTCATGACAAAGCTTCGATGAATTTTCTTTCGTGGAACCAGATCATATTGTATTTTCTCTGCCACGCAGTGTGAATGCCTTGACTTGCTACTCACAATGTTCTTTCGGTTCTACAGCTGAGTACTGATATTGACACCTAGGTAGTAAAGAGTCTGCATAAAGAACATGATAAACTAAACAGCTAGGTAAAATGGAATTACGAAGAGGAATGATAATGCTCCCTTTGAGTCCATTTGTTTGGTACCCGTATTCGAACGTAGAGCCCGAAAAGCATGTACCAAGGACTTTACTATATACGATTGCTTTGAAGTTTCGGATGCCTGTTGTCAGTCGTATTTCACTATGTATTTGTTATCAGCTATATATGTATAAATATATATATAATATTGTAACTTGGTCATTGGGCTTTGTGTTTGTGACTTTTCATTAGTGGTTTTTTCCACATCTCATCTGTCTTATTTCGTGTGTCTTCTCAGGTTTGCTTTAAATATCGAGTTAGCTTACATATGTATGCATATGTGTCTATACACGTATATTATAAAGTTTTTCTGACCGAAAATTAAACTGACGATAGACAGGTTGTATATGAAGGTAGACCTGAAATACAACATACAAGATTATTAAGACAGGTGGAAATAGATTTTATAGGTTGCTAGTTATTTGATATTCTTCCAATTTCCGTGCCTTACTGCCCTTGATGCCCAGTAGCGTGTAGGGTATCAACGAAGTCACTCCACTGCTCCCTGTTGCAGGCCAGCCTTTCGAGTTGTGTTCAGGTTTTGTTCCACTGTGTTATCTCTGTCTCCACAGCCGTCCGCCAGGAATGTATAGGTTCCCTCCTCTTTCCCTCTGTCGTCCAGCGAAAAGCCATTCCAATGATAGAGTAATGTTCCATTCCCAGGAGATTTCCGATCCATCTTCATCTTCTTCGAATAATTAAGGTATCCAGGTCCTTAGTGCGGCATCCTTGAAGTTAGGTTGTGATTGGAGATTTTATTGGGCCAGAGGATTCGAAGAATTTTGCGCAAGCAGGCAGTGTGGAAAGTTGAAAGTTTTTCAGCGTTACACTTAGTCATATGCCAGAACTTCGACCCACAAATATTGTACACTTTTAGTTTTGTTTTTTGTCGAGTATTGAGAAGATATCCAAACATGGCTCTCTTGACATTTCTGGCCTTGTTGAGACCTTTTTTATACCACTTTCAGCGGCTCTGTGGACTCGAACGATTCTGCCGATATAGGTGAATTCGTTGGTGATATATGGGTCAGCGCCATAGGCTTGCACAGGAATTGGATTTTTTACGTTCAAAACCATGATCTCAGTTTTCTTTTGAAATGACTGCCAGGCCAACCTGTCCGCCAAAGGTGCATAAACGGTCTAGTTTCCTGGATGTGGCTCTGTGTGTGTAATATATATATATATATATATATATGTATGTTTGTGTGTGTGTGTGGTGTGTGTAATGTTTAACCCAGACCGTCTGCAAAATCCAAGTCGTCAAGGTAGTTTAAGGGCTTTCAGAGGATCCCACGCTGTGGGAATCCCATTGTCTTCCGCATCAATTAATCAGTAACGAAGTTGAACAAAAGAGACGACATGACATGACATCACCCTGTCGAACACTTGTCTTGACCTGGAAGCTGAGACTGCTGTTGCCAATAGTGGAGATAAAGTCATTGTAGAATCCCTTTATTAGTTGTACAATTTTAATTGACATTCCTTAATGCCGAAGTATTTGCCAAACACTTTCTCTGTGAATGCTGTCGAAGGCAGTATAAAAGCCTATAAAGCGGATACAAATTTTACCCTGCTATTCTGTGTGTCTCCCGATGATATTTCTCAGGGTGAAAATTTGCAGCATCTGTTTGTTCAGAATCCCGGTTGTTCTGGTCGGACGAGTTTATCAACAGCACCTGAGGTACGGTTTATGACGATTTTTGGTATAATTTTGGCGAGTACAGAGAGAAAAGTTATGCCTCCATGGTATCAACTGTCGCTGGTTTAAACTATTTTTTTTAGTGTTACCATCCTGTACCATCTTCCATATTCTTCCAAGTTGGATAAACATTTCCCGTGTTCTCCTCTTGTTCTTTGTGTTTCTGAAGGGCGTGGGGTCTCTTTTTTCACCTCACTGGAAAATTTTGTTTTATTTGCTTGTTCTTTCAGCTTGTGAACGTTAATCCTATTCTTTTGGACTTGCTGTTCATCTGTTCTTCTCAGTTGGTTTTTTTTCAGGCTGATTTTCATTCCATGAAGTACTTCTCGAGTCCCTTCTTCAATATCACTGCCACTCTATCGTGGTGGTCGTCGTGACTCCTCCATGCGTAGAGCTCTGTTTCTCCCGATAGTCCTGAGACAGCCACTGTCCTTCCACCACCTTTCGCTGCAGCCCAGGTTGGCGAGATTGTAGCCTCGCATTTCTGGAGCAACATGACAGTTTGCCAGTGTATTACCTGGTCTGACCATTCCAAAATCAAATTTTCAATTTATTTTTCGCTATTTTAAGGGCATCCTTCGTCATACCAATTGCTTCCAGACTAGCATCACTACGTTCCATACCGGAACTCAGGAACCCCGCCCACATCATTTGTAGTGTTTTTCTTCGTTGTTGTTTCAGTAACAATTAGTTTTTTACGGATTTGGGTTGGCAGCCCAATACCAAGCCCCTCCTTTCTCACGCTGGGGTTGGGACCACCCAGACGCTGGAGTTATTCCAATTTAGGCCAAGGATAATTGCAGCGATAAAACTTTGGTATGATTAACGCTTATTGAAGTTAAAAGGACATAAGCCGAAATACAGTAACTGAAAAGAATAAGAGAAAGAAACTTGTTCATTTCACATGGTTTGTGAATTGTTCTTTAATGCTTATTATTCTTAAATGTTAACAGATGCATTCTTATTTGAGTTGTTTTTTATGTTGCTACGACTTTGGCACTTTGGGGTCGTTTCTCAAAGTTTTGGAGTACTAAATTAGATATGCTCTTGTATTAATTTGGTAAATACCATAACGTTGGTTTTTTAGATAAGAGAATAAATCATGAGACGTCATACAACAGAACTGTAGTGAATGTAAAATATCTTATTTGATATTTGTTGATTGGAGAGGTTGTATTTTTGGAGCTTTGAACAAGAATAAAACCTGAATCAGAATTAATTGGGGCTTAAAAGAGACAAAGAAAAAGAATATACTTGAAATAAACGATCGAAAGAAGTTGAAAGAATTCATGTTTCAAGATTATGTTTGAGATGGCCTTGGACAATAAAATATTTATTGTTTTGAAAATTACAGTGTTTATATTTACTATAACTTGGGCATCCTTTTTACTGAAGAAATGACATTTGTTGAAAGCAACTCTGGGTATTATTAATAAAATTAGTTTAATCCAAAGAATGCGCTCGCGACGTTTATCTATTGCACACCCAACAAATCCCCTCATTAATTTGCGGTACAAAACGCTTTAGTGTGAATAACTGTCAATGGCTCCTTTTTATGAAACCATCTCAAATGTGTACTCAGACCGCATATAATCTGTTTATTTGTGAATCCTATCCGCTCGGTTGCATGTTTTAGAGATTCGTCTTAAGTCTTTTTGTGTCAGTTGGGTTACATTTCCCCACGTTTCTGTTGATACGTGTAACCTTATCACGTGTCGACCCTGTGGCCAGAAAATAAAGAACTGCAAATCTATGATCAACTGGACTTAGTAAATCCCAATTCAGGAAATCGGACCATGTTTCACCTAAGAATTAACTTACTGAAAAGAGAGGGAGGGCCTTTTGTTTTCTCCATATACGCCATATATGTCATTTATGCTAAGATACGACATTGTCTCTCGTCACTCCGTTACTTCACCCGATAAACTTTATTTAGCTTCTTAATGATATATTCCTCCACAGTCAAGAATTCTACAGTTGTCTGTTTTCGACATTCAACCGTTTTAATTAAAAGGTCACCAGTCGGTATTGCTGACTTGTATCTATCTTTCTGGGTGAGCAAAACGTCTAATTGCCATTTTGAAAAACCATGATATAGATGAATGCATTGGCTAAGCCCATTTTATGGAGAAAAGAGGAGTTGTTCATCGCTGATCCCAAGAAAACAAACCAAATGGGAATGTTAAACTTTTATACCACGGACACGTATAATGGGTATTGATACTTGAAGACTCCTTTCTCAGAAAAGGATCCAGGTGTAGAAATTTTCAGTATAACGTAGGGCTCGATAAGCGATTCAGTATCCCGGGGTTGGCAGCTACGGTACTTATATAATGCAATAGTATATCTTAGTAATATTGAAAACTTGTAATATAATCTGTTATCACAAGAGATGTTTGTTTTGTGCAATAATAAACACAATTTTGTTTGTGGTTACAACTGTTATGTTTATTATTCTTTACTTATTGAAACATAAAAGGGAAGGAACGTAAAATTGACTATTCAAACTGTGACCAAATTGTTGCATTTGGCCAATTTGTAAATCCCTGAAATATCTTTTGTGCATCGAATGGTCCTTTCCTACGCGATCACATATCCTACCCCATACCTACCCCTTAAAAAACAAGTGAAACCTTTGCCATTAGACCTATACTTTATGTAAGTATTGATCTTTATTCTTTCATTTTTAATGTTCAAGCTTTTTGTGCATCAAGTGTTCGATGCGACAAACTCGCTTTGCCCAGTTTAATTGCCTCGGCACTTATTATGTAAGCCCGAAAATAATTCTTAGGTGACTATTTCGATAATTTACTTGCCTAAAGTTGTTTACTAACTTTTAATTCATAAATGATTTTTAGAACCCACTGAATTTTCTGAAGATTGTTTTTTTGTATATGATACATGTTACATCTACAGCTTGTTCCTTGAAACTGTGTTTTGCGTATTCTTGTTCTTTTGTATTTGTAGCCTCATCGTGGTCATTTTTGTAATTTCTCTTAATGCGCACTTATTGCACCCATCTTCATCTTAATTCGAAATTGATCGGCGAAGAAACTAAACATGACTGCCATTTTCACTCAGTCTTTTTCCATATTATTTCTTTTCAGGGGAAGTGGAGCTGGTGATGATTTAAATGAACATTTTCCACATATAGGTGAGATTTACAGAAGATTTTCTATTTTTTTAAAAAACGAGCTAATTTAACTCATAAAGTGTGGTTATGATTCAATGATTCAATCTGTGAGTAAGGATAATAAGAAGACGTGGAGAAAAACACCAACAGAGGACGTTAGGGATATGGGCTTGGCACACTGAAGTGAGTTTTATTAGAAGATGGGTCCATCAAAGACAATTGGTAGGCATTGCATGGATGACAACTTAGTGATTTAATTCTCTGCTTTTACGTCAAAGCTGGTAAGGTTAAACCCACTCAGAGCTGTGAAAAGCTATCGTTGTAATGCCGACCTCCTTGCAAGTAACACTATTCTTGCATACGAAGTACCCGATGTGGTAAGGTAACCCTAATCTTACCAACCCATCCCAAGTACTGCACGTCTCAATACGTCGATATTTGGTGTCTGTAAGACTGCCTCATTATCTAACGAGGCTATATCGTCTTTTGATGTTAACATTTGCGCTGACTTAACAAGGCAAAAATAAATAGCTTGTTCCGGAAAGTCTCACTTTTGCGATAGTGAGGTTTTTAATTGTAAAATTTTTTTCACAAACTAGCTATCGGGCTCGGTATAGTGTCAATCACTAAGTATGCAAAGGTGCTTTGGGCAGCCATTTTTCAAAATGCCCTGCCCTTATCGCACAGTTGGAAGTATTTTTCAAGTGATCAACTTAACATAAAGTGATAGACTTACTAGATTCATGTTTTTTTGTCTGTATGTCTAGTGAGTGTCGGACAACCTCTGTTTTGTTACGGTGTCACCACTTTAAGGCATTTGTGAAATATGTGAGAACCAAGCCAATTATCGACAATAATTACTTTGTTTTCGATCCTGAATTTCCAGGATCGAAAACAGATCTCTCTCCTTCTCTCTCTCCCTCTCTCCTTCTCTCTCTCTCCTCTCTCTCTCTCTCCTCTCACTCAGTTTTTCTTGTTTTGGGATGAATAAAAAGCATATAAAAAGCCAAAATAAAGTGCTTTGCAACGCTCAGTCATTGCTGATCATGTATTATCGCCTCTCAAATGATGCACACGCTTAATATCAGATCCAATAAAAAATTTTGATAAGTGCACTGCAAAAATGTTGTGTTTGTTTATATGACGAAAAAATACTTACCAACTTTCCCTCAAGTCCAGGTGGTCCGAGGAGGCCACGAGACCCTGTAAACCCCTTGTGAAAATACAAAAAGTACAAAGTGAGTCAACACACAATAGCATAAAAGGCCTTACTGAAAATTACAATCAAAATACGGTCAACCAAAAAACACTATATTTTGTAACTCTTTACGCATTAAATCTGTGAGGGGTGAACAAGTAATCATTTTCTCACACTTGATCTTGCTAAAGAAAGTACCACACCTTGCAATGTAAGATAAAAATGTAGAATAATCTGACCTAAATATGAACTTTGTACAACTTACTGCTGCAACCTGGTAAAAAACGGAGCCACTATTTTTTGAAGCTTTTAACCTCAATTAATTTAAAATACATCTTTTATACAATCTGTGGCAAATGCAAATTAAAAAACATCAAGTCAAAGTTAAGTCTTATAGGAAAAATATACCAGCAAGCATTCACAGTAACCTGAATTCACCCACATGAACTCCCTGACAAAAACAGGGGGCAGAGGGAGAACGAAAGAAAGAGAAAGTAAGATAAATTGAATGAGAGACGGGGGGGAGTGCAAGAGAAAGGAAGGAGAAAGACAGGCATGCATTCACGGACAGTCAGGCTGACCTAACAGACAGATTGGCCGACAGACAAACAGACCAACAGACAGACTGACCGACGGACCGACTGACAGACAGCCTGCCAGAGAGAGGAAGTGAAAGAGACATACACTGTTACACACCCCTCTAAAAATGATACAGGCAGGAAATTGAGGATTACATGGGTGTGAATAAAACAGTATTGACATTCGGATTGGGTCATTGTGTTTTGGTTTTGTGGTTGAGGCTCAATAAATGTGGCTGTCAACTTTAGTGTTATTTACCCCTGCGGCAAAACACCATTTTTAGGTTCAATCAAGGTTCAATCTTGAAATTGAAGGGTTAAAATTTGTCTTAGATTTATTTTGATTTAGGAACGTGTGGGTAGTCATGGATAAGGGCGCCAACACTGTTTTCTATTAAGTAGGATTATGGTTTTGAAGAGGATAATGTTCGGTGTTCACAATTTCATTAGTGACCATATTTATAAGCAAAACCATGATGAAAAGGAGTGATAATGATATATTCAGTAATAATGGTGAGGTGAACCATAACAGTGGTGATAGCAATGGCGATATTATTAAACACGACGATGATTGATGACATTAATTCAAATGATAGTGACAATCCTTAAAATAACCTTGCTTACTATGGAAATAATAAAAAAGGTGATGGCACTGATGATTAAGTTTTAAAAGGTGATACAAAATATCACGATAACTGGTCAGAGTGATTGCAATAATATTAAACATGAAAATAGCGACGATGATCATTTTGGGAGTGGTGGTTATTGCAACAATAAGGTTGCCAACCATGTCAGTAAAAATATAAATGGCAATAATCTTGATGATAACTTATATTTTATCTTATCGATGATAATTTATATTTTATCTTATCGATGATAATTTATATTTTATCTTGTTGATGAAAATTTATATTTTATCTTATCGATGATAAATTATATTTTATCTTATCGATGATAATTTATATTTTATCTTTTCGATGATAATTTATATTTTATCTTATCGATGATAATTCATATTTTATCTTATCGATGATAATTTATATTTTATCTTATCGATGATAATTTATATTTTATCTTTTCGATGATAATTTATATTTTATCTTATCGATGATAATTCATATTTTATCTTATCGATGATAATTTATATTTTATCTTATTGATGATAATTTATATTTTATCTTATCGATGATAATTTATATTTTATCTTATTGATGATAATTTATATTTTATCTTATCGATGATAATTTATATTTTATCTTATCGATGATAATTTATATTTTATCTTATCGATGATAATTTATATTTTATCTTATCAATGACCATTTATATTTTATCTTATCTACGAAAAATGCGCTTGGTGTTAGTGGCAGAGATTATTATGTCCACAGAAGCACTAATAATGACTCCGATAACAAAAATGATTACTGTAGTGTTGTTGATGATAGTAGGAATCATTAAAGTGATTTTGGTATCAGATATATATATTACACTGACACGATAAAAAATATTTTGATGAATCTGATCAATTATCGAAGTATATGAATTATAATTATCATCAAAATTTTAATAACAAAAGTGATTATGGCAACGAAAAATATCATAAAACTTACGTTGCCGACAGAGCAAAGGATTAGAATATTGTTGCAGATACATATTATAAAGATTGAACATATAATGATAGCGATGATGAAATGAAAATAATTCTAAAGACGAAAAATTCAAAGAATGGTGTCAGTGAAAAAGGTATTAACTCATGCTACAGATCTAAAAAAAAACCTAAAAGCTAACACACTTTTTTTAAGACACTACTATCCAAGGGGCATGCGATATCAATGAGAGTGTACTGGGGTTATTTCTTATTTACAACAACAACATCTGGCTGCCTTGCATTTATTTGGTTATCACATTGTATATTCATATCCCAAAAAATTTATGAAGCCTTGTTCTTAACAAACTTTTCTCGACGATGATCATACCACTTTTCTTGTCTCTCTATAACATACTTTTTCACAAAGTTTTCAATGTATCAATTTCGCCACATTGTCATGGAGTCTCTTACATTCTCGCTGGGATAGTGGGGAGCATTAACTAATATTATGTTCCACTGTTTCTCCCTTTCAACGTACATTCTGCATAAAGGGGTATCAGAACTCTTGTCGATGTTATGTTTGTGTGTTTAACATGGTTGGTCCTGATTACGCGTTCTTGTGCAGAGCACAACAAGCGCTTCAGTTTAAACCTTCAAATCTCAATGTACCAGCCGTTATTTGAATAATACCCTTGCAGCTCTTAAAAATCTATTCAAATGGAACCTCAGTCTACTTTCTTCTTGCTCTTTCTGCCTTTGAACAGGAACCCTTCTTCATGTTGTACCGGCTGCAAAACGTACCTTCAGGAAGGTCGTTATACTTGGCGACACAACTCAGTATTACTGTTTTTAGCAGGAGCTCTTAAATCTCTTGAAAGCTGTACAATTTACGCTGATATCTGTGGATTCTTATCACTATGCATAATAACTGGAGATGCCTTGTGACCTGATTCGCTCTTAATTACTCCACAAAAACAGTTATACATACTTGAATTGACAATGGGGTATGAAACAAACCTGGATAAAAAGGCCTCTCGCAGATATAAACATATCGTCTTTTGATTTGAGATTTACCATTTAAGCTTTTCGATAATTAGCTTCATAAATCTTTCCACTAGCTATTTAGGTATATTCGGTAAATCCTGTATTACTTTCAGTGAAGGGTGGAACGTTTTAAACATCGACAACAAACACGAGCGTTTAATTTCCATTAAAATTTCTAATATAGTTATTTGAACTCGATACTGCGTATTCTATTGTAAAAAACAAACTGGGTCAAACTCAGAACTATTATTGTTTTAATATTTTTTAGTAAAATAAGAGTAAAATATATCATTTTGTTAACTGGACAACCCAACGCCAATTACCTTGATTAGTGACGTTCGTAATTGTAATTAAGGTTTGTAATTGTATGTGTTTGGATAAAAAAAATAAAAGGTTTCCATTATTATTATCATGGTGATATTGATCATGATGTCTACAACAGTATGACAACATTAAAAATTCCATTAGCGATCCTGAAAAAGATTATACATATGAATAGGGTAAAGCATAATATGCTGAAGGTCTTGAAGAAGAGGATGGTGCTGATAATGACGAAGATATCGATAATGATAATAATGATTATGGCAGCTATATTACTTACACATTTGCTGTTTTCTAGCATGCAGAAGAAAATAAATCGGATATGGAAGCTGACCTGATTCGACTAGCTTCATAAGTTCCATTTTAGATTAAAGAAAACAACGATATCATTTAGTCATTTGTCAATAACAATGTTATAAACAAATGGTATGGGGGCAAGCTAGAACACATCACCACCGTTTACTCTAATTGATGTGGACTAAGACATCACAGGTGATGACAGTATTCGGACTGTTACTTAAAGATATTCTCTGTCCATTCTATATTATCTATAACAATACATAAATACTACAATCACCCATGCTCCAACCACCTCAAAGTACCACGACGACCAATTACAATGAATAAAGTTAATAAAATTGGAGGTCACATATGTTTATAAATAAAAGTATCAGCTTTCCTTTCGTTATTGTAAATCCCTTCTGCTAGTTTCTTCATTGATTCTGATTACCATTTTTACTCCGACTATGACAAACGGACTAATCATGTGTCGTAAAATGTAAAATCCTTTTATTCAACAACACGTACTTCCAATACCTTGCCAAAAAAAATGTCCCTCTGAAAGGCACCGTCTCAACCCCAGTTACTTGGGACAAATGACGTTAAAACTAAAAAAACTACTTCCAATACCTTGTGTAAAGTCAGTTTTTCAACGAGTTTTAAACCTTTAAAAAATGATAGTATATCTAAAACTTCTAGTCGCATCTTTACAGACTCACTTTCCTGTCTAATCCTGCTATAATTTTTGTGCACATTTTGGTAATATATAACAAAGTCTAGTCTTAATACCAAAATTCAACTTAAAGTTGTTGCTTTATTTTCACACTTTTTAATCTATATGAAACAAGGTTTCTAATTCATATGAAACAAACATTTATCGATATGAAACTTTGTTTCATACAGATAAATGCTTTTTTAAGGCCATTCATCCGAAGCAGGGCTTTGAAGCCTCTGTAGCCCAGAGGGTTGGCCATTTTGATCATGAAAATTCCAATGGAAGGTTGAAGTTTCCCAGGTTTCTTTCTGAAGCTGTTTTATTTCAGTATTAATATACTTGCAAATATCAATCCAGTATATTTCATAATAATTCATGTTTTATCATTATATAGTCTTGATGGCTTGTGGAAGGGCTACATAGCATTAGTAATTTACACTGGGCTCTATTTAAAAAATTGTTTTGTCGTTAAACAGTTAAAAGCTTGTTAAAAGCTATGATTCAATACAAGAGTTTGTGGGAGTACGTGTAGTCATACAGTCTCGTATATAACCAGAGTAGCACAATTCTAAATGTTTCATTGAATCAGTACCAATATTCCTGCGGTGGCATTATATCACAAGTACTTTTGGTACTTAATAAAGGTGAAACTATAGTTTCAATTTTCAAATAAAAATTTTGTTTTTCCTATTTCATCTTCGTCAGTAAATATCATCTTTGACCCGAAAACATGGCTGCATTTTTTAACAGAAAAAAAGATCTTCCCTAAACATTTCTATTGCTCTTCTCAGCCTTGTTTTAATTGCCTACCTCTGTCTCTGATCCTGTTATTGAATCCCTTGATCACATATTATATGTCACCGCCAGATCCTCTTAGTATGGCCAACAAAAAACGTTCTCCTGCTGGCCAATGCCACTGATCAAGACTCCTCTTTTCACTTAGTTTTGATGCGTTCGTCATCCAATTCAAGTTAATGAAAGTCAAGCAGTGCCAACAAAAAATTCACTACTTTACTTTTTTTCCCTGAACATGTTATTCTAGCACAATTTCAAGATTGTCTCTCTGTGTTCAATATCCAATAAGGAGATAAACATTCAATACAAAATCAGTCCAGCATATCAGCAAGTCTCAAGGGCTCGTCACCTTGGTTTCTATGCTAAATTCACGACTCTGCTCTTAAATATGATGCCTCACTCTACCTCCTCATTGACATTGTCTAAAGGACTGTCTGTGTTTAATTCTGTGTCATCTCAGTCACATTAGGCTCACATATGTATCAGGGTATAAGCGTAGGTACAAACAAAGTCCACGAGGAAGCATCGGGCCCAGCATTGTGAACAATGGCGTCTTTTCTCAGGGTAGGGGAATCCAGCTGTCGGAAAAAACTAACTTTTAGATAAAATGCAAGTGCTATGATTTACCAGAAATAATATTCACTAAAGCCAAAGCATATTTGATTACGGAAAATTTGTCAGTGTGCCTCTCCCTTCAAATGTAATTACTTATAGTACAACAATTTAATACAATAGACCCTTAATAAGAAAAACAACAATTTTGGGTGCGAAAAAGCAACAAAAAAATTTAGGAATAAAAGTCCGTTCGCTTTCTACGTTGCATACGGAGAATTTCGTGATACCCAATGAAGCATTGTGAATTATAACTTCATTTCCTTCGGGTAGGGACCTGCTTTGCTTTACTCCTCACCGCTCGTGAATAATCCCTCATATGTAGGAAGCAAAGATGAAATAAAGCTCCTTCCCAGAAACTATTCCGTGCAAAATCTGGGGTTTTCATAATATCCAAATAGTATTTCTTTCTTATCGACGAAAGCACTTTACTTCCAAATTTTAAAAGCTGAGACGAAAAAGCTCCTGCTTTAAAATATGGCTATTATTACAAGGTTGATTACCAATCCCTGTTATGTTCATAATTTTTCTTGCTGTCTAAATGAAATTAAGGGCTCCCTCAAAAATATGTTCCCTGAAAAAAGCGCATGCTTAAAACATTTAACAAGCACTCCGGGATGCTTAATCAATTGAATAAAATACGGTGTCATCTTTGACTCCAGAAAACTGGCTTTTTCTGTGGTTTCAACGATCATATACTTGCAGAGTCTAACTGTGATTTTCTGTGTTACCCTACCACCACTTATTTATCTTAGTGGAAAACGATACGGATTTGATACTGATCACATACCTTAACACCAGGAGGGCCTTGAAGTCCAGGTGGGCCAGGGGGACCCTGAAAAAGAATTAGAAGTCTGTACTAAAATAAGGTCTGTCACATCAAAGTTTCATAAATTACAATAGATTTCAGTCGATTATGATTCCACGCTCTTGCATGACAACATTTTAAATATTCATCTACGTCCGCGCTGACTTACTGGATGTTTGCAATTTGTATTAAGTGCAACCCTTTAGGGGGAGTTACCACCAGAATGCACAAATCTAATAAAAATTTAGCCAATATTTGATCACTCAAGTGAAAAACGATACGGTATCCTGTTAAATGGGTCAATAAGTAAATAAGTGAAGGGAGTGTGTAAGGAAAAGTAAACGAGTAATTGAATGAAGGGGGGGGGGGATTGAATGTGAGGGAATGAAACTCAAAAAGACAAAAAAATCCAGTAAAAGCACAACTGATTAATAGATAAAAAACTGAGGCACTAGAGGCATAAGAATTTTAATAACTAAATGAATAAATAAGTAAACAAATTAATTTATACTTTACGGAAATAAGCAAATATGGGTTTAAAAATAAGTAACGAGCCACCTATATTAAGAAAAAAATAGGTCATACGTTAAGTAAACCCTTAAATAAAAATAATAAAGTCAGAGTGTGTCTTGAAAAGCCAATTACAAAAATCTGTAAGTAAATATTAGAGAAATGGAGTCAATAATTAAAGAAAATTTAAACAAAACAGAAATAAATTAGTAACTCTCACGAACCAAGTGTTTAACTTTTGGTATAAAGTGAACTAAAATAATGCTTTCTTGACTTAACTAAAACTAACAGTACTGCTCACAATAAACATAAAAAATATATAGCTGTCATCTTCTAACCATACCAGCAGAAGAAACAAAACGATTGGAACTTCATTTCTGAAGTTAGTACATATCAAGACAAATATACTCACTGAAAGCGATGTATCTTTTCTGTAACGTGTTCTCTGTTAAAAGCCTGCACTCGAGATATTGGTTTTTTAATCATTCTATCTTTCTTTAATTAGCGTAAGTAACCAATGAGACTATACTTATAAAACAAAACATGCAATTAATCCGGCAAACCGTCAAACCAAAACATAACACGAGCCTGACAGCCCGTGAATATCAACAAAGGCTCCTCTAGTGATTACATATTTCTCGCTTCCTTAAAAATATTATCCAAATACTTCTCACTCTTTCAACATAGAATACTTCCAACTGTAAAAGAAATATCACAATCAAGCACTTACAATGAATAGTAATAAACTCAGGAAAATAAAACGCATTTTACTATATATTATATGGAATCTCCAAAGACTAGTGTCTCCACCAATAAATGTATGAAAATTGTATCGACTAATAATACACAAGCGAGTAACAACTGTAACTGACCATCACTCCATCCTGGCCTGGTGGCCCCGGAGGTCCTACTTTTCCTTTTTTTCCCTAAAGACAACAGAAAAATAGTTTGTGGTGTAGATCAACAGCCTGCTGTCCAATTCAAATTCCATTAAGCTATAGGCTATGAAATATTGAACCGAAACAACACAGGTTTTATCAAGCTTAAACTTTTGCCCCGGGTTAATGTTATTATGATTTCTTAGCGACCTAACTTCTTTAAATTCTTGTCACTGCCGAGATATGCTCGCTGCCTAACAACTAACAAAATAGTTTTGTTGCTTATTATATTCTCTTTCCAGTCAAATATTTCAGGTATGAACACCAGGCAACAACAATTTCAAAGCTTTCATTTCTGAGATAGATGGTAATGTATTAAGCGAGGAAAGGTCAATTCTCCTCCTCTTTATTCAGTTTTGGTAAGAATTACTTTTTTTAAAACCTCGCTGTTCTTAACTGTAACTTATGTTGAGATTCTCCGTTTGGCTCTTCGTTTTGTCTTACTGACTTTTAATGCAACGATCGTGTGTGAAGTACAACTTAGATTTTGTTAATCTTCTTCTCCAGGTCTTTCTAGGTTATCTCAAGGCAAAGTTGCTTTTAATTCAAATTCTAGTAAGTTGCAGACTCACAGTTATTACAAAATCAGGGTTCGTTTTGGGTGATCCAAATTCTCAAATAAAAATTCATAGGAGGTAAAAAAGGGGGTTTTAGGGGTTGTGGCCATAAAACGTTTCGCTGTTCAGACATGGTTAGTTTATAGCATAAGCACTGAAGCATAAAACTTCCGCTATTCCAGAAATACTAAACGAAATTTGGTACGAGAAGTGGATTTTTGAGGATTTTACAAAGCCAAAATTATAAAATTTGCTTTCCACACCGACCATGCTGGTTCTTCGGCAGTCAATAGGTTTCAGGCAACCAAACGTTTTACTTCTTTCTGACGCCCATATAAAAAAACACGCTGTCAGTAACAATTTCTGAAGGCACATATCCTATTTACCTGGTAAACAAAAATTTAATAATTAGCAATAATAATTACAATTTAGAAGTGGCCAAGTCCAAATAAAGCTGTGTCGTTCTGGGGACCCAAAATTGGGCTTCAGAGCTGCTATTTGCGACAAACGGTAGTAAGAAACCTTATAGAGGAAGGCATGATCTTGGTTGACGGATAGGCGCTAGGAACAGGTGTTCATTATGATGTTTAACAACATTGTGTGCAGTTAGGCAAAATGGTGACATATCCGTGCAGCTAAGGCATTTGATATAGAGAAAGCACCAGGTTACGAGTGTTAACTGATGGGCCATCACCATTTCTGTCTCGCAAACTTCTATCTTTATGGTAAGCCTAAAGGCATGGAATTGTTTGTCTGACAATGTCATTAAATGCTACAAAAATCAGACCTGTAAGTACAGGGAGATACAGGGCGATAACAAATATTATCCACAGGGCGTTTAAATCTTAAATCAAATAAAGAAATGGGCAAAAAAAGAGTAATTTTGCTTGTTTTTTTATTCAGAACCTGACAAAGAAGGCAGTTCCAGAAAAACAATTTAATCATTTTATGTACGTGTCTGTGTGTCCATTTGTGTCCCAGTGTACCAAACTCTCACATCATTCTTCTGCAATAATAACGAATCTTCCTGGATCAAATAATAAACAAAACATGGACCCGTAATAACGTAACAATTAAAAAAGATCACACTGTTGCATTACGATGCCTTGCAGCTCATTGTTCATTACGGATGAGGTTATGAAGAGGGCCTGCCCATCCTTGCAGCAAGTTATTCGAAAAGAAAATGAAGAATAGCTTAGGGTAAAATATAAGACAATATCCTCTAATTAAGAGTATTAAAAGGACTATTGGTCATGCTTGTATTTCCTGTGCAACGACTTGATAATTGTCAGAGAAATATATGTTGTTTAAGATATACACACAATAGGGTAGTTTCCGGGTGAAAATGAAAGTAATGAGGGCTTGGTTTTAAAGTAAAAATGGAAGAAAAAAATGCCCCCTTACTGGGAAATATAAATCCTGTCTTCCTGGCCAATATAAATCCTCTCTTACTGGCCAATATATATATATATATATATATATATATATATATTCTCTTACAGGCAAATATATATCCTCTTGTACTGACAAATATATATCCTGTCTTGCAGGCAAATGTAGATCGTCTCTTACTGGCAAATGTAAATTCTCTCTTACTGAAAAATATAAATCCTGTCTTACTGGCCAATATAAATCCTGTCTTACTGGCCAATATAAATCCTCTCTTACTGGCAAATATAAATCCTCTCTTACAGGCAAATATATATATATATATATATATCCTCTCTTACTAGCAAATATATATCCTGTCTTACAGGCAAATATATATCCTCTTGTACTGACAAATATATATATATATATCCTGTCTTACAGGCAAATGTACTTCATCTCTTACTGGCAAATGTAAATTCTCTCTTAGTGGCAAATAAAAATCATCTGGTGCTATTTCCAGGTCCCAGATCACTAACAACCGCAACTGCAACATCCACAAGAACGTTTGAATGGCATTATCAGAAGGTTAGGTATTTCTAAAACAGGAGGAGGTAAACAGGTAATTTTGGTTCTAATTACGGAATTTCTCCTTACAATTTGAAGTTCTTGTCACATATTGTAGAGACAGATGCATTAGGATCAAAGTTGGATTGACAAATAATAATGCTTTGTAACAAAACATATTTAGAACTTGAGACAGAAAAAATACTTTGTATTGTTTGTTATAATTGTGAAACAGAGACCTTTTGTAAATTTAACCAAATTAAAGAATAAAAATTACAACGCAACACATTAACAGTGACATAAGACAATAAATTTTAGCAGTGCTTTGAAATTCTCATGACACCATTTTCATTTTTTCTCTAGTCTCTACCATGTGCCTTGTCCCAACGTCTACTAACTGTTGATATAGCAGCTGCTCCAGTTGTTTAAAAAATAGTGTGACACTGTAAATAACATTAGGCAATGTGTGTGTGAAATGACAGATCTCTGCCAGAGAAAAACTAATACCATTTCTTCTTCTTCACAGTAGATTTTATCCTTATATTAATTTATCTACTTTTTTATTTATGGTATCTATTCCATTACTTTATTTATTTACTTATTTATTTACTTATGTATTTATTTACCTATTTATTTATTTATTTACTTATTTATTTACTTATTTATTTATTTACCTATTTATTTATTTACTTATTTATTTATTTACTTATTTATTCATTTATTTTATTTATTTATTTATTTATTTATTTATTTATTTATCTATTTATTTATTTCCTTGTTTGTTAATGTTAACATTAATTGTGCGTGTGCATCGTATCAGTAATAAATATACACTGTATTTGATAAAAGACCCTAAATTTTTAAAAAAACATATTTTATTGAAATAAAATAAATTAATGATAAAAATGAGCAAAAAAATTAAATTGCTTGGAAGCTATAGAAGTAGCAAATGGTTTTCAAAAAAACAGAAAGAAATAATAGAGGAAGTTAAATCTGATTATCACGATTAAATAACCAAAATATCCGAAAATGAAAAGTGGCATAACACTAAAATGTAACTAGATCGGAAACGTAAATAAATCGCTTATCCTAATTTGAGTTAAAATCAAGTTATATACACCTACATATACACTTTTAAGAGTATTAATAAGTTTTAGTTTTGTACAAATTCTCCCAAAATTATCTCCCGATCAAATATTCTATGTATCTTCAGTTTCTTCCGTACATTTCAAAATATTTTTGAGTTGGTTAATGCGCGTTTTCTTGGTCAAATATCTTATTACAATACCAAAACTAATTCTTTAAAAGAGATTTGACTTTCAACTTTTCTTTTGCTGCAGTAGTCAGCCACATATTGGCAAGCAATGCATATTTTTTATCATTGAAGTTTAGATTCTGGAAGTTCTAGGAAACTACTCACCCTAAAAGATTTGTAAAATACTTTTTGTGATAATGTAAAAGATTCAAAATACATTGGTTTATATCAGTTCGCATTTTGAGTGATTTGTCTGGTTCCCCCGCTCAAACACACACACACACACACACACACACAC
>RDPX01000001.1:4595743-4637679 GCA_003991215.1 Morbakka virulenta | reverse complement strand
CTATATACACCGATACAAAAACTAGAGAAAAAAATAATAAAAATGATAGTAGATAAATGTTATATACACATTTGTAACTCAATCATAACACCTATATACAACATAAAGATATCCACTCTCTCTCTCTCTCTCTCTCTCTCTCTCTCTCTCTCTCTCTCTCTCTCTCTCTCTCTCTCTCTCTCTCTCTCTCTCTCTCTCTTCCTTTCTTCCCTAGTGTTAGTAGTAGTATAAGTGGCTAGTTACAGTAGCTGATTATTCTCACATCTCATTCCAAATGCAAGCATTGTCGATAATATTTATTCAGTTCCTATAATCTATTGATCGATGCTTCAATGGCAACTCATGAAGTTGTGGGTCGCCTTTCCTTGCCTCTAGCGCCTCTATAGAAAAAATATCTAGAGAGGCCTCTCCTCTTGTTCCCTGCCAGGGCGCAACTAGGGATCAGGTTTTAAACCAGACTTTTTACAAATCTATCCAATTTCATGTAAAACATTTTCCTTCACACCCAAGCATGAATGTTTCAAAACTCCCATGTGAAACTTTAATCTACTCCTATGTCCCTTTCTGCTTTCTGTTTTACTACCTTTGCATGTTTCTCTGGAGAATATCCATCATTACCTTGCTCTGTAATGATGAATCATTTTCTTTTCATTTAAGCAAATAAAAATCACCTTTTATTTTATCATTTAATATGCCAAAATACTGGCTTTAAAAATGCCTGTAAGTCACAATAATCTCCTATAAAAACTAAAGGAAACTGTACCTCGAATATTCAAGTTGAAGAATAAGTACACAAAGCCTGGAGCATTTCAACTTAACTTTTCCATAAGGTATAATTATGGTATATAGGATGAAATTTAAGTGTACTGCAAATCAACAAGGGCTGCAAAATTACCACACTCTTACATTCAAAATTCATACTCAAATTGTGCATTGTAAAAAATTACAGTGAACTCTTACAGGATCTCCAGGTACACCTTGTCTACCGGGTGTGCCAACTTCTCCTTTTATCCCCTACAAAATAAGGAAAGAAATAATCAGCTATTATTGAAAATTAAAAAAATGAAATATTGGTTTCGGACGAGATTCATACTAGCTTCACATAAGATATACTGTCTTTGAGCACATTTCCCACGTTCGCCATAAGAAATTGGTACTTGCTTCACCAAGATTCACACTTGTTTCACACAAGACTCAAACTTGCTTCACAAAAAATTCATTATTGTTTTACACAAGATTCACATTTGCTTTATAAATTACTGACCAATACTGGTTTTACACAAGATCCTCATTGCCTTACCAGAAGATTCATGTTTGTTTCATAACAGATTCGTAAATGTTTCACACATTTGCAAGTTTGTACAACAATAAGTAAAAACAATTATTAAAAAAAATCCAAAGTATTTGCATCAAAATGGGCATGACCCGGTGTCAACGGCTGTCATGGTCACGTGATCTACCAAATGAACTAGACGTGCTACGTTTTTGACGATTTCATCTTACAACCATGTGTTTTATTAAAGTGCAACATGTGAACCTTTGTTGGAGGTATGGAATCCAGGTGGTAGGTCACTGGTATAATCATGTACCGGAAGCAGTCATTGAGACTGATGAGTTGAAGATTCTGTGGGATTTCAAAATACAGACCTACACTGGACTTGAACATAATAAATCAAACATCGTGGTCCTCATGAAAAATAGTCAGGAATGTCTGATTGATCATTGATGTTGCTTGTCAGGGTGATCATAGGGTGATACAAAAAGAATGCAAAAAGACCCTAAGCTACTCTGGGTTGAAACTGAAATCCAATGCATGTGGAATGTTAAAGCAACTGTCATCCCAATCATATTGGAGCTCTGGAAAGTATTCCACGCAAATTGAAAGGATTTTTGGAGCAACTGAACATAGAGCATGACATTGGTACTTTCCAAAAGTCTGCCTTAATGGGAACTGCACAGATTTTGTGAAACGTTCTCAGTGTCTAAAATACCTTCAGTGTCTCAAGTCCAATGAAATGGGCCTGATGCTGAGGATGATAATACCAGACGTTAACACCCACACTGTGCGAATAATAATAATAATAATAATAATAATAATAATAATAATAATAATAGTAATAATAATAATAATAATAATAGTAATAATAATAATAATAATAGTAATAATAATAATAAGAAGAAGAAGAAGAAGAAAAAGAAGAAGAAATAGAAAGAAAGAAATAGAAGAAGAGTGTCATATTTGGCTCAAGCGGAACCTGCATGGCAGAAAAACTGTAGCGAGGTAGCGCGAGGGTTGATGGATGATCGACGATGTAGATTGTGTACAGAGAAAGAAGAAACTGTTGAAAATCTTGTTGCTGGATGCAAAGTGCTAGCAATTAGTGAATACCTGACGAGACACAACAGAGCATTGATGATCATGACAACTGCTTGGGCTAAAGAGTATGATCTTATCGACCAAGATACAGTTTGGTACAAAGAGAAATGGGAGAGAGAAGCGACTATCGAAAAGCATAAAGCAAAAGTAGTATGGAATTTTGAATTAAACTTACGAAAAACAACCACAGCAAGATGGCCGGATTTGACCACAGATGACAACGAGAAGAAAAATATCTGGATATGTGACATGGCATGCCCTAAGCAACGGAACGTTGTAAACACGCGTCTAGAAAAGATAGCTAAGTGTAGAGAGTTGGCGTTTGAAATGAGAGAAAGACGACCTGAGTACGATATTAAGGTTGTACCTGTTATAATCGGCGCCCTTGGAGGTGGTATGAAACAAGTGACGAAAGGCATGAAAAACATTTTTGAAAGCGAAAAACGTTTGCTCAGGACAGTTGCGGAAATTCAAAAGACCATATTAATAGATAGCGAGCTAATAATTAGAAAGGTGTTTTCAGGACTAATACAAGATATTGATTGATAAAAATAAGCACGTTATGAATAAAATTTTATTTATTTAGTTTTAGAATTTTATTTAATTTTATTACACAAATTTTAAATAAAAATATACGGATTCCAAATTTCCCTTGCGCTGAGTAAGGCTGTCTCTTGGGTTTGAGAAAGGCTGTTCATATATCAGAACATGTATTTGGTAGTTATTTATTATTGCTTGTACCAAAGCTTTTTTCATTCAATAATAATAAATAGTAACAAAAAATATATATTATATATTCATAATGATTATAAAATAATAATAACAACAATAATAATAATAATAATGATAATAGTAACAATAACTATTTATTAAAAACGTATCTAAAAATAAATTACAAGCACATATCCTACAATGTGTGTTCTCTTTTCCGAAGTCATAGAGTTGGTTAATGAAATGCCTCAAGCAAAATTAAAACTAATAGAAAATTCTCTGTTTAGAACATAAATATTGCAATAAAATCAGAATCATTATGGTCAAACGCTGTTTTGCTGTCACTCGTCTGGGTAAAGCTTTCAGAATGACAAAAATACTAATAAACCACCATTTAATGAATGACGAAATCAATAGAGAAGATAAAGGATAGCTCATCACACCTTCTAAATGAACAAGACTACATACAAGTTCTTCGAAGACCATGTGAAATGGCAATAAATTTCCTCCAGACTTATATTTGGCAACCCGTAGTGAGAAGACAGATCCAGCTTTACCATTTGCGTTAGATCTGTTAACCTGAAACTCTCCACCATTAAGATACGAGTTCCCTGAATTTACGGTACTCTTAAACAAAATAGGGTTTCATAAAATAATTTCAAAATCTACCTTAGTGCCAAAGGGTCCGGTTATACCCGGTACACCACGTTCTCCTACGATACCCTGACAAAGGAAAGAAAAATATTTGTCGAGTATTACAACTGAAAAACAAGGTTCATGTTTTCAATAAATACCATGGAACTGCACAATATTTAGTTTGTTAGTTTGTTTATTTATTTATTTATCTATTTATTCATATACGTATTTATTTAATTAATTACCATCGTAAATATAATTACAGTAAGAAAACTTATCTTTATCTCTTTACTAACGCAAAAACAACAAAGGAACAACTTTTGTTAAAACATTTAGCCGACGTCACAGTCATCAAACTTCTTTATTGTCTGTGACGTCAGCATCAAATGAGAAGATCTTTGCAATTAAATTAGCATCTTTCAGTTCCAACGATGGCATGTGGGGAAAAATATTCATTCATCACATTAATTATGGATGACCATCATCTACTTGCATATCATTTACAACCCCAGAAAGCAAGTTATCATAGTACTGTACTCTTCCTTCCTTTTTCTCCTTTTCTCTCTTCCCCTCCCCCTCTCCCCCGGCCTCTCTCTCTCTCTCTCTCTCTCTCTCTCTCTCTCTCTCTCTCTCTCTCTCTCTCTCTCTCTCTCTCTCTCTCTCTCTCCATCTAAACAACGGAGGAAAAGGGAAAAGGGAATAAGTAAAATTCAATGGCAATATTAGAGGAAAACGATGCACATATGTACACAAAAATAAGACGAACAAAAAGATACGATATTATGTAGCGATTTACCTTCTTTCCACTTGAACCCAAAGTAGGAGGTGTGTGACCAGGAGGACCACTGCTTCCCTAAAACAGAAAAAAAAAGACATAAAATGCAGTAGTAGCTGAGTGATTTAATCAACAGATTACCACGCAAAAGATTTCCAATTCAAACCCCCGTCACGCCCCTGCAAGTACTGCACCCATTTTGTTTTTCCGTTATAAGTGGCATACTCCTGAGTCTGTACATGTTTTTGGAGATGGAATTGGGAGGGGGTAGGAGTCAATAAATTAAAAGTTTAAAGATACAAAGAAAGAAAATCAAATATGAAATGTAACCCTTTGCATTAAAGGGATTTCAAGCTTTAAACTGCTTAGGGTAAAAAAATAAATAGGAGAAAATAAAATAGGAGAAGACTTTCTTCGAACATGAATTCACATACAAAAACTCTGATGCAACAGGAGTATTAATGATTTTGACTTGATCTAAATACTTTAGAGCAGGCATGTCAAACTCAAAGTCGCCTCAGCGCCATAGGAGTCGATTTGTATTGTCATGAGGACCGCAAAAGTTCAACATGTTAATTAAGAACTTTTTCGATTTATTTTTAAATTTAGAAACACAAGGGCAAATTCAAGCAATAATGAACATGTACATTGTAGTTCAACAAAAGAATATAACGAAAGTTATGACGATCTTCATCTATTTCAATGCAATAGCAAAAAATGCATTACACATAAATCATCGAACGATATTGATACGTTTTCAATAACGTCAATCTCTTAGCGTCTAAAAAAGTAGAAATCGATGTCAAAGCTTTGATTTCTGTCCGTTGACACGATTACAGGTAAGAGTCTGCCAATGAGTTGAGGGAGAAAGGAAAATCATTTGTGAGGGCCGCAAGCGTGCCTACGATGGCCCACGTGTTTGACATGCCTGCTTTAGAGTATCGTCGCAAATTTAATGCCGCACAGTTTGTTTCCTTTGTTTTCGAAGGGGTCAGTTTTCTCAGAGGTTTATTCTTAATAAAGCTACAAGATCTAAGGCATTTCATTGTCACAGTGCTACCATCTGGTCAGATCTGATGAAATAAGGGACCGATCAAAGCACCTTTGACTACTGAGTCGCCTTTGTTGACCATGACCAGATCATGTGAATACTATAACATATCTTAGCTTATTTAACCCCCTTTATTTTGAGGAAAATGACATGGGTCTTCCAGCTTTCAAGGCCTAGTGCGTATTTTCTTCACATCCTTTTTGATGACATTATCAGATCTCTTTCTTGTCACTTTTTTACCTCTTTGTCTTCCTCTTGGTTCCTTTGTCTTCTTTTTTTCACTGTCTCATCCTTGACCTTGTCTCCCTTAGTTATCTCACATAACTAGTGTTAATTGTGTTTTTTACCTATCCATTAATGTAAAAGACAACCTTGATATCTGGCAAACAAGCATGAAAGTTAATAACTAGCAGTGATGATTATTAAATGTGCATTGTAGCAAAGAGTGAAAATAAATGTTTTTTGTCACTAAAATATACATTCTTAACTTTATACTTTTCCATGTGCTCGCTATGTTCCCCTTTTCCAGCAAAACGTGTTTCTACAAAGGGTGTTTTATAACACCCCATATGTTTCCCGAGAATTTGCAACTTTCTTCTTTTTTCAATGTCTCTTTACTAGAAGAGACAGTTTCTCAATGGTTCTGTAGAGAATTCTCCTTTATCATATCACTGTCTTTTAAAAATATACACTTCTTTCTTATCACTTTATCTTCTTGCTGTTGTTTTGTCTTTCTGTTTTATTTTCTCTTAATTCCTCCAGTCGGTGTATTGACTTGAATTGATATTTCCTTTTCAATTTGGCTTCCTTCGTTGTTTTAACATAAGGTTATTATTCATATTTTTCACAATTCCAATGCATAAAAAGAAGATTAAGACTCTCTAAAAGTTTATTTTCGTTTCTAACATTTTTGCTGCATATTTTAATAGAAACAACGGCAGCTACATATTCCAGTTTCTTTCAGAATGTAAGAGTTTTTCTTCTGGGGCTTCTAATCAAAGACAACGATTAATTAACACGTTTTCTACGGTGCCCAGCAATTGATTGTAAAATACTTAAAACAAGTAATGGCAAATCTCTAAAATGCTTTAACGGGAAACTTAGTATCTTACAGGAACTAAATTCTTTAATACATGAATACAATAATATTAGTTGTTAATTAGCCACACTAACTAAATTCTTTATTAAACCTACTCTCACGCTCCGAATTGATTTGGATCCCCAGCTATATGCCAAACCTCAAAAATGCCTTAAAGGGAAACTTAATATCTTACAAGAACAAAATTCCTCAATACACGAATACAATAATATCAGTTGTTAATTGTCCAAGCTAACGAATTCGTTATCAAACCTGCAGTGCCGATCCGAATTGACGGGGATCCCCAGCTATACGGCAAACCTCAAAAATGCTTTAGCGGCAAACTTAATATCTTACAAGAACAACATTCTTCAATACAAGAATACAATAATATCAGTTGTTACGTGGCAGTAAATTATTTTCTTTACACTAGAATTGTTATAGTAGAACACCTCAACGAAATCTATTTAAGATAAAACATTCTGTCATCCTTAAGCATCTCTTCCTCAAACATATTCACCTCTCTCTCTGGTTTTCTAGGCAGCACAAACGACTCCGGGATAAAACGATTTTCTCTTTACAAAATGAGCTGCTTTGTTACAATAGTTTTCTTCCCCCTAGTGCTTTTATAATGAAAAAAACAGTGGCGGACATTTTGCAATTTATTTTTTGGTCGAAAATGCGTTGGTGGTCTCGGGGCTTCGCTTGAAAAATTTTGGTGGCCACGCCCTTCAGACTCTCAGAAAACATGGGCAACGCCCTTTTTGATGAATTTTTTTCACGCAGCTACATTACGATAGAAGTGTCTCTGAATATGCATGTATTTACATGTAGAGAGGAAAACACAGAAAAGGATGTTTCCATTTTCTGTGACATACTGTGGTCTAGTTTTAATGAAAATACGTACCACCATGGTATCACGAATGGAGTGAGAGCTTGTTATGAGATTTGAGCTTTTGCAATTGTTCACGTCATGCATACAGTCTTCACCTTAAAAACTAATAATGACACGATAGACGTAATAGCTGCATAATGACAGGTCGAAGTAATAGGAAACTAGAAATCAGACCCTCCTAATGAGCAGACTACCATCAACTTGTGAAATGATGTCGACTTGTGTAAGTCAATGATCGATGAGTGTCAAGACGCAAAACTGATTTAGTCCAGGCGGGGAAAGCCATTTGTGTGAAGTAAAAAGGTGTAATGCCTAGAAATAACTTTTTGAAAAGTGCTATTTATTGGATGAAATGAAACCTGCATTTCAGTAGAGATTTTACAGTTATCAGTGTCACAAGAACGCCGAATGTCAAATTCATTCCAGGATTTCACCATAGTGACTTCATCCATTTGCCAGGATGAAAAGAGGAAAACAATCGGTCAAAAGTCATCGATAACATCGTTTTTTCCCAAAAGGATGAATCAAGAGGTGAGTAGACAGTTTTGATCTTAGGCTTTTCAAACATTCTAAGATAACTGAATGGACCTACTGTCACTTTTGTTTACATTCGAAAAATCTACAAAAAGTATCCATACATTGTTCGATTAAGATTCGTTTTAGAATGGCTAGGCCAAATGTCTATTGACGTGTTCGGTATCTGCCAGGAAAAAACAATATCACATGGTATTAGCAGTTATCATTGACTGTTACAGTGGTGAAAATAAGCATTTCTCGTTTCATCGGTGAAAATCTAAGGACGGTGAAAACGGCGGGATAGCAGCTTAACGTGAAAAAGGAGCTGGAAATGTTGGAAATGACTCTCACAATTCATGAAATTTTTGGCTTTTGCCCGGAAAAGCAACGTAACATAATTGTCTTTCCATTTTTGAAGAGTATATTTTGAAACAAATGATTTTTTCTGTCGGTTTTTTCCAAAATCTGATATTCTTTTCACCGGTTTTTACCGATCACCGGTAGCTATTTCCACCACTGAGTTATTATGTAGAAAGTTAGATTTTTTGCTTCATGTAATAGATGAAACGTAGAAATGTTCTAAATCATGTAGGCTCGACCAAAATGTCGAACTTTTTATAAGAGACAGCATCATGTGTGTATAATAATTACCGGAAAATCTCCACAAACCCAAATTGTTTGCCAGCCACAATGAAGTGTAATTGTCAAGATATTGCCGCTGAGCCATTAACGCAATTTAAGTAGCTAACAAGTTTGCTTACACGTACAGCTTTCCCTGAAAAAACTGACAAGGGCAACAATTCAGAAACACATGAAGAAATTGCAGTTGAACCTCGTAAAAAACAGGCGACTACGACTTCGCAGATGATACAAAAAGATAAAGCTTCGAAAAGTGACACTCGGTTCCAGGGTCCGATGACAGTTGATGATGACCTTGGAAGAGTGGATTGTGGTCCTTCGCAGCCTAAGTTGGCATCATTTCCAAAAGGCCGCAAGAACCGCTGCTTTAAAGCTATCTGGTATGAAAGCTTTCGATGGCTCGAATACAGTGTCAAACAAGACAGGGCATTTTGCTTTGCATGCAGACACTTCAGTACGTCTACGTCAAAGTCTGACATAGCATTCCAGGTAACTGGCTGGAACACTTGGGCCAAGGCTATGGAAACAAATCGAGGGCTACGAAAGCATGATGCATGCAGCGACCATCTTCTTTCCATGACCCGGTGGGAGTCCCATGCTAGCCAACGAGAACAGGAAGCAGCAAGCATCAGAAATATGCTCGATCCAGAGCGGCCTTCCGTTGTTAGCAATAACCGAGATTATATGAAGATGCTACTCCAGTGTTATCAATATTTTTGCTCGGAGAAAATGGCATACCGAGGACACGAAGAAACACCTGAATCACAGAATGCAGGTAAATGAAAGGAATTTATCAATAATCTGATGCTCCGAACAAACCCGTTGTTCAAGAAAGATCATGATCAGATGAAGCAGCGATACAGGACGTACGATTACACGTCAAAGCGTTCATCCAATGAATTGGTCAACCAATGGCCTTTGAAGTGAGAAGAACCATCAAGAAACAGACCAACGACGCAGGCCTGTATTCAATGCTGATTGATGAGTGTAAGGGAAATGGTGGACTTGACAATATGTTTCAGGTTTGTCAATGATACAGAGGAGATTGAAGAGCGCTTCTACGAACTTGCCAGTCTCAAAGAAACAGATACTGCAACAATCGTCAACACAGGAATATTGCCAGCTTTTGATAGAATGAACGCTTCAGCTACTCTCCTTGCTGTGAGGGCAGATGGTGCTTCTGTCATGAGTGGATGCTACGACGGAGTTGCTGCAAGGCGCGGTACCCTTGGGTGATATATATTCACTGTGCTGCTCATCGCCTAAATCTGATCGTTGCAACTAACCTCAGTAAAGTCAAAGCAGTAAAGGAGGTAATTGAAGTATACAAAGCCTTACAGAAGGTTTTCAATGTTGCAAAGCACAGGGAAATCTTTGAGGAATGTCAGAAGGAAAATTACCCAAAGGAACCATTAATGACAGCTTCTTCACTGACAGACGTTCGATGGGCCGGCAAGTTTGAGGGAGTCAACATGATAGTGAGACGGTTTAAAGCGATCCTGGTCAGCCTTCCAAAGATTGCAGCTTCCACTTCAAACCAATCAGACGTAGCAGCTGGCTTGTACCATAAAATGCTGTCCGGTAGATTCATCATTTCCCTTTGTTTTCTTTATTGTGTCTTGGATATCATGAATGGATTGAGTAAAATAATGCAAGAGAGCAACATCAAATGGATTGCAATTTTCAAGTGAAATACTGGCTGTGCAACAGCTGTTACAAGATCTAAACGTACATGACATTCTTCATGCTGCCAAGTCACTGTGCTCTTCTGTTGGAACATCAAACACCTTCGAGGATCTTATCCACAGTCAAAGAGAAACCCAGGAAGATCATGCTAGCCAAATCCAGTTTTGCGAAGATCTAAAGGAGAGCTCCATTCCACTTATCCCTGAAGAGCTTGACCGACGTTTTAACAACGACAATGTCGACGTTTTGGCTGCAATGGATTCACTAGATGCCTCAAAAGAACTTTACTTGGATCATCAAACTATGTGTCCACTAGTTTCACGATTTAGCAATTGCCTAAACGTCGATGTTAGATTGAAGAAATCAGAGTTTGAACGAGCGTCAATTGTGATAAAGGCTGGAAAGAGTGCAGACATGGACTTTTACAGTAATCTAGAGCAACTTGTTAAAATATCAAAAACTCTTACTGTTGGTTCTGCAACGGTTGAACGCAGCTTCAGTGCAATAAATCGTGTGCTGAGCTGGAGTCGCAATAGCGTGGACTTTTGCAATGGCAAGTGACTTCATTGTATTGTCGTTGAACAAATATATTTTAAAATCTTTAGATTTAGAAAAAGTGCTAGACCACTGACTGGCATAAAAAAGACAGAGTAGTTCCCTTTAATTAGAATTGCAATTTATGTACATAAATACAGTAGACTTTTGATATTGCAACCACCCGATTTAGCAAATATCTCATTTTACGAACTGAAATCCATTTCCCTTTGCTTTACTCTTAGAAGAGTCTCATAATTCCTTTCTACATAACGAACCTTCGGTATAGCAAATTCTTGGTATTACGAACCAAATTGTCTCTCCCACCAACCAAAGATACCTCGTATAACGAACTCAAAGCACTAGACATGACGAAAAGCAAATCACAATATTGAAATGTCAGAGTTCAAACTGTTTGTAAAACCTTTTTTTAAGTGCAGAAAATGTAACTTAATGTCAACAGTGCAGTTTTTCACCAACAAACTTAAGAAAAATTCGAAAAAAAAATCAAAATTCAAATGTTTCGGAAAAAAAGGTGCACTTTATTGTTTATCTTTCAAATAAACTTTTTTAGATCGATTTAGAAACTCCTATGCTAGCTCGAAAGTAAAGAATATTTTTAATTCTTATTTTGGTTCACTAATTGGAAAAATATATACTGCAAAATTGATCGACTCTTAGATAAGATTTAACATTTGCACAAAACTCTTGATTGCTTCCATTTTCGATTTAACGAACTCTCGATACAACGAACTTTTCAATTTCCCTTTGAGGTTCGTTATATAGAGAGTCTGCTGTATTTGATTTGAAACGTGATTTGATGATATTCCTGTTGCTGTTGAATATTGATGCCACGATAGCATTATTTCTCTGTGCATTTACGCTGCATGAACGAAGGGCCTGAAATGTAAACTCAAAGTTTCACTTTTCTTGAAAATTATTGGGGGTGGCCACGCCCCTCAAGTGTCCGCCACTGAAAATAACTCTTGAAAAACTGCGGTTAAAAGACTCTGTTATCGTTATGTACGTTTCTCAAAAATTGTCATCGTCTTAAATCAATTTTCATTTTTGCCTTTTTCTTTAATTAAATTTCTTTAATTTACTTTCACTTCATGCAAGGCTACAAGCAACTGATACACTAAGGTGCTTCTTGAAAATGAAAATGCACAGATGTTTACAATTTCCGGCAACTGTATTGACCATTGGACCCAGAAGAAAGCAGAGAGCTTCAACAAATATCATAAGAGAGAGTAGGACTTTTAAAGCATATATATCTATGGCAACAAGTAAAACCGACTATTGAGCCACCAAAACGAACACAAGTTTCAAATTGAAATTCTTGACTTTTGAAACTCAGTGGAAGCCATAGTTATATAAGCTTTATCGTGTCGTGAGTTGTGAGCTTTTTCTGAGCTACGTTTCAAGAGATACTTCTTCCATCGTCAGGCCAATTCTACCAGAGCGATAATAGGAATATATCGAAACATTGCTTAGAAAAAGATTACGACTCAAAATATAACGCCCCTTTCCCTAAAATTTAACAGTTAATGTATATAAAATTTCTTGTTATGACTTGATACGTATGGCTTTTAAAGATCACAGGAAGAACGTGACTATTTGTTTGATAAAAATAAAAGTATATAAGACCCTTGACATACTCAGTAAGCTCCAGCAACATGTAATTACAAAAGTTACCAACCTACAAAAGTTACCAACCTAAAAAACACTTTAGTGGGATCTAAATGATTATCACGGATATGACTTACCAGGTCAACAATTTAAGTGGCAACCAAACTGCTTTATGTATAATATTGATTTTAAAAAAAGGGAATAATTTTCTTTAAAATACCTTGTCCCCCTTTGGACCAATTCTACCGATCATTCCACGTTGACCTTGAGAACCCTTAAAGAAACGTAAAACATATCTGAAACGTACGTGTAAACATTGAAAATGCTTGCAAAACCTAATACAAAGTAAAAAATACTGAGCATTCAATGAAAAAAAATATATCAGCACCGATCCATTTCATCTAAATCTACACTATAAACACATACATGCATATTATATATATATATATATATATATATATATATATATATATATATATATATGTGTGTATGTGTGTGTGTATATACATATGAACACAAAATATTACAAAGAGTAAAACGCTAAGAACTTCTAAAATGACAAGTTTCACGCACGTCGCAATGCGATCATTTAGAAAAATAAGTTCTAAATGATCGCATTGCGACGTGCGTGAAACTTGTCATTTTAGAAATTCTTAGATTTTTTGTCTTTTGTAAAAAAAGTTCTGCATATGAATGTATGAATTAATTTTAGTTTCCAGTGTATCGATTAATCCTTTTACAGTTACATTCTATATAACTTCTCTATCGAAGACATATTCAACAACGCCAAGCCCAAATACGAAGCTGTACTCAAAACTAACGGGTGAGTGAGTGGGTGGGTGAGAAGAGGAGAGACAGAGAGGAACGGAATGAAAGTGCAAAAAATGAGAAAGAAAGAGAGAAAAAAGATAATCATAATCCATAGGTTTTCATTTGTGTTTGTTTTGAAGAAAAGGCCTGATATGTTTTTACCCTTCCTTGTGCGTTTAATTCTATTTTAGTGGCGAAGTGAAGAAAGAACACACTTGTAGTAACCAAAAGTTTTCCAAAGAATTCAATTAAAATACCAGATAGTCATTTTTTATGAAAGCATGATTACTCTTATGCTTGTTAAACAATTACGTACCATCTAGCAATAAATAGGTAAGAACCCAATAATCAGCGCTAACCATCCAGACAAAAATCATACAACTCTGCCACAGAAATGAGAACAAAAAGTAAACAACAAAAATTGTAACCACCTCAACCTCCCAGATCACGTCCCATAACATGTAAGAAGAGGCATGTTGTTCAGTGGTTGCTGTAACATGACAATAACTTATGACTACAGTGCTACCATGACAACCCATATCGCTTAAGAAACTGTCTTAGTACCTGTGCCAAAGACTGATATTGCAGCAATAAATATAGATCGGACATCAATTATCATCTTGTTTTCTGACAATATCAGCGTTGGATAGGCTGCTAAAACGTCTTTAACAGTATAGCTTATATCGTTTAGCTATTCTCTATTTTAATGTTGACACACACCTAGGCGACTTCCTTCAATACATGTCCAATGGAAACCATTAAAGGAAAATATTGAATTCGTATTATAACCAAAATATGTACATTGTGTTTTTTAAAGAAATATTTATTGACTGATAACAAAAACTCGTCGGAATATTTTATAAGGAACCACTGACGCTATATCCCGTCAAAGCAAAAGTACAAAAAATAACTGATAGACGCTTGGGTAATATTCACCTTGTTTTTCGTACAAAAAAAGACCAAAATTTGGCTGCAGCTAAATGGAAATAGGTCCAAAAGCTTCAATAATAACATTCACTACCTTGATGTTCCTTTCAGAAATACTATATATCCATATCTCAATTTTTAATTACGACCAGTTGTCGATCTTCTCGAATTGTTCAGTGGATTAGTTGTAATCGCTTGCTTACACATCATCAATATTATTGCAAACCAATTTCCCAATGTCCTTACAAAAACAACTGTATCAGGTCTTCTTGCTGCAATGATCTTATTAGCTTTGAAGTCAAAATCCCATATTATTTTGAGCTTTTCCCTACTGGATAACCAAATTTACAATGGAGCCAGTGTAGATTCTGACAGATCGTTTTATGCCAGAGTTTGTAATTCTTTTGTGTCACACACTTGCAGCAAAAGTGAGAAACACTTCCTACTGCTACAGTGTGTTAAAGGCTTTACTTTGCCCCGCCATGATCAGGCTCTCCATTCTTGGCTTTAGATCACTAATTGCTAACTACAACCAAGATTTTCATTGTTCTTCAGCAGTGCACCGGTTTCCTTGTGGAATTGAAAGTGCAAAGCCTTTGCCCATAAAATATCCTGCTTTTCGCTCTTGCGTCTCCTTTTGACATTGTTCTGTATGCCTTCAGCCCTTGCAGCATTGCAAGATAAACAATGTGTGCTATACGGTACAAGCCTATCATTAATACAGGATGCGATGTCGAGGATTGGACGTAGAGCACACATTCCATTAAATGCGGCCCAGGTAATGTTCAAACGTCGACGTCGAGCTAAGACATCTGACGTTGCCCTAAGTGCCCGAAGCATATAAAAAGAGTCCAATCCCCTCAGAGTTGAATTACAATTCCCTTCTACTATTGCGGCCGAACAGCAATGCGTAGTATGTCTGCAATTTTGAGACACAAAATCAAGCAAAAAAAAACTGGAAAGCCTGTGGTCTGAATTCGGATATTTACTATAGACCAATATAGCACCAAGACAAAATACGTACATGTTAGAAGTCAGTGAAGATTACAGAGCAAAAGAGACAGTGCTTGGTCTGTTATTAGGTGAAGAGGCAGAATGGGCAAGAGACCTATCTCCTGCAACAGTACCAAAACTGCGCCACCTTTCTCTGCTCGCGAGATTTGATCAAATTGACACTATAGAACTTTTTGAATACCTTTGTCACTAGTGGTGAACAAACTCAGGCTATGCTGGAACGCTCAACGACCCTCAGAGAATGTCTCCCTCATGTCACATATCACATTTTTCATCACTCATTCGACAGGGTGAATCGAAAAAACAATGGAGCATCTTTTGCTAAAGATATTACACCGATTGTCCAATGTGATCTTTTATGATCTTCTCACCTGCTCACTTTTGTTTTCCATAAATGTGGCTCTCACAAAATTCTTAAATACTTTTTCCCATGTGAGTCTTTTCTCCTTCAATTCCTTCCTTAAGAGTTGCCTCTTTACTGGTCTTCGTGCTGTGCGACAGGCGCTGATCAATCTACGGCAAACTGTGGTGGAACTGACAATAACCTTTGATGGTGGCACATTTCTCTGTAGACAACTGCTAGTCTTCCTGGGACTGAGTTTGTACTGACAATCAAAAATACATAGTTTTACGATGTCGATTTACTCTTTCCTCCCCACTTTACGATTGAGCAAGGGAGTTCTCGTTGTTCGGCCTTAACTGATAGTCCGAACAGTTTATTTATGAAACCAACGAACCTTTCAGTCTTGCTTTGAGTCTTCCATAAATTGTTAAGAGCGTAAATACCTTTGTTGTTTTCCTTTGAGTGATACGTATCATGTGTAACAAAAAAAGGCGTGGAATGACACACTGTACCTATTCATACCATCTACCTGGGAAGTCTTTCAACAAATGACCATCACAGGCGTTAATGTCATTCGTTATGGTCAGATTAGTGGTGTAAGAGAAAAAACCATGAAAAGACATTTAAATTTATACTGAGTCCATTAATTTGTACAAAGATGGAAACCACTAGTCACGAAAAGGTTTGACGTGATTGGAAGTGTTTAAAACAGTTCAAAGTGATCAATTTTATAAGCTGTTTCAGTAAGGGATCGTTCACAAACGACGTCAACCACTCTTTACCTTTTAACCACCTCTTGTCAACTCCTGTCAACTTTTGGATTTCTGCCACCCCCTACCCCCTAAAGTTGACGTCAATTTTGGGCACTTATTCCCTAAACATTTTCTGTAAACGAAGATGAAATGTTGACACTCTATTCTTAATTTATGGCTTTATAACTATAAGGGAGTTAAAAGTTTGAAGCAGAGGTGATAAAAGTACCTCCGAGTGAAATGTAAAACTTAAGAGAAAAAACAATTGGTTGAAATAACCTTTCAATTGAACCTCTCTGTTTTTTACACTTTGAAAAAACTTTCAATGGGGTCAAAAATATTCCCATCAAATTTTACTCGTGAGGTAAAATCGTCATCATCTCTGCTTGGTGCATCCTCTGCTTCATTCGCCTCATTTTCACTTCCATTTAAATTCCAGAACAGATGTCTGTTACTACCTAAGGCAGGTCTGTTGTCGAATGGTCACAGCAGCCAACAACTGAAGGGAGGGTACTGACATAGTGAAAAGGTTGTTTATAAACTCCCGAGTGAATTAAAAGAAGGTTTAAGCTTTCAGAATTATTGGTTTTTTTCAAAGAATGACGTCAACTTACCCTCCTTTCACCCCCCCCCCTCCCCCCAAAAAAAATATTGTCAACTTTTGTCAACATTTAGGTATCCCCTCCTCCCTCTAAGTGGTTGACGTCATTTGTGAACGATCCCTAACAAACGTCTGTCAAGTAACTTACCTGAGAACTTAGGAATATATTTTTAATTCAAAGACGCTATTTATATTTATATTGAGAGCATCTTTCAGAAGAAACAAATTCGCGCATCAAAATAGTAACTTTTTTAAAAATATCATTCCATAACGGTGAAAAACTACAAAGTGAGCCCGTTTTTACGGGTTTTTTCCCGCAAAGAAAAATCCCAGCTAAAACATTTTGCCCTTTGTTTCTTTCAGCCAGAATCGAACTCTTGATACTGATTGGAAGGATTTTTTACTTGAAAAAACAATCAGCTGTGCGATGTAAACACTATAATTTTCACAGGAAAAAATAACGGTTGTTAAAATATTCGTAATATATTTGTTAATTGGGAATTTTAGAAGCACGTGTGACCCCATTTAATACAAAATCGTAAAAAAATAGGTCATATTTACTCATACTTTGATAATACCTACCCTGTCACCTCGTGACCCTTTAAACCCTCTGTTTCCTCTTCTCCCAGGAACACCCTAAGAAGTAAAAATTATAATGCAAGATACTACTTTAAACAATATCGTGATATAAATGAAATAAATACTAAGGGAATGTATACAATTCACAGACAATGCACTGAAAATAATCGGTATTCTCTGCTCATAAACATTTAAAGCAGAAACTTTGGCGAGCTGCATAGGATGCAGAAGAGAGATGACTAAGCTTTGACGTCCTGCTGGAGCACCAAGCTTTACAGATTAAATCCTAAATTACTGAATAAATCCCAAATTCAAATTTTAAACCTCAAATTAGCGAACAAACTCTGTATTTACAAATCCTTGTATATGCAGACCACATCCAAAATGTAACAATAGATTATATTCAAAGGCATCAAATCCTCAAGTCTAGTTTTAAGAGTGGGTAGCTTACTTCAGCAAGGTTTCTTTTAAGACAGCCAAGAACAAAACGAATGCTGCTATGTCGAAGTACTATATGCCGGAGTAACTGACATGGGTACTATATATGTCTCTGAAACTATTTCTTTTGTTTACTTTTGGGGGGATTAGTGGTTTCTTTTACTGTACGGATATTGCTCAGAAGACATAAAAATATTCTTTAAAAGTTTCTTAAACAGTAAATTAAGCAAAAAAGTAGCTGAGTCATCATAAATAGCAAACCTTAACAATTACATCATAGTTTAATTGATGAAGACCTACCTGGAGAAAATTCGCTGGTTCTCCTTTGGGATAACAAGGGTTGAAGTTCCAAAGTTAAATAGTTCTTTAAATATTCCCTTACACTTAAATAACACCACATACATGAAAGACTGTAGACGAAGAGAAGAAAGTGATGAAAGGGTATAGAACGAGCTCAGCCAGCTTGCTCAAGACCTAAATACTTGGAAAAGAACTATCCGTTAGCGGATTATGCCCCAGGTGAGGGGCAATGTTATCTTAAGGCAGTGCTACAATATTTCTAAACCATCTCTCTTTACTGTTTAAAGGCGGACGAATTCTGATGATGCTACATGAGATCAGAAATGAGTAATACAAACTTCAAAATGCGGTGTTACATGTTAAGTGGCGACTGTCATTATTCATATTTTTCACGCTCCAGACTTCACACAATAAAAAATGATTTAAACTTCGTTTTCAAAATCAATCAGTAAAAATTAATAAAAACGTACGATGGCTCATATTGTAATTATCACAATCCAAACTGATGAAAAAAGACGTCAAAGTGTTCACTTATTCTTACAACAACGGTTGAAAGATAACCCATGATACGGTTTTGATCTCATTTTCACGTCAGTGTACTTAGAGATCCTGCAGACAGTGTTCAAAATAGTTATTTTAGTTTGTTTATTTTGCAGACATAGTTCAAAAATAGTTATTTTTCGTATTTACCAAAGCAAGCAGATTAGGACTTGTTTTACTAAATTCCTACTCTTGATTAGCTTATGCATTGCTAATATATGGATTTCTATACAAAGTTGCTCCAGGTGAGATTTGTCAAGTGAATCTCCTGATCGTTCCTTGTGTGTGTGTTCCCCTAATAGTAGTGTGCTTCTGCAGCAATGATCAATACACATAAACCTTTGAAATCTATCTTTGATATCTACCCAAGATCCCCATTAATATTCACTGTTGAAATTTTTTTTGCTACATTCATGAATATATTCTCTATCATTTTTGACACCCAGATGCAACCTCATCAAGAGGGTTTACAATGCTCTTTATGAGTGCCCAGGATTCATCATCGTAAATAATACACTTTTTTACTAGCCCTGAAACAACATTTTAGTTTCCTATTCAATGATAATTTTCACCTGACCTTTTTATAGTTGCTGAGCAAAAAAATAGAGTGGATACTATGCCTTTTTGGACGTATGTACCCATAAAGCCATATAGTTAAAACAACCAGTACATTTTTAGTGTTTCCCAAATTCTAGTAAAAGGTCCCTTCCCAAATTGCGTATAAGACATGTATCCTAATTTTGTTCCAAATATATTAATATTAGCAGTACAGCAGAGTTAGTTTCTGTTTTAACTCACAGATAGATCGCTGTGTGGTTTCAACTACAACATAAACTCTAACTCATTAAAAACTCTGGGTATCCTTCACCCTTTGACCTCCAATCTTTTTTTTTTTCACGTGACACAGGAACATGATGACTATGAATTCTTTATTATTACACAGTGTCACAAAAAAGAATATTCTTTTAAAAATACTTTAATTCTTCAAAATATACATACCACCAGACCTGCATCTCCTCTTTCTCCCTTTGCTCCACGAGGCCCACGAAGGTAACCATACAAACTAGTTGTTGTCTAGAAAAGAAAAGATGGAAATATTAGATGAGGAAAAAAATTAAAATCCTGTGGGCTTGCCGCTGTAACGGAAAATAATAATTCCACAAATGTGACCACTTTTTCGCTGTGAAACAATAAGTGACAGAATTATCATTTAACAGTGATCCTGAATTTATCAGGTAAAAATGAATCAGCGCAGAAAATGTCCTTTAACAGACAGGAAGTTACAATTACAGCAGAACCAAAAGGCTTACCACCCTTCAATATTGCCCATTAATGGTCGTGTGTAAATGAATAAAACACTGTATTGTGGAATTAGCGATAAAATCCTTCGATATATGAAAGCTCCCTATTGTTCTTTTACTTCAAAAAAGGGACGCTAAATAACCTCTACCAGATTAAAATTCTAGTCGGTAAGTAATGATCAAAGAGTCATTTTAGAGAGTCAAATCTACAGCAGAAACCAGTCACAAAATTAACTGGAAATTTAACCACTCTAAGCAAATCAAATCATCCATAAAAATGCAAGATTTGTACCTTATACATTTTTAATATTTCAAAACATCTGGTTTAAGTACAAAACTAAAATTACAAAATCATCTGTCTCGAGAACAGAACTATACTGGCATACAGCAATTTCCTCAACATTCTCCATCTGAAATAAAATTAATTTATGGTTTGGTCAGTTTGGTCTTTCGTTACTACCTCTTTTAGCCATTCGTAATAGCTGGGCAGTGGCTAGGCTTTGCTTCGGCTAGTCTAGAATGGAGATCTAAGATGCCTCCTTCCCTCCACCAGTCTGAGTGTACACCTCAGGCAAGTGTTAGCACACTCCAAGCCTCCCGTACCAGGGAAACGGTGAAGTGACAGTCCTACTGGTCAACCTGACTATAGCTCTGACAAACAGTTCTGACAACGAGAGTCAACTTAGGCAGCCCTATTTGTCAATTTGACAGTAGTGCTGGCAAAATGTCTTGGGTTGGAGAACCCATCAGCCCCGTAAGGCAGTCTCCTAGTGCTTGGTGACACGAACAAATCACTCTCTTCCAACTTGTCTTAAGCCAGCAAGGAAGAGTACGGCTTATGAAATCAACATGGAATCAAATGTCGAACCATAGAATATCAGACCAGACGGGGCCACCTAAGGAGCCTCACCAAGCGATCCGAAGGGCACATCAGCAGTCCCAGGCTGGTAAGACAGATGCAACCAGGGGATCATATTAGCACCCTCGGACTGATATGATACATGCGACTGGTAGAAAAACAATACTTCCGAAAAGAACATTCAACATCTGCACCTACAATCCACGAACAATTAATGACCTTAATAACCATTCCTTAGATACAATAATCCATGAACTCAACAACATAAACTGGGGCATTGTCAGATTCTCAGAAATAAAAGTTAAAGAAAGTAAGATCGAAACCCACGAAGCAACCGGCCACAAGCTATTCTTTTCTAGCAATGAGTCTTCACGATCAAACGGCGTCGGCTTTCTTGTAAACAAAACCTGTCTACCTCTAATAGAGGACTATCAACCAATATCTGACAGACTTGCCCTCCTAACCCTGAAAGGAGAATTCTCAAGGCTGGTCTTTATACAGTGCTATTTCCCGACGTCATCTCACCCAGACCAAGAAATCCTAGAACTATATGATGATATTCAATCTATTGTCAATGGCATCCCAAAGAGAGACTACCTTTTCGTCATGGGGGACTTCAAATGTAAACTAGGTCGATTACACAATACTTTCCCTTCAGCAATTGGCAAACACTCCATAAGTACTGCAAACACCAGAGGAGAACTCCTTGCCGAATTCTAAGTGAAAAATAATCTGTTAGTCACCAACACCATGTTTCAAAAAAAGAAGCTCTTTACTTGGACCTCGCCTGATGGCACGACGAGATACCAAATAGACTTCATCCTTTCAAGAAAACCATCAGTGAGACTAAATGTTCTAGACAGTTCTGCACTAAATTCCCCCGACATATCAGACCATCGCATAATATGTGCAAAAATCAGACTGAGTTTCTCCTGGCCACAAAGAAAAAAATCGAAAATAAATGCACATCTGACTTCTCAATTGGTGGTCATACTCTTTTCAATCTGAGCTACGCAGATGACATCGCTCTTCTAAGTAATTCACATTGCGAACTGCAAACTTTCCTCCATCTCCTAAGTAAATATGCAGCCGAGGTCAGCTTTAAAATTAATGTTTCCAAAACCAAGTGCATGACAACCGATAAAATTAACACAAATCTCCATCTTACCATTGATAACAATGAAATCTCTCAAGTAACTGAATTTATTTTACCTAGGACATAAACTCTCCTCTAAAAATGACGGACTTGTCGCTGTCCAACATCGCATCGGCCTAGGGTGGGCAGCCTCTAACAAGAACAAAGCAATGCTAACCTCAAAAAGGATATCATATCAACTAAAATCGAAGACCTTCAACACCTACGTGTTACCGGCAGTACTCTATGGATCAAAGTGTGTTAACTGGACCTTAAAATCCTTGCAAAAACTTGTCGTTTTTCAAAATCACATGATGAGATTCATGACAAACAAAACTGTATGATCATACGCGAACTGAAGACCTTCTTCGTAAAACAAAACTCACTCCCATCACATCCACAATTTAATCTAGGGTCTTGAAGCTCTACGGTCACACCAAACACTGTACTCTAAGCGTAAACAAAATCTGCCTAGAAGAAATGATAGAAGGAAGAAGAAGTAGAGGAAAACAACAAAAACGATAGCGCGACAACATTAGTCATTGGACTGGACGAAACCTGATGTCACTGAACACCGCAGTCAAAGACCGAAAACACATGCAAGCATGTAAAACGGACGTTAAACCGAATATGATGATGATGATGATGATGATGACAGTTATCACACGATGATGCGCAATCTGCCGAATCTCTCTCTCTCTCTCTCTCTCTCTCTCTCTCTCTCTCTCTCTCTCTCTCTCTCTCTCTCAAAGTTTAAATTTTACAAAACACTTGCTCTTATCAGTTTCTCTCTAGTTTTCTTTCACCTCTCTACTAGCCTCGCAACTGTAAAGCTCTCCTTTTCCAAAGTCCCTTGTTTGATCGTTGCCTTACAGAGCCCAGCTCCAATAAACCCCACCTCTATTCAACTCCATCCTACATTACATCCTAATTCTTTTGAACCTCGCCTTCCTTTTACGCCTCTCTCTATTAAGCTCCCTTTTTATCACATACGTCTCCGTATCATTTTCAGCCTCCATTGCGTTTTGCCATTTCTATTCTCTTTCTTTTACAATCTTCCTCTCTTTTAATCCTGCGTCACTATCATACTCTCTATTTATCACTATATTTTTCATTACGTTCGCCCCTTTCTCGTGTTTCATCTATTTTGATCTCCATCTATATAAGTCCCTTTCCCTTACAAGCTGCTTCATTATCGTGCTCTTTCTACAATTAAGCTACAATTTTTTTCTGTCATCATACTTCGTCTATAATGGGTTCTATCATTATGAACCCCTTTCTCTTCAAAACCTGTCTCCTCCCTATACCTCCCCTCATTGTCGAACTTTCTATATACATGGCTACTTTCTATCGTATTCGTTTCCGTACCATATCACGTTTTTCAAAAAGTTACACTACAACGAACAGCATTCTCTTACAAGTTAGACATCTCTCTATAAAGCTCTTCAATATGCTCATCTCTTTAAGTATCTTCATTACCCTTGCCTGTCTATTATCTTTTTAGCTACCTAGAATTAGTAATCCGAAACACAAGATAACATAGAATGTTTTTCTATAATTAAAAACTGAATGCTTGTTGAAAAGGAAATACAAAAGGGAGTAAAATAAATAGTTATTACTCACTGTGGGAGCTGTAGTAAAAACATTGCTTGGTATTATATTCCCAAAAACTGTCAATGGTGCTGCTAAGATAAAATAGGTGTAATAAGCTATTAAAAACAGAAATGGTTCTTAAAATTTGCAATAAGTATAAAGAAAACAAAAATAACAACAACTGCTAACAAAACTAGGTGTACTTCAGGGTAACCAGAATTGAAATACCAATTCTACATTTTGAAGAATCAATCTTCCTGTACTGACAGAGCGTGGACAAAGAGAGGAAATTGTGCCTTTGCGATGCTGGTCAAATTCAATACGATTCATTAAAAGCATTTGCTTCAATATATAAACAGGTGTATAGATGGGTGGATGAATGGATGGATGGATGAAAAAAAATCGTATAAGTTTATACCTGGACAGATACAGATAGATAGATAGATAGATAGATAGATAGATAGATAGATAGATAGATAGATAGATAGATAGATAGATAGATAGATAGATAGATAGATAGATAGATAGATAGATAGATAGATAGATAGATAGATAGATAGATAGACAGATACATGGGATCGATTGATTCATTGATCCATGGATTCATGGATAAATGGATTCATGGATAAATGGATTCATTGATTCGTTGATCCTTTGATCCTTTGATTCGTTGATTCGTTGCTTCCTTGCTTCCTTGATTCGTTGATTCGTTGATTCATTGATTCATTGATTCATTGATTCATTGATTAGTTGATTTGTTGATTCACTGATTNCGTTATTTTGTATATGAATGCTAGCTGTAAATGATCGAATTCTTTTGTATATTGAGCTTGCAAAAAGATAGAAATGGCTTTGATTCATTTCTGTGGAGGAAGAAGTAATTGTTTGTTGTTGTTAATTTCATGTAAGTAGATAGATAGATAGATAGATAGATAGATAGATAGATAGATAGATAGATAGATAGATAGATAGATAGATAGATAGATAGATAGATAGATAGATAGATAGATAGATAGATAGATAGACAGATACATGGGATCGATTGATTCATTGATCCATGGATTCATGGATAAATGGATTCATGGATAAATGGATTCATTGATTCGTTGATCCTTTGATCCTTTGATTCGTTGATTCGTTGCTTCCTTGCTTCCTTGATTCGTTGATTCGTTGATTCATTGATTCATTGATTCATTGATTCATTGATTAGTTGATTTGTTGATTCACTGATTCATTGATTCATTGATTTATTGATTCATTGATTCATTGATTCATTGATTCATTGATTTATTGATTCATTGATTCATTGATTCATTGATTCATTGATTCATTGATTCATTGATTCATTGATTCATTGATTTATTGATTCATTGATTCACTGATTTATTGATTCATTGATTTACGAATTCACTGATAAACAGAAAGGGGAAGAAAATTGGACTTATAGAGTAAATCTATACAGGTGGACAAAGAGATAAAACAAATTTGCTGTGTTCGGAGTTGTAACCTCAAGAAAAGGAAGACTGGTTTTGACTTAACGCAGGGCTCGTCTGAGGCCAAAAAAGAGTCAAATGGTGTCTTTTTCAAGGTCATAAGGTTTTCATGCTCATATTTTCCCATCTTCTCCACTGGACTAATATATTCAGCCTGTTTATCCAAAGAATATCCTAATACATGGTCTAGTTTCTGATATTACTTATATTACACCCTGTGATTTCTTGACCTTACTAGATATAACATAATTATTTGAAATAGCATCCTTTATTTAATTAGAAAGCGCTTTAATCACAATTCTATTCTTGTGAAGCGACCTACTTATATGCATTGTTAGATTTTAGCATCCTTTACTAACTGGACATTTGTTGGCCATTGATTGCCACTTCATTTTTAAAATTTTTGTTGGTATTGAAATTACCTTGGTTTATCTTGACGCTTTGTTTTATTTCGTTAACTTAAACCTTAGACCTTAGACCTTAGACCTTAGTTCCTCCTGTCCTAGGTGGGGCATCGGGTAGCAGGATGGCGCCAACGCGTTCGGTCTCTGGCCAAGGCTTGAGTATCATGCGTTTACACACCTCGCTTTTCTCTGTCTTCCTTAAAAGTTGCTTGCCATGTTTTCACTGGCCTGCCCCGTCTTCTTTTTCCTGATATTGGTCTACAAGATGTTGCATGGTGTGCGAGACATTCCGTAGGCAACCTGAGACTATGCCCTGCCAGCTTCCATTGCCTTTCCTCAACTGCAGCGGCATCTGCTTTGTTCTTCTTAGTACTTGTTGCCAATTCGCAAATTGTTACCTGCGCTAACTTTCCACTGCAGGCGAAGAGGCCGTCTGAATTGTCCCTATCGATGTTCCCACTCTTGCTCGACGCCTTGGATTTTGACTGGATTGGTCACCTCTTGCTGTTTCTATAGTTCGGCAGTTTTTATGGGGTGAGGTGACTGGCCTTACGCCCAACCTTCCTGGCTTGGGACAGGCTATGGCGGAGTTCGTTAACTTAATAGCCTACACTAACTCTTCAACAGCAAAACACTAAAAAACCGATCTGACACTAATTTGAGAAAATACGGAAAAAGCCATGAAGACAGTCACCAAGAATGAGTATAAGTTATACGGAAACCACACGTGTTGAAGCTTATCGCAATTAATTCTTAAAGAGCAGATTTCTACTTTAACATAAAACAAAATGAACATGATTGAATTATCATCATGACAAATTACATACCTTTCACACCACGAGTTAGATTTAAAAGCTTTGACAAAATGTCCTACAATATGAAAAAATGGCAATGTAAGCAAATGTTTTGGCTTAAAATAATGAATTCACAAAACTCTTTGGAGAAGCGAAAACAGAAAAAACTTAGACTATCTTAAAACCGTAAAATACCACAAGTAAAAGGCATCAGACGGAAATGTGACTGGTGTTATGTGCACCAGTACATTTACAGAGATGTATGTTAAAGGTTGAAGATTTATGCTAGCATAAAACAATTGTATATATATATGTACATATATGTACGTATAGAGGTGCAGGTTAGGTCCGTATCTGCACATAGAGTCCTTAATCTTAATGTTTCAATAACTGAGCTACAATATTTAATATTTATACATATCTATATAAGTATATATATATATATATATACTTAAATATACAAATATGTAATAAAAAATATATAATGCCCTGGTATTAAAAGGTAAGGACTACTAAAGTAACTTAAATTTCAAGCATGTCACAATGCTATCATCATGCTGATTACAGATGCCTGGCTGGCTCTATTTAAGGTGGCTTAAAGTTTTTAAATAGACAATCTTATAAAAAAGATTTTCCCTGTTCCTTCAGGTTGCAGGGGTATTTCGATGGAGTTGTGCTATGCACATAAGCTTTGTTTTTAAACGATTGTCTATGGTGTCCGCAATGTGTTTTGAATTCGCGTTCCGTCATGCCAATATATGTTTTATTCTGCATGCCATTAAAGAATATCTCGGCTTTGTAAACAACATAGGAATTATGGCATTTATCTTCCAACGGCCAGTTCTTGGTGTTACGGCAATTGCATTCCCATTTGGGCTGTGTTACATTATGTCTTAAACTTGTGACGCCTAATAATAGAATGACTACTATTCATACAACTATAACTTTTTCTTCTTCTTCTTCTTGGAGTCTGATGACCATCATCACCATTCAAAGTTGGTAGCTCCAGTAGGTGGCACATGCGACGACAGCTTCAGTTAGTGCAGAAAGGTCATCAAATCCGCAATTTGGAGCTCGATAGTAAGACATAGGGCGTTCCATTGTCTGTTTAATACCACATTCTCTGGTGTCGGTAGAGCTGACCTTTCAGATTTTGAGTGATGCCTTACATCTCCCCTCCTGAACTCGCAATCGGCTGATGGTCTTCCAGACAGGCCAACTTATCTCATTTCCAGTCACATTTTCTTGTGAGGGGAGGGTACCTCGGCTGGCCCATGTACTGGACATGTTGTTCTCATTCCAATTAGAGGTCCACTCCTCAGTTATGGCTGCATCCAACGATACTGTAAGATGATAGCCTCTTTCGAGTTGCTTTTTGTGACGGTGAAAACTATACCTGACTTTGCAAGTATTCTTATAGAAAACCCTGCATAAAATATGGTCTTTGTGGAAATATTCTTCAATGAGTTTGAGGACAAGTCTACCAGTGTTGGTTTGAACATTTCTGATAAACGGGAGTGTTAAACCAAAGGATTTTTCCAGACCTGTCCTGGAAAAATCCTGACCTGTCCATTTTCCTACCTCTTTCCTCGGTTGGTGGCTTAAACTTTGCTTTTGCGAAAACCTACTTTCTTTCAATCCATTTTCGTAACAGATGCCGCCTCGCTACATTAATTAGCATTGTATTACAATGCCGAAATCCTCTTATTAACAGTGATGGGTTGTTTTAAAATAAGAGGTGGGTCGTTGGATTGAGCATTGATATATAGAGAAGGGTTATCCGGCTTCTTATACGGAACGAATTTAGCGTTGGACCTTAACTCCTCAAAGACTGCGGAAAACAGGCATTCTGTCTTCCGCAATTTTAGTAGTCCTTGGCTTTTCATATTTAATAAAGCTCTACATAACTATGTATTGAGCACATTTAGTTTCTAGTGTATCATCTAAAATTGTTACACAAATATATATACATATATATATATACTTAATAATATAGATTATAATATATATATATATATATATATATATATTAATTATCAATTAACCATATGTTAATTCTACATGGCTTAGTGAATTTGTTCACAAGGAACTGTTCACACGTCAACACAATAGCACCACAATTTTATATATATAATACAAACTATGTCACTGTGGAACTTTTAATCCCTAAAACAGTAGGTTTTTATCAAGTAAAAAATACCGAGGATGAAAATACGACTACAATAAGGCCTCATGATTTTACTCTCTAGGACTTTATCTAATGTATATTTTTTTTCTTTTCCATTACACTTAGACAAGACAGTATGCAACGAGTTTATCTATGATATTGTAAAATTACTGAAACTATTGATTTTCTTCTGCATTCGTTATTTGATTTTGTTTTATTTAATTTGTGAGTATAAAAAGTGTTTTATGAAAAAAACAACTGTATAAATACTATTATTCAAACCGTGCACGTATTCTGCTTCATTTTGTTTTGCCTACATGGAAAGTGAAGTGAGCGGGAGGATGAGATTTTCCTATTTAATAATGCTATTGGAGGCCAAAACTACAAGTAAACTATGTTTGAAACGCACTCCTTAATTAAAAGGCACTTCTTCATTCATTTTGTTGTGAGAGCCTCAAGAGTGCATTGTTTCCTTACAACTTAAATGACGAGCTCAACGTACGAACTTGACCAGATTCCAAGGTATTATTCAGAAAAGCAGACATCTTTTACAAGTGAACTAAATACAAACACCTGTCAAGTGGTTCCTTGTGAATGTACAAATTCCGTGCAAATGATGAGCATTGATTATCTGATGTTATACTTCAGATGTTATTAATAAAAACATCAATAATGCTGAAGAAAAAAACGTCTTTTTTATAATATAAAATTAAATATAAAGGTTCACACTGGTGACGCAAAAAAAGATTCAGACTCAGACTTATTGATGAAAATCTCCGGTACAAATTTCACGCGGCCATGAACGCAAGTATGCCAATTTTTTTTTTATATACCTGTATTATCTAACGTCGTTAAAAAGTGTTGTAAAATAAAAATCATCACTTTGGATGGTTACAACTCTTGTGTCTGTGACCAGGCTTAACAGGAATCTGAGGTATTGCCATCGGACATGTCCGATCACATTGCACTGTCACCGGACAAATTGACTGGTGACCTTTCGAAAATTACATCATGGCCTGTAAATCTGGTCAGCGCATCATCCATTCTCAGTCCCAACCTCTTTGTATCATCGCTGATGCTACCAATTCAAGGTTTGCTAGTCTCCCTCTTGGTCAACTACCTTTAACCTTCATTTTTCAGCCTTCTTTTGTTTTTTTGTCATCCAGTAAATTTTGTATCATCTGGCATTTTGGGTATTAATGGGCATTCTTGGTATCACCCAGCATTCTTGGTAATTTTTCCAAACAAGAGTAGTCTTGCTTTATGTACTTTATCCAGCATGCTTTCTACTTATATCTTTATTTGGATGTATGCGTCTTTCAATCCATCTAATATTGCACATCTTTTTATACACCCACAGCATCTTCATTCCTGTTCTTTCTCGCATTCTCTCCTCCTTCGTTCTTACTTCTTATGGAAACTTTATGTATATCTATTAGTACAACACTTAAATAACAGTACAACACTTAAATAATAGCATCTTTATCTTCTACGGTTTCTTAAAATATTCTTATTGTGCAGTCAGGTGACAATTATCAATCTCATCTCCATACGCTCCTCAAATTTTTGACAATATATTTTTCTCATAAATTAACATCTCCGTTCCAGGCATTGTTCAAAGTGACCCCGTGATAGTGTAAACTCTCAAAATTCGCTTATTTTATATTCATTATAAAAGTGGATACAATGTGCCCAACCAGCGTCAGTAGTGGTACAATTCTATTCAACACTAAAACAAAGTAGACACTAACAGAGTGAGAACATTTCATTACCTTATCTTTCATTTTCTCCACAAGCCCTGGATCAATAGAAACATTGACTTCACCTAATGTGACTCTGATGTTGTCCTCATTGTTCATTCGACCATCTGAGAGAGTATACTAATGGGCAAACAGATATAAATAGCTCTTTGAAAATAAATATTATCAATTGCAAAGTCCTATTTACCTATTTATATCGCTAACAAAATTGTGCATATTTCGGGGGGGGGGGTTAATATGCAAAGCCTTTTTATCACCATATATCTAAACCATTACACTGAAACGAGAAAATGCAAGCCAACCTCTTCAATTAATCGCTTTATCTCTTTTTCAAACTTTGAATACCAAAAATGGCTTTTTGTCACCACTCGTACAAGCTTTTAGTTACTTTTACTACAGCTTATTCGAGACCAGTGGTCTTTAAATTAACTGTAAGATCATCCCTTTTCTCCACTGCTGTGCATACAATCACTGCATTTCATACTGCGATTTCATCCTCAGCAACAATGTATTTCACGCCCGACATTTCATTCTGCGGTTTCATCCAGCGGTTTCATCCATAGGAACAACGTTTTTCGTGTCGTCATCTATTCTTTTGCCTACTTTTTAAAACTTCCATGATGTGCACAAACAGTTTTTCAATCATATGACTCGGGATGTTTTAAGCTTCTATTGTTCCCCTGTGGATCAATAAGCCAGGTTTTCGCACAAATACTTGTTCCAACCATCGCTAAATGAAATGAATTTGCACCTCAAATAATTGCAACTTGTTCTTATTGTAATTCTTACTGCATTATCTTAGCTTTTAAGAATTCTTTGGATACACGCAGTCAGTTCTGCCGCCTTTCTGTAATCTACTGGAAACAACTTATTTTCCAAGTTATCACTAAAACAATACTGGCACCACCCTTTTAAGCGTAAGCATTTACCCCCACAAGAACTTGTTTGTTTTAATAGATGAAGCTGTTCTTCCTTTTTTATTCAACCCCTTATAATTTTGGGTGCAAAATAAAATTTCTGAATGGCTGCTCTAATTAGTAGATTTAGGAAAAGAAATTGTTGTCAACTTGTAGTCAACAGTGTAAATTAGATTAAGCTTAACTTTTCCTTGAAGGACATCCTCACTGTTTTTCATTTCAAAGTAACCATAGCTATTAATAAGTCAACTCTAAAATTTCTCCTATCATTACCAGCACCCGTGCACCCCAAACAGCTACAAAATTTCACCAAAGACAAGTATCACGCACATTGATACTGTCTACTTTACCCCTATTGATCAACTGTGCTAAAGAGCGACATCGTTGAACACTTCTTAACAAAGACGCGGGAAAAATACAAAAAGAGTGCTCTATCTTAAATTGAAAAAGAACAATGTGTTGCACACTTGCAAGCCTTGTAAACACTTGGGAATGTTAAATGGCTTTTCAACTAGTAGGAAAATGGAAGAAGCGTGTGGATTTTTCAAATTTAAACAAACGCGTTTGAATTTCAAAGTGTTGAAAGGATAAATCATATCCACATGAGAGTTTGAACGCCTATTTTTAGTAAAGTTGGTGAATAGTTGAATTTTTTCTTTGATACTCGGGATGAAGCAAAGATCGTCTTGATTATGCAATTAGTATTTACAAATTCTGTAGTTCGTATGAAGGAAAAAGTAACCGTTATTGGGCACATGTGGACAAAAATATCTAATCTTTTGGGCAAATTTTCAATGCGTGAAAAGTCCGAGTTAATTTCTCATCAAGTTCATTGCGTTTACTGAAATAATGATTGCTAGGAATAAACACTGCAAAACGGACTCAAAAAACGCTTCACTGTACTTAAAAATGAAGCGGATAAAAAAGCCAATTAATTACAAAACATAAAAATAGGATTGTATGTTCAAATAAAAAAAATGTCCGGAAATTTTGAAAGTTTTTTTAAACCTGACACGATAAAAAAGGTACTTATTCGAGAGAGGGACTAAATCGGATTAGTACAGTACTTTACTCTTCATTACTCTGTTTCCATTACCAAATTAATATGTGATGTTTGACATTAAAATACAAAATTGAATGCTAAAACATCTCTCAAAACCACAACAACGACCACTCTTGTGTCTCCGACTCCGACATCAATGACATCAATTTCGTAATACTAAAATGTGCCTCAGATACACTTGGAATGGGGCAAAAAATCCAATGCTGACCAAATTCGATCCAAAGGATCTTCTCACAGAAACTGATTTGCTTATTTATCGTCTGAAAGGATGTGAGGGCATCAATAATGAAACTCTAAATGAAGTTAACTTTGCCTTTTCAAAGTATATAAAAGGTAGGGGCTAGGGGCTAGGGGCTAGGGGCTAGGGGCTAGGGGCTAGGGGCTAGGGGCTAGGGGCTAGGGGCTAGGGACCAGAGGCTAGAGACCTGAGGCTAAAGGTTAGAGGAGCCGTGGCTTAATGGTTAGTGAAACTGCACCTTAACCAAGAAATTCGGGTTCGATTACCCGAGCGGGTGACTTTGGAACTTCACAAAAGGAAGAGCAATTGGTTGGCGTCAGAAAGGGCATCCGGCCAAGAAATTCCTCACTGCCAAAATTACTGGGGGGAAATGACGTTAAAACCAAAAAAAGGAAAACAAAACTGAATCGAAAAAGTATATTCCAAGAAACAAGACGAAAACAAACAATTTCTCAATCATTGTAGATTTCTCTGAAGTTTGCTTCGAGTGAACCTTTTTCAGTAAATCTGAAAGAGACAAAATCCTCTTTACACCTTGTTTTGTAGAATATTGGAAGTATACTCCACACCAAATTGTCGTATCCATGTTATTATTATGACATCTTTTTAAAATATATTTTATAATAAAAAAAATAATAAATGCATCGTTATCCAGTGCCCAACAAGGAGAACTGGCTGAATAGCTAGACAAATAACGAATCAAATAGAATCAGGCAGCACCTATTAGAATTCGGTACAACCTTAAATAACTAACAATTTTACTAATTCGCAAATCAAGTAGGCCTAAATAAGGGCATAAAAAGTCGTCTTCGAATGGAGACAAATTTCAACTTCAAAAGTATTGGAATTTGGTAAAAATGTTTAGAAATATCGTCAAAAATGATTTGGAAGTATATGAGGAACTTAAGCAAAAAAATGATGACAAAAACGCTCCGGATTAAAATGGGGGGTAATTTAAAGATCGAAGCAGCCCAGTTTCAGTTTTGTCAAGCCTTGAAAGTTTTGACAGAAAATTGAAGGGAAACTTCTTTCTAACGCCTAGATTTCGATAACTTCAGTGATGATCAGCCCGCCTATTAGCGCAGTACCAGAAAAATCAATTTCTATCAGAAAAAAACCTGTTTACATGCAGCCTAGTATTATTGCCCTAAACGAATTTCAATTCTTTGCCCATTTTGAATTATTACAAAGAAATTTGTAACGAGATTGACAAATTAGGAAAAAATTTGTTGCGAAACACGAGCAAAGAACGCTCTTGTTTTGTACACTGACTTCCAATAACGTACTTTTGACTTTTTCTTTGCAGCTTTTAATCTTTTATAATTCATTCATTTCTTCCCTTTCCTAATTTAATTTTCGAAAACATGTATAAACTCAGTAGTATGTCACTTATAACGGTGAAATAACTTGGTGGCTAGTATTTCAGGGGCGTGGTCTGGGTTCGAATCGCGAACTATTTCTGTGGTAATCTATTGATTTAACTTCTCGGTCACTACTCCAAGTTATTTGATCAATGAGATCGAGTCCCTTTTGAGATGCAAGAGCATTGAAGGGGAGCTTCTTTCCGTCGTCTTCATTTCAATCCATTTGATGATGATTAACCCGGCTATTAGAGCAACACCCACAACAAAAATTACTCTCAAAATAAAACTGTTTACATAGTAGTATGACACAGCTGCCTTCCAATTCTTTAACCATTTTGATTTAATACAGAGAAATGTTTGATGAGGTTGTCCTCATACAAATTGGGAATAAGTTTATTACAAAACATGAACAAAGAAAGCTCTTGTTTGGTGCGTTCGTCCATTCTGACTTCCATTAATGTAGTCTTGATTCATCTTTAGTTTCGTCGAATGAAATTGTGTTTTTATACCTAATCCGTTAGGGTTTGCACTATTCAGTGCTAACTTCGAACTTTTTTGTCTAGTCAAAAACAATTAGTTGAGATAAGTAAGTTTCGAAACGGTTGTATTCGAAATAAAAAGATAAGTGTACTAATTTTATCTCCGAATTTGAATTTCTAACTTCAAAATGGTGTTAACTAAAACCATTGCGGTCTTTGCTTTTACTAAATTTAATTTGGTAATTTTTAATTGACCCTATTTACAAAAAAGGTAAAGAACTGTACAAGTACCATTTGATCCAGTCTATAATTTTCGATTCTTACATTCTGATGAAGTAGTCAAAGCTTTAAACTCTTTGAATTCTACTATTCATTAGCTCTCACTTTTCTAGCTTATTAAAAAATAACTATTGCTTTATTTCAAAAAATTGCATTAGTAAAGTCCTCCTCACATATGGCTAATTTAATTGGTTTGTTGTTAATAATATTTTGTTTCAGATTTTATTAGAGGGTGACTTGATAGTATAACTTTTCAGAATTAAATCTTAGTTCGAAGTTGCTCGAAGTTGAAGTAATAGATGATCTTAAGAAAATGTTTTGGTACTAACATTGAACGCGCCTTTTACCCTGTTTTGTTTCCTCTTCTTAGGGGGAAGAAATGGAAAAGTTGGCATATGTCAATTTTTTCTTGTATTACAGCGCTTGTAAATGTTTTTATTTCTGAACATCGGCGATATGAGAACCTTGAAATTTTGCCTTTCTTTTGTAATTGGCGCCAAGGCATCTTGTACTACGCGTCGAGGGCTTCGTTTACTTCCCTACGCTGGGCCTATATCTATTTGGAGCTACAAATTTAGGCTTATTTGTCTTACTATGAAGTGGAGATTCTACCATTTGCTTTTTCTTTGGTAATTTTGTATCATGTCATTTGTTCGCTTTGTGGAGTTAACTTTGTACGTCTTGGCCCCTTTGGCTGGAGTTGTACAAAGCGCTTCTCACAACTGCCTGCACCAAACCAAACAAGTAATCCTTACCGTCCCGTTCAAACCCCTTCAAACTTCATGGCTTCTGAATTAAGGCAATCAAGCAACAAGAAAGGTCAAGGAGAACTTGTATAAATTTAAATATATCCACAATTGGATTCATCTTCCTAGAAGTCCAACTTTCGGTAGGATCGTCTCATCTAAAATGAAGTTTGACTAGGTTTAACTGCAAATTCAGTCAAAATTACTCAGTATTAACAGTCACTCGCAATTTTGAAAAAAAACCACAAAAAATAAAAACACCGCATCTTTATACAAAACTATTTGCAAATGAATGATTTTCAGTAAGGCAAGTACTAAAACACCATTTTCACCAAAGACAAGTATCACGCAAATTGATACTCTCTACTTTACCCCTATTGATCAACTGTGCTAAAGAGCGACATCGTTAAACACTTCTTAACAAAGAAGCGGGGAAAATACAAAAAGAGTGCTCTATCTTAAATTGAAAAAGAACAATGTGTTGCACACTTGCAAGCCTTGCAAACACTTGGGAATGTTAAATGGCTTTTCAACTAGTAGGAAAATGGAAGAAGCATTTTAAGAGCCTTTGGAATCAATCCAAAAGACCGCCTCTAAAGAAAGCTTACATCCATTCTTTTGCTTTTGTTTGACCTTTTTCTGCCAGTGGCTAATTCTCTATACACTAAAGCACTATTCGATATGCACTAATAAGCACTATTCAATATGCCTATAAACAATTCAAACTTTACTATCAGGTATCTAACCAAATCTTTTGCAAATTGCCTTTTTAGCACTCTGATTTTTGGGAGATTCACCTGGCACCGTATAATACCTCCACAATTCCTTGCAAACATCCTCAAAGGCACTCACAGATATCGCCTCTAAGCTGATCTGTATGTCTTTGTCTCATTTTGAATCGCTCTTTGTTATCCCGCCCCAGACGGTTTCTTGTACCAAATGGCATGCAACCTTTTGTGGCAATAAAAATCGCCTCATGCGATGGTTAAAATCAATAACCTTGCGGAAAGAAAATGGCCATTTTTATGACTTTTCACAATATCTGCGCTTCTTCTGCTGATGTTCACACCTAAATCACGGCATTTTCATTTGCGAAAAATTTTCAATGTCATTGATCTGCGATGAGACGCCGCCGATGGGGCAAAAAACGAACTCCTGTCAAACAAAACAGCTCCTAAATTTGTCTTTTTGGTAAATGTGGCGACATATTTGACTGTTTTTTCATTGTATTTTTGTGATTTAGCATTTCAAAGTCTATTTGTGGCTGAAAAGCGCATAGGCAAAATATTAAAAATTTACCTTGATTTTATAGAAATGCGCCCTGTTTCTGAAATCATCCAATAATAATTAAGAGTCTGAGGTACTGGTCTGGACTTATTGTATTTTCAAGTTTACAAAGTTGTTGTTTTGTCAAGTTTTAAATGGGAGAGTTGTTTATGACCTGGTGAGTGTTCACACAGTATATTCACAAAGTGGAATCCAAAAGAAAGCGCAGTATGCGCGCCGATATTTTTCGTTGGCAACTGACGGCATTCACTCAAAAACAAAATCACTTTTTTTTTCTCAAAATTCAAAAACCGCTTCGCAAAATGCGAAGTGCGAAGAGTTTATTCGAACCCTGCTGCTGTTGCAACAAACCAATTAGCAGTCTTGATCTTCTCTCTTATTTGTCTTTGGATACCAGCATTCTCAACTAAACAATTAAAATATTCTTACACTATAATTTTTGTCATATAATCATAAGTCATTAATGTTGTTACTAGAAATATTACTTTTAAGCCAGCTGGATCACAGAAGAATCTTCACAATCCTGGATGGAGTAGTTGAAGAGAGTGCCAAGGAAGATTTGAGAATCAACTGCAAGAAGACTTAATGTATGGTTGTGTTTAAAAGGGAAAGCCTGGCGTGTGTTCTTAAAGTTAATGATGAGGTCATTATCACACACGTTTCTTCGTTCAACTATTTAGAAAGTCGAACCACTGAGGATGTCAGATGATTAAAACAGATCAAGAAAACCATATTCCTGGCTAAGCCAGCTTAAAACGCTTTGAAGGGCAAGTATACAACAAGGTTGGGTGTTCTGAATAGCCACGTATATCCAATTTTGAGATATGGTTCAAAAACATGAAAGAAAACATCAAAGTCGAAGCGCAATCTACAAAGATGTGAAATGTGGTTTTTGAGAACGACGATTAACTTAGCAAGACAGATAAGATCAGTAACGAGAAGGTATTAAGAAGGGTGGCAGCCAACAAGACCCTTAATAAATAAATCCGCATAAACCAACTAAACTTCGTGGGTCATGTTATGAGGAAAGGCGAGTTTCACGAGGTAGTGATGGCAGGAAATGAGGAAGGAAAGAGGAGCAGAGATAGGAAACGTTAAAGTATGTATGAGCAGTTTAAGGGAATGGTTTAACAAGGAAGGTGTGCATTACAGCGGCACAGAGCTCTTGAGTATGATACGAGAAAGAGGAAAGTGGTGTGACATAATCACCTATCTCCATAGAGGATATGTCACCAAGTATTAGCAGTAGTAGTAGTAGTAGAAGTAGTAGTAGTAGTAATAGTAGTAGAAGTAGTAGTAGTAGCAGTAGTAGAAGTAGTAGTAGTAGTAGTAGTAGTAGAAGTAGTAGTATTAGCAGTAGTAGTAGTAGTACTAGTAGTAGAAGTAGTAGTGTTAGCAGTAGTAGTAGTAGTAGTAGTAGTAGTAGTGTGAGCAGTAGTAGTAGTAGTAGTGTTGGCAGTAGTAGTAGTAGTAGTAGTAGTAGTAGTAGTAGTAGTAGTAGTAGTAGTAGTAGTAGTAGTAGTAGTAGTAGAGGAAGAAAAAGAAGTACTGTGCAAAGTGGCAGTTGTATGATTGCTGTATGTAATGACTAAATATGTAATGAAAAATGACTTCAATATTTACTAATTTCATTTTCACAATTATTAGCGTCTGTGTTTCTACTTTGATTTTGTTGTGCTAGCAATTAGTTGGGTCTCACCGAGGGGCCCAAGGATTAAAACTGTATCAGAACAAAAAGATATGTCAATCAGACAGACAAACATTTTCTTAACGGATATCTGGGCAACCTTCTTAACCTTGAGTACGCCTGGCCTCCAGGAATATTGTAGATAAGCTTATCATAACCTTTCTATTTGGTACTAGGGCAGCCACTATTACAATTGTTAACGTTTTGACTTTACACATTCTGGTGTTTCCAGGTCCTTTTATTTTATGACATGATAATCTTTGGGTGTGATGATATGGTCATCCATTACATTTATTATTATTTGAGTTTACCGCACAGCAAAAAAAAAAATGAATTGCTGATATTATACTGTAATTATTATTGACCTTAAATCATTTGTCATAGATAACATGAATTCTTCAGATACCAAGCTTATGTTAAATACCTTCCAGAGAGAAAGTGCTGTTGCACGCAGACATGCTTTCTGAACTTTTTCAGTGCCAGGGTCCGTATTAATTTCCTTCAGGTTTCTTTCTCAATTATGAGTAACGCATCAAGATGTTCCCACAACTGCAGGTACAATTACAACTTGTTTCACGTCATTCTTCCGTGCCTTTCAACTTTCCATTTTTGACCATTGTTCTTTGTTGTCTCTTCAATTTCTTTTCCTTTGATTTGCATATCAAAGGAGAAAGCTTCCTCTTCTTCTTTATCGCTAAAGCCCCATTGGAGCCGTAACCAGGATTCGAGTCAAAACAAGACCGTGTTTGCATGCATTACTGCGAGCTATTCACATTCTCCCTGACTATTCTCTGATGTTATATCCCAAGCTCGTCTTTTTTCCCTCCCTCCCTTATTCTCCATTCTCTTACAGTCTATTAACCTCATGACTACAATTTCCGGTCTTTATTTACAATGCATGTCTGTTGCTATCTTTCGTCTTTACTTGGTTTGCAATACCATCTTCTTCCTTAAATCCAAAAGCCTTATCTCAAATCCGTTTATTTGCTTTCATCTCAGTCCTAATTATCCATAAAACTCTTATACACAATCATATCTTAATGGATTGTAACGCTTATTTTATCACTCTTTTTCAAAGTCGAGCTTTCTGGGTGTAAAAGTTAAGTGTTCCCAAGCAAACCCCTAGCTTGCACTACCTTAAGCTCGCGACTATGTCGGCTGACTTCCAAAATACTGTTAGTTATATTTAGCAAAGATCTCGGCTTAATCTCCTGGCAGCTGTCACGATCTTTCTTTATCCTCAATCCTTAATACTTAAATTTCTGAGTACTTTTATTTCTTCACTGTTAACACAAATAGCTTGCTTGTTGTTCCTTTCTATTTCCATTGCTTGGGGTTTATGAGCAATAATCTATAAAGCAAATCTCAGACGTTCAAGTTGTAGTTCTTCAGCTGGCTTTTATAGTTCTCTTTGAAAGGCTGTTCTGAGTGAATTATCATCTTTCTATCTGATGTTCCGTATTGACTGACCACCATCTACACATCCTTGCCTATCTTTTTTACTTTCGTGTACTGTGGAAATTACTGCCTTCCACAGCTGCTGAATAGCACTCGTGAGATGAGAAGCCTTGACTTACTTACTATTCTGATATGAAACTATCTCTATGATCACTGTCAAGTCAAAAACATCTTCTGCTCATTTAGAAATATCATCAAAACTAAATGGCAAGCTGTGCCAAATTCAATGAGAGTATTTATTGAGTATATTGTGGACTAGTGTCAAAAGTATTCAAGTACTTTGCAACCATGAGTAATAATAGGGGAATTTCTTCCGTCGGTGTCTTTTCTATTATATTTCTGATTGTCAGAATTTCATTAGTTCTGCCCTTGCCATGTACAACCCAAAGTTTCTCTTTCCCTATGTAAGGGCCAGCATAGTGATTGATTCACATTCTTAAAATATCCAGAAAGTTTCTTGATGCATGACTGATTGGACTTGATGTACCGTGCTTAGCACAATCACAGGTACCTTTATCTTCGGTGTCCTAATAATTTTAGATACTGTGCAGTCCTTAGGCCACTCTCTCCTTTCCCATATTTCGGCTATGATCGATTTCATTATCTGTATTGTTGTTTCTCAACCAGCCTTGTTTGTAATTCCATCCAGTCCTCCAGCTTTATTACTCTTGATGTTAAACAGAGCGCTCCTCATAAAACTGACAGATACCTCTAGTTCTAATTCTGAAGGATACCCTACTATCAAGTTTAATATATCATTTCTACCTGGTATTCTCAATAGGTCTTCTTCTTCTCTTTCTCTGACTTTTCCCTTGTCAGGGGTCGTCGTAGCGAATATGGCAACTCCACCGTGTACGGTCCGGTGCATCCTCCCTCTTGAGCCCCTTCGCTGCCATCTCTTCTCTGATGTTACTCTTATATCTGCGCCTCGGTCTCCCTCGTCTTCTTGATCCTGGTATCTCCATCTGTATGCATCTCTTTACCGCATACTGTTCATCTCTTCTTTCAACATTTCCAAACCATCGTAGCCGATATTCCTGCAGCTTCAATGGGTAATTCCATTATTTAAACCATCGTTGCTTCATTGCTTTTTTCTCAAAAATGATGGTACAATTTTCATCCATTATTTCGATTCCAGAAGCTCTGGTAAGGCAACTCTTCCTAGGGAGGTGTCTACCTTGATACCTCTTTCTCTTCAATTGTTCCGCTATTAGATGATAGGCTGATACTTTGTGAGGCACCACTCTGCTGCAAAGACGACTTAGCTATTGTTCTCTTAAGGGATCCTGAAGGGAGCAACTACAACAACAACAACTACTAGTAGTAATAGTAATAGTAGTAATTTTTACGCGGATTTATAACCTTTCATTCAAATTACTGGTTAAAATACATATAGATAAAACAACTGTGTCAAATAATTATCTCTGTAACCGGCTAATCATTACACAAAAGACAGTTCTATGTTATAGGTAATCTTTTCTTCCCCAAATTTTTGCCTTCCTTTCCGCCCAGGCTAGTGTTCATTTCGTGGGACCTGAACTTCTTTTCATGAGGACAAAGTAGCTCACTCTAAAAAAAGGGGCATTGGACCAAGTTTTAAATTAGTTTTTCCTTGCTTAGTACAACTTACAGTAAATTAAAACAGGTGTTAATCGCCTTTTTTTTAATTTTTTTATTTACTCTTTCTGTATTTTCTTTTCTGAGTAACGCTTTCCTCTACCAGTATATTATAGCTTGTTAGGGGTCCAAATAATTTTCCTTCAAAAACAAATAGCTAAGCCGCGTCAAACTTTGATATCTTATAATAAATGGATATATATATATATATATATATAAGATATGATAAGTTGGAAAGAATCAAAAAACTACACAGTCCATTTCGACAAGCCTGTTTCGTGATTTTATTCACTCTTCAGGAAATTTCCTGAAGAGTGAATACAATCACGAAACAGGCTTGTCGAAATGGACTGTGTAGTTTTTTTATTCTTTCCCACTTATCATATCTTATATTACGCTCTGCATTTATGTATTGAGCACTTTAATACGGATAACCGAATCGAAAGCTTTATATATATATATAT
>RDPX01000001.1:4581482-4594781 GCA_003991215.1 Morbakka virulenta | reverse complement strand
ATATAAGATATGATAAGTTGGAAAGAATAAAAAAACTACACAGTCCATTTCGACAAGCCTGTTTCGTGATTTTATTCACTCTTCAGGAAATTTCCTGAAGAGTGAATAAAATCACGAAACAGGCTTGTCGAAATGGACTGTGTAGTTTTTTTATTCTTTCCAACTTATCATATCTTATATTACGCTCTGCATTTATGTATTGAGCACTTTAATACGGATAACCGAATCGAAAGCTTTATATATATATGGTTGACATGGTCATCGACTCATGATCCATGATTTCTGTTATTACCACCAGACAATTTCTCATTCTTTTATTTTAATCTATCACATCTTTTTACTCTTCTTTGTCATTCCTCTTGCCTTATATATCGTTCTATAACAATCATTCTTACTTTCTTTTGTCATTCATCTGCTAACTTTTCTCTTTTTTTCTTTGTGTGTGCGAGTGTGTGTGTTTCTCGTTGTGTTGTCTTTTGTATTGTCCTGCTGTTTGTTCATGCATGAGTCGTTTCGTCATGGTCATTAATTTAGCCAATACCATCTTTGGCTCTGAGTGTTACACTCTAATACTATATATATATATATATATATATATATATATATGGATGTGCGTGTGTGCGTGTATATATACATATATGGATTTTAGAATTTATGGTGTAGTTTCACGTCACTCCTTACGCAAGAACACAGTTCCAACATATCTTCGGCAATGAATTATGAATTAAAAAACTAATTATCTAAAATCCTTAAAAATTTTACTTGCCCTGTATCTTCGAAACCTCCCTTTTCCGCAAAACAATCCAATGATATTGCAATAGTCTTGCGGAAGAGTGTTGCTTAAAAGAGTTAATGCTTTGCAAAATTGCACCTAAAAGGTAATAAAAAAACTCTTATAGAACGAAGTATTGCTATTGCATTTACTACAACAACAACTACTACTACTACTATTACTACTACTACTACTACTGCTGCTGCTACTGCTACTACTTCAAATGTTGTTGCTACTGCTGTTGCTAGTACTACGACTATTCCTCTCTTTCATCTACAACTTCTGATGCTGTCGCTGCCATTACTAATTCAATGGTTTTTGTCTACACTACTACTGTTACCATTACTGTTGCCGTTCTCGGTTTTTACACTTGTGTTTGTTTACTGGAGTTCTCTTCGGAAATTGTTCAGATATTGTATTTTGTCATCAAAAAAGGCTTGTTAAAAAGATTGCTTATGGGCTTGAGTAATTTAAAGGTCCTGGTTTAGATTCGATTCCAGTGGTTGTTTTAAAAATTACTTCTCAGCTATCTTCCTTCCTGTATAAAGTGTCTACTCCTTGCCCATCGAAGTCATGTTTTCCGACTCTCTAATTGGTTTTTTAGGTGTTCCTTATCTTTAAGAATGCAGGCGGTCCGTCTATATCTCGGCAAATATCGACCTACAAGTCTTCTTTTTGTCATTAGTAAAGTCATTGGACGACTTATTAACAATGCAGTGGTGTAATTTCTCCAGAGCCCACGTCTCTTTGTTGATGCTTGGTACGTATTCGAAGGATCGAGCTCCACTGGCGTTTTTTTGACTGTAATCACTAAGTGCATCTATTGCTTTATGAATCTATCTGGTGAAGAATGTGTCATAGCTCTGAATATGTCCAAGGCATTTGATAAGGTATGACACACTGGTTTACTCCATGACATATCTGGTAACGGCATTTGTGAAAGGATCTTTAGTAGAATGCAGACCTTTCTCTCAAATCGTAAAATGCGTGTCACACTCGATGAAATTACATCTGATGACTATTTCATTAATGCTAGCGTTTGTTAAGGTTATATTCTTGGGTACAACTCTTTTCTTTCTTTACCTCGGTGACCTTCCATGTAACTTGACTCAGTTTGTAAACATCTACGCAGACGACAGTACTATGTACTCTGTACGTCATACCTACCGAAGGTTTGGAGACTCACTTTCAGGCTGTCAGAAAATGGGGAGGAAAGTAATTGGTTACTTTCAATGTGGCAAAAACCCAATAAATGTAGTTCAATGGAAACTGTCTTATCCCCCTCCAATTTTATAGACAATCATTCTAATGTTATACCTGGTGAGGTTGATTGTCCTCTTAACCAATGCTCATCAAAGACGATTCTTGGTTTGTCAATTCCTCCAGATACTTCTTAGGGTTCTTATAATCAATGTATTGTTGAGTCTGCTTCTAAAACGGTCGATTCTTTCTATTGCACGGGAGCGTACCTTACGTCTGAACCCACTTTGTATAACCGTAAATCTACATTCATTCTTGCAGTTAGTAATATCTGGATAGGTGCTCCTTTATCTCATTTTAATGTTCCTGATCGAGTCCAAAAACATGTTTGTAACTTGATAGGTCCAAATCTTACTGCTACTCTTCAACCTTTGTCTCATTGACGAACTGTACCTTGTCTGTATTTTTTTGTAGGTTATATCATGGAAAGTGTTCTAATGAGCCTTCCGCATTGACACCAGCCCAGAATGTTGATCTCGTGTGACTTATTACTCCAAAGGTCTTCATTCTTACGCTCCATCCTTGTTACTAGTAGCTGTAATAACTCTTTTTATGAATGTAGTTTCTTTCCTCATGCAGCTAGATCGTAAAAGTCACTGGTTTTTGAGTGCTCCCCTCCATCATATGACTTTAATAAAGTAAATTCAAAGGTCAACTTTTATCTCTTGTTCTAACCTTTTTTTTCTTTCTGTCGCATTTTTCATAGCACCAAATACCTGGTGGCTTTATTATTTAATTTGACTACTACTACTACTACTACTACTACTACTTATCCTACAATTATGGCTCCTGCTATCGCTGTGACTACTCCTTCTCAACCAGCGGTAATTGCTATTACCATTGCTTCTGCTGCTACTATTGCAAATACAAATCTTACTTATGATAATACCTATGGTACCTTTAACATGGAATTAATATAGACATACTACAGAAACAATAGTGAGTGAATGTAATAGTGAAATATTATTACATTCAAAATTGGTTTTCACACTTGTTCTGTCCGCATGGACCATATCAACCTTGCAGTAAATCAGCACTTAGTTGAGGAGGTATTGTGACATTTAATAACCAGGTGATTGAGAACTATTGCCTGTAGCAAGTCACGTGCCAGTTGCAATGAACTGGGTACTTTTATATGGAAAATAGCACACTCCTAAATATTATCGAACATGAATAGTTGAAACCAGGTCACCGAGGTCGAGATACACTGTACAAGTGATAAAAGGAGTACACCTCTGAGACTAAATTCCATTGTTGCATAAGGTTACCTGGACTTTGAGAGAATGCTGCCCTCAGCAGGGCATGATCAAGAAAATTGGTACAATTTTGAAAAAAAAGCAACGAAAAAACACAAAGCTCTGCCTCACCAAACTCATCTCCTTGTACATGTGTCAAAGAATGTGCACTGAAAAGCCAGGTTTGCATGTGCACACTGGTAAATGAATTTACTGTCTATCTATCCATCTTATCGATGGAAATAACCATAATTCAGTTTTCAACAAAAAAGTGCAGTCAGTTCTTGCCACCTAACAATCCGTTTTTCTTAATTTAACTTCAAAATTGATCACTGTTCACTTCAAAAGCATGTTAGCGACCTAATGTATCCTATTCTTGCCCATGAGTTACATACAGTAGTAAAGATGCTGCTTGTCTAAATTTCGAAGAACAATTTCTGTAGTAGAATCAAAGGCCAGTCGCAAAGAAAAACAACCTCAAAATGCTTTAAAAATAGAGGAAATAGCTCTGCAAGATCGCTGTAAAAAAACTAGTTATTGTAAGTCCAAATGCAGAGACAAAATGAGAGCAGTGAAGAAGAATATGTACTTTGAAGTAATTCTGTTATAAAGGAGTACGTTACGAGGGGTAAACGTTTGAATTTTTAATACCAAAACGATGCAACTCAGTGTTATTGGATCAAGTTTACTTACTGGCTCCGTAAGAAAAGTTGTTTTCAAGCCATGCTCCCTAAAGATGTTCGCTTTGGGACTAAGCGACAGCAATATGCTGTTTGGCTGTACTTTACAATGTCAATTAACAAGTACCGTGGTCAAAAACTTGCAATTCCAGTGTTAGGACGGCAGGAACGCTGGTGACTAGTATCCCAAGGTGTCTTTTTATTAACAACCAACGTGTAAAGCAGGAAAACCGCGTATCAAAAAGGTTTTATGAAAAACATTTCATTTTGCTTTCTTATTGTGAAGCAGCCATACCAAAAGAACACTGAAATCCCTAAAAATTTGGTGTCTGTGATTTGCACTTCAGTCAAAGAGTGCGCATGCCAATACAACACATTCATAATTACTACCCTCTTCCGTACTTTGTTTTTCATCTTACCTGTTCTCCTATTTCCAGATGTAATTCTCCAGCTTCATCTTTATTTTCCTTCAAAATACCATTGAATTCGATGGTACAGTCAACATGCAATTTGACTTCTCGATCATTCTGTACAAACGCCAGCTTCACCCAACTATCCAAAGGTAAGTCGACCTGAAACGACGTTTTAACATTTCTGTATCGATATGTGACAAAACCTTTTCCAATAGTAATGGCAAGAAAGCTCATATCTGTTATTTCATTTCTGACAAAAAGTAATAATTCTTCCCGTTCTATCACCCCATTTAGTCGAAACGATATCATAGTGGTCAGCTTAGTAAAATTTGTCAGGCTGAATTTCACTGGCAAAGAAAACTGGTTCTTGAGTTCTGCATCAAGAGGGTTAATGTAATCAATCACTGCAAACGAGAAAAAAATATCAGTATTTAGTCACAATGGTATACATGAGAAGAAAACCTAGAGCGTGCCTCAATGCAAAGGTAAACCGGCGGCATACATTTAATGTTTACTTTGGTGATTAAAACACATTGCAACAATGTACTAAGGCCGATCTACTGCAGCAGCGGGTTATTATAATAAAGTACCAGAATACGCAGTTATGTTGCTAATGACAATAGTTAATTGCCTCCAATATAGGTTTCTCCCTCTTGTTCTTGCACAGAATTTGCAAAAAAAGTTTATGATGCATGACATCAAAAATTCCAATTAAATATATATATAAGGATGATAGCCACGACGAGCCACATGACATAAATAAGAACAGGATAGTCATATATAAATATTTTATTTTATTTCATTTCATTGACACATCCATGACAGACCAATTATTTAAGACAAATCGTTAAAGCACAATCAGGTTTTAAAACAAATCTGTTCCGATTTAATCAAGAACGTCCCCCCCCCAAAAAAAAAATTGGGGATATATATATATATATATATATATATATATATATATATATATATATATATATATATATATATATATGAAAAGCACGGCGAAATAATTACCTGAAATAATTACTTACTTTAGTTACCCGTTCTTGAAACGTTCTTGATTATATCGTAACAGATTTGTCTTAAAACCTGATTATGCCTTTTTTGTCGTTGTTTAGGTAATTATTTCACCGTGGTTTTCACATATATATACCCCCCCAAAAAAAATTTTTGCCCACTTATGGGACAACCTGCCCCGAAACGTTCTTGGTTATATCGTAACAGATTTGTCTTGAAACCTGACTATGCCTTAACTTTTTGTCTTAAATAATTGGTCTGTCATGGATGTGTCGATGAAATGAAACAAAATAAAATGTTTACAAATGACTATTCTGTTCTGATTTATCTGTCATGTGGCTCGTCGTGGCTGTCATGCTAAAATTCATACTTTAGCTGCGTTTTCCATCTGATGTCTAAATATATATAGTTAGAACATCATGTTTCAAGATTGGAAGCAAGATACCAAATAGTGTGGGATTAAATTGTTTTTGTTTCCCCTTCTTGTTGTTGTTCCTGCTAATATTAGTGAGTTTTCGGCAAAAGTTTTTAATGACCAAGGCCAAAAGTCACCTCAGCAGAGAAAGTTAATTGTACTTGAACTTTTTCCTGAAAATCTTTTTTCAAAAAAAGCGCCAATTTTTTTCCAACTATTACAATTTCGTTTTCAAGGGAGAAATAAGGGACGAATTACTTTTTGGGTAATTTCGGGGCTCCGATCAAGAGCTTTAGCTTAAAGAACCTTGCGTGTTGGAATCTGATGGTTTACCACAAGGCCACTGCTCCTATTGAGAAAATAGCAACGGTACACCACAGAAACATGTCCAGGTCATTGCCCCAATTATAAGAACTACGGATTATCAAACGACCTTCGAATAAAAGCGCATTAATTGCAGGTCAAATTTAATAACCCAAAAGTTTAAATAAAGTCTGAGCAAAATTTAGTGTGAAAACGTCATGAAAGGTAGCAGAATCTTGCTTCAAGGTACGAAAAAAAATGCCAGAAAAACTTGGCCAAATGAAAACATTATTTCTTAGCTTTTTCAAACCTGGGCTTTAAAATTTCTGCTCAGTATTATCGTACATTATTATTCAGATCAAATTCGACCTGTTATGACCTTCATTCCTTTCCTGTTGACTGTTATCTTCTGACAGTTTTCCAGGAGCAAACACGTGCTCCCAAAGGGCACAGGTTGATACAGAGAAAAGGGAACGGAAACACTGACCACATTTTTACTGAAAAACAATTTATGCTAAATAACTGATTATGAAATAACTACCGTATACCGAGTTTATTCCTCGATTTTGAAATTGACAGTAAACAAATGATCAGTCCCAGTCAAAATTATGAAAATGAATTGAAGATTCCAGAAATTTGGTGACCAGACCCCTTTGACTCTCCCAAAACATGGAAAACTACTTTTGGTAACTCTTCTGAAGAAGTGAAAAAGATGGCCGCAGGAACACTTTCATTCCTTGTCAGGTAAGTATGAATAAGTTTGGTCGGTGACGCGCCCAATCTCTTCGGAGGAATGTCTAAATAAAAAGCCAATAAATATTGGATCTCAGCGCAATGTCGACAAACGACGGAAGGCGTATTTGATTGATTGAAGAAGTGGGTTTAAAAACACTAAAGGAAGAGTGTCTATATTTCAATATGACCTCTTGCAGTTGAAATCTGGGGAAAGAGGACCGCCATCAACTTAATCGGGTTGGAGAAAAATACCCTCATAGGGTCTCCACCTACGCAAGTATCACCAACAATTTTCCCTTCCTTCATTTCTACTCGATATATTCATAAAAATCAAAAGACAAATATCTAAAATTTGAATATTCAAAAAATTAGTAAACATGACATTTTCTGTGATTAAATCTAATGAAATGTACTACTAGTGATGGTAAAATCCATAAGCATACCTCTGGGTCATTTTGGGATCGTCTAGGTTAGTTGATGGGCTTTATGGTTGCTTCTCTTCGTTTTTCGTTTCAATGGCTATTTTAGTGGTTATTTTAATGGTTATTTTTGTAACTGTTTTTAGTGCGTGTTTTAGTCATTCCTAGTTTCAGTTAGGTTTGGTAGTTTTTGGTCGTTTGTCGTTTTAGGGATTTTCTGTTTAGAACCGTAGTCCCAAGTTTAAGTGGTTTTCCCGATATTTTTGTTTGCTTCTTGCTTTCATTGAATTTTTCATTTCTTCTCAATCATGGTTTCATATTCCGGGAGGTTTTATTCATGTGTTGTTTTTTTCAGAAAATTATCGTCATTCCTCCTTCCAGTGGTTTTCAGTTGTTTTTTGTCGTTCTTTGTTTTTCATAGGAGTTTTGGGTGTTTTGGGCATTTCCGTTTTAATACGTGTGCCTGACGAAATCATCATCATCATCATCATATTCGGTTTAACGTCCGTTTTACATGCTAGCATGTGTTGGACGCTTTCTAGAAATTGACTTCCAAATTATCCTATCCTTCACCAGATCTCTGCTGACACCTTTTTCCTTCAGATCTATCCTTATCACTTCCTCCCATGTTTTCTTCGGTCTTCCTCTGACAGTGGTTCCTGTCACCTTGATTGTTCTGCATCTACTTGTCCAAGCATTCTTGTCCATTCTCTCCACATGACCAAACCAACGAAGCCTCCTATTCTGCATACAGCTGCCAATACTGTCCAGATTCAATCTCCTTCTGACTTCACTAGAACTGAGCCTGTCCTTTAGACTTACGTTGCACATCCATCTTATCATTCTCATGTCATTCCGCTCCATGCGGCTGACATCTTCAGCTTTCACTGGCCAAGTTTCACTGCCATACATCATTGTGCTACGTACACATGCCTGGTAGACTCTACCTTTGGTAGGTAATGGCAGAGCTCTGCTGGTTAACAATGACATCAGCTCCCTGAACTTACTCCATCCACTGTTAACCCTTGCTGTAACACTTGCACCAGCTCCCCCCTCAGCTCCAAGGGTGTCACCAAGGTAGCAAAACGTCTGGACAACCTCAATATCCTCATCCTCCAAATGCACTTTATGTAGGTCTAAGTCACAGGTTGCCTCTCCTTCTTTGCACCTCTTGCAGCTAAAACGGTTAGTTTCTGTCAGTTTGCCCTTTATTCCACTGCACCGTTTATGTACCCAGTGCTTGCAAGTACCACAATAGATTGAGTTGCTCCCAACTCCCTTCCCACAGACTGAACAGGGAAACTTTCCTTTCTCCAATGGCTTTCCTAAATTGCAACCACTGACCATCACTTTTGTCTTGCCCATGTTCACTCTCAAACCTTTACCTTCCAAACCCTTCTTCCAAGTCTCTAACTTAGCAAGTAGACCATCCAATGTCTCACAGGAGAGAACCAGGTCATCTGCATATAGCAATTCCTCTGGGCAACCCTTTCGAAACTCTCTTGACAGTGCTTCCAAAACACAAATAAAAAGCAGTGGACTTATTACAGATCCCTGATGAACTCCAACACCCACACCAAAACTCTCAGTATAGGAACTGTTGACCCTTACCCGACTTTTAGCATTTCTGTACATTGCCTGAACAACCTTAATCAGCCATTCACTTACTCCTAGTTTCCGTAAAGCCCACCAAACAACTTCTCTTGGCACTCTGTCAAAGGCTTTTTCCAAATCCACAAAGGCAAAGTACAGCTTCTTGTTTTTCGCAAGGTACTTCTCTTGCATTTGTCTAAGGATAAAAATGGCATCAATAGTTCCTCGTCCAGGCATAAAACCAAATTGCATGTTATCAATGTTTATTTCAATTCTAATTTGTTTTTCCATAACTCTTTCAACAACTTTCAGGACTTGGTCCATTAACTTTAATCCTCTGTAATTATCTCTTTCTAGAGCTTCTCCTTTTCCTTTGTAACAATTGATAATTGTACTTATTTCCCAGTCCTCAGGAATGACACCATCTCTTATGATCTGATTTGTTAGATCAGTGATCATCTCTATACTTCTTTCACCTGCAGCTTTGACCATCTCTGCCACAATTCCTGAAGGACCAGCTGCTTTGCCTTTCTTCATTTTCTTTACAGCTTCCCTCACCATTTCTTTCTCAATGAAAATGGCTGGTCCAGATACTGTTTCTACCTTTCCAAGATTTTCTCTATCCCAAGAAAACTCTGTGTTCAACAATCTCTCATAATAGCACTTCCAGGCATTCTTCTTTTCAAGTTCACTTGTTGCAAGTTCTCCATCATCATTCCTGATACACTTTTCTCCAATGATATCCTGATTAGTCTTGATCATCTGCTTAGCTATCTTGAATACTTCATTCTTCTGGTCATCTCTACACATTATGTCTGGAAACCTTCTTTTCTCGGCATCCATCTTTGCTTTGTAGATTGCTTGCCTAGCTACTCTCTTGGCCTCCAGATACCTTTCTTTGTTAACTAACCCCTTTTTCCATTGACTCCACAGCCTTCTCTTCTCTTTCACATAATTTTCAACAGAAGTATTCCACCACCATGTCACTCTATGACGTGGAGGCCCTTTTGTCCAGCCACAGACTTGGTCTGTGGCTTTTAAAAGTGTATCCTTGATCTTCTCCCATTGCTCTTCTACACTTCGTAGGTCTTTTCCTGGACTGGCTCCCACAATTCCATTCACTTGATCTTCAAAGGCCTGCTTTACTTGTCCATCATTTAGTCTCCACACCTTTCTCCTTGGGATATACTTTCTTTTCACTTTATGTACTTTCTTAATCCTGAAGTCACAAATTACTGGCTTATGCTGGGTCACAAATTCTTCACCGGGTATCACTTTTACATCTTGCAAATACTTCCTGTCTTTTGTCTTTACCAAAATGTAGTCCACTTGAGTCATAGCTGTCCCAGACTCATAGGTTACCAGATGGCTATCCCTTTTCTTAAAAATAGTATTCGCCACCAACATATCCATGGCAAGTCCAAACTCTAGAATTCTTTCACCCTCCTTATTTCGGTCACCATATCCATTTCCTCCATGGACTCCCTCAAACCCAGATGCTGTTCTTCCAACATGGCCATTTAGATCACCTGCAATAGCAACAATTTCTTTCTCTGCCAGCTTACCAGTGACTGCAATGAGACTGTCATAGAATTCATCCTTGTCTTCTTCACTTAAGCCACATTGTGGTGCATACACTGATATTGCTGTGAAGATTGTCTCACCTATCATCAGTTTAATCAGCTTAATTCGATCTTTTATGCGTTTGACATCAATCACCTTGTCTATCCATGTCTCTGCAACAAAGATACCTACACCACCCGTGCCTTTTCCAATACCTATCCAAAACAGATTGTATGTTGCCTTTTTCCCTTCTATCATTCTTACAGATTTCCCTCTCCATCGTGTTTCTTGGAAACACGTGTTTCTTGAAATGACGGGAAAATAAAAAAAATGACGACGGAAAATATATCCCTTCTTTAATTTCTTCGCGTTCAATATAATTCTACGTCTAATTAATATAATTAGACGTAAAAATTCAAGTTTCGTACCTGTATGGAGGCAACCACTTTTTAAATCTTTCTTTTTACCTTAACCCAATGGAGTGAGCTGATACTACATTAACTTTTAATTATTGCAACGTGAGATTTGCGCAATTGCTTCGTCCAAGCTCAAGTTCCCAGTTCTTTAATCTCCAAATATGTTTCTTCACGTTTGTTCTGCCCTTTGACTGAACCGGAAAATTAGTAAGGCAGAAAAGAAAATACAAGGTTAAATATTTAATGGATTCGTGCATGACCTCAAGGATGTTCTTTTAAAAAGATGATTCAAAATGAGAGTCCGTTTTAATTATATTACCAATTTTGATATCTAAAAATTGAATAGCTACAATTGTTTCCTTTAACAGACAGCAATAATCGTTTAGCGGATTCTTGGTGTTGCTTAACTTTTTAGCCGTTTCAAACCAAATTGATGCTGCAATAGTGCTCCGTAAGGGCAAAAAAGTACGATAAAGATATTTATTTGTGTACTATATATTCATACACATTATTTGCAGCACTTTATTACCACTATCAATATTGAATGGGTTTGGTGGCTTACTCAATACGTTTATTGTTTTGCTTCGATTCAACCTAAAAATAATCAAATTAACTTGTGGGGAATGAACCAGAAGAGTGTTGGTTTGGAATCCCTTAAATGCTAATTCCCGTGCTGGAACGTCTATTGGGCTGTTGATAATTAATGATATAATGTTCTCTATTTCCAACACAACAGGTAACATTGAGTTCTTACAGGAATAATCGCCCTTAAATACCAAAACAAAATATAATGAACTTAGTTGATCTGCCTTGGAAGGGAAATCATCGTCCTGTGGGAAGCTCGGTCCTATATGCGTGATTAAGATGAGGTCTAATGATAGGACACTGGAGAAAGGGCAGCACACTTGATATCTCAGAAAAAATGGCCTGGTTGAGAACGAGCCTCAAATGGCAATGTATGTAACCAAGATACCAAAATGCACAGATATTTTCACTTTACTACAATCAGCAGTTCTGTAATACAGTAGCTGTTTCGCAGTTAATATGACTAAATAAGGAAGTGTGGTGCAATCAAATCATCATTTAACTTGACGTAAGCTATCCATTTAAGCTTTGATTTGACAGGTTTACAATATAGCTGTATCCCACCACACATGGCTCTTGGCAAACAAACAACCAATTCCTAAAGTTCGAAGACCACTTTTCAACAATTTGATTCCAAGTATTTCGTGGCTTTCCGCTAAATAAACTTTTTAATAATCACCTTCTTGCACCTTTTAAACAACCAGTGTATGATTTAAAGCAGCGGTCCCCAACCACCAGGCCGCGGACCAGCACCGGGCCGTAGAAAAACTCTTACTGGGCCGTGGGATGACAGCATTATTTTTTCTGGTGCTCACATTTTAATATATTTTAGTGTTTCTGGTTTTTCTTTTTACTTTTATTAATGTATATATTTTGTAAGAACTTAAACTAGTTCAAATATAAGATTTAGATATCCGATGTTTAAGTTTTAATTTGTTCTGCCACTTACCCATGCACCGGTCCTCGGGAAGTTCTTAAACTTTGAAACCGGTCCTTGGCACACAAAAAGTTCGGGACCACTGGTTTAAAGCGTATCAACAGTTCTGAATAATTGTATTAGTGGGCCATAGAGGGCATTTGGGGCGATTGGGTAGTTGGCGTTTGCGTAGTTGTAATAACATAGTGTACAGAAAATCACATCACATTTGTCTAAAAGGTCAAAATCCAGTTTAAATGAGATTTCTTGTAGCCGAAAAATCTCAACCTGTCACACAGTATTTTTCTTCTGATCATATTTTGTTCCAAAGGATTCACCAAGCAAAATTGTCGGTTCTACTAACAAAGAAAATGTTGAAATTTTCAAAACTATGGTTGTCAGCCACCGAAATGCTTAATTTTCTTATGAACTTTCTGAAATTTTCGGATTTTTTCCTCTTCCGATAGAGGTTCTTGCTACATCTTTTAACAGTCAAACAAACGAGGGTTATTCTGTTTTGCTGGCCCGTCTCTAGTGAAGGTTTATCGATGTTCCGTTTAATGTAAGGACAATAGGTTTTTTCTGTTCTGGCGGATAATACCTTAGTCCTTTTTATTAAAATCTGGGGTATTTATGTACAACGGTTTTTTTCCTTAATGTTAATTTTTTAATGCCAATTTCAATTTTTCGCTAAAAAGGTGTGAATAGAAATTTGTAAATGTACCTTATCCTAAGAAAATAACAAATTTGTGAAATAAACACTGGTACAGTTAAAACAAAATAATTTCCTGAAGTAAAAATAAATACTTACAAAAGAAAAACTTCTCAGATGCACATTCATATGTACATCTGAGAAAGAAAGAGAAAGAGAAAAAGAGAGAAAGAGAGAGGAAGAGAGAGAGAGAGAGAGAGAGAGAGAGAGAGAGAGAGAGAGAGAGAGAGAGAGAGAGAGAGAGAGAGAGAGAGAGAGAGGGGGA
>RDPX01000001.1:4561763-4578343 GCA_003991215.1 Morbakka virulenta | reverse complement strand
AGAGAGAGAGAGAGAGAGAGAGAGAGAGAGAGAGAGGGAAAGGGAGAGAGAGAGAGAGAGAGAGAGAGAGAGAGAGAGAGAGAGAGAGAGAGAGAGTGTGTGTGTGTGTGTGTGTATACTGAATAAAGAGGGTAAGACTGAAAGGTACATGCAAATAGATTGGATGAGTCGCTATTCTCGATATTCCGCCTAAAAAGGGTAGTGGAATGCTTGTACAAATAAAAATACGCATCAAAACCTAAAAAAAAATTGTATGCTCTGCCTCTTTAAGCTATCTTTTATATCTACTTGAAATACGTATATAGATTTGTTATGAATAAATAAAATTTGTATCCCTCTGTGGAAAAAATAACAACTTGACTTTCTCTGTCTGGTAAAGCCTGGTGATCATGTACCAATAAAATTTCATTAAATAGATTCACTGATAAAAATTTTTCATAAGAATATTTTTATGGGAAAGCCAGACTTAAAATATGAGTTTAAGACCCTGGAAGAACAATATGCCTATTGTTTAAGAACAAGAGTGTATTTACTGTAAATTTGAGTTTAACAATACATAACGTGTGTCAGTAGCTCGTATTAAGGGAAACCTTTGCTGGTGGGGTTTTTCACTGCGTACATCAATTTTTCTGTGAAGCCAAAGAAACTGTTCAAACAACAATAGCAAAGACAATATTAACAGATTTCACACTGCTCCCTGACCAAATCACTGGACCTGAAAATGTTCTTCCCTTGCCCAAGCGAGTTAACTGCTGCTGACAGACGTTATAAATACATCATGCCAATAATCTGCCTTGCAACGAGACAACTTGGAAAAATCCCCACTGTCGATTTCACCTCTGTTTCTACATTTTGTTAAGGGCGATTTTTGCCTGCGGTGTACACTGGACAGAAATTAAAATCCTGATCACTGAGGGTAAGGCTTAATAAAGTTCGTAATTCTTGTACTTCAGTAACGAGTTAGGAAGCGAAGACAACTTATAAATTCATCTGAATAATTTCACGACTTTATACAGTTGTACATCAGCGTTAATTCTCATGTGTGTGCCCAATATTCAATTACAAAAAAATACAATGGCTCCAGTATGTTTGGATCGATTTCTTTCTCGTTTGCAACTAAAATAGCAATCAAAAGCCACCACAAGTGTAACAAAAAACACAGCCGCACAGGATATTGTTTTAATGCTGGGTATTTCCCTAGCCTTACACCATGTGCAACGATCCTCGCGCTAACCGAGTTAATAGAACATTTGACTCAAAAAAAAAAGTTGATTCAATGATAATCAAATCAGATGGGAAGTTAGATTCATACAGGCTTACCTTGTGGAGGTGATACAACAAATCCCCAGGACGCTGAGTTACGAGTAAGCTGTGAACTAATGAAAATTACTAAAAGCAAGCATTTTCTCAACACCATTATTCTTGAGGAAATCCTGAAGTATCAGGCTACCTCCAGACATAAAACGACTATCAACTATCCATGCATTATTTCAGTAAAAGAATCTAAACAGTCGTTTGTCTGGGGATCGTTGCAAAAACCTCCAGGGTACAAAAAATAGCTTAACGGAAACACGATAGCAACTGAGTGTGACCAAAGAAACGGGTCGGCAGTATATAAGATGGTCATCCATTTAGGAGACAATACATCAGTTTAACTTCTTTATGAATCGCTGAAAGAAAACTGTTCATGTTGTTTACAATAATCGTTTCTTTTGACATGAACAAATTGTTCTGTCACCATTTTACTACAGAAATCTTTTGTCATTCATTTCACTGAAAAGAATTTCAAACAATCGTTATTTTTGCAAAAGCGGAAGTGCTAACAGGGAATGACCAAGGTGGGGATCTCTCTCACACTGTCAATGACTGGCTTCTGTTGCAAACTTGTCATGTACTATTTGTCTTAAAAAAATTTCCTAAAATAATTGCCCCAATAAAAAGTCATTAGGCCGGTTTTCCTAAAATATATCCACTTTGTAATACCCTGCGATGGCCTTCTTCAGCATTTGCTTTCCTACCATTTTGGAAAATGTCTGATTAATGAAAGATAAACAAGAAAGCCTTAAAAGGCTTGGACAAACCATAAATAATTGTTTGGGGCAAAGCAAGTTATTTATTTGCCTTTTAAAAAACTGGCTCTTATTTAAAATAATGTGTTGTTGAATCTACCCCTGTCTGTTTCAATTTCTTTTGAGGGAACCAATAAATAGAAACGAGTCGTCTTGGTTCAAAAGAATCCTATAGTGCACGAAAATAAGAGAAAATTCACTTTTTGTAAGTAAACAAGCCTGTTAATAAGCAACCAGAGCTGAGGTCAGAAACTTTTATGAAGCTTGAGGACTCGTCGAAGAAGCTACAGTCCAATACACAAAAATACAGAACACAAAAAACTTAAGGCGTTGTTTTAGTTCAATTACTGACTTCATTGTCCAATTCTGATGGTAAAAATATCGACTGTAAAAGAGACCAAATTTGGTTTAGTTTACAAACTATCAGTTTCGTTAAACGTTATTCCATGTTCACTGTGGAGTGTCTCTACCTGTCTTACCGCATGCAATCAGGGAAATATTTGCTAAAACGAGGGCTAGAAGTAAGAGGAAATTTTCTGTACTTAAATCCCCCTTCCCAAAGTTCCCAGTTTATTTGTTTAAATATAAAACCAGAGTTAAGGGTTCAAGTGAATCTAAGATTTAAGCAACTCGTAAGCAACTTCAGGATTAAAATCGCATGTCTTAAGCAATATTAATGGCTCTTTCGGATAAATCAGGCCGATTAGGGCACCTCCTGGGGGGTTCCATGGGGATGCCCAGAAATCTTTTTTTTATACTCAAAATTGCTCATGAAAATGGATACCAAAAATAGTGAAATACATATTTCTTAAATTCTTGAATTTTTAGATACTATTTTAAGGCAGATAAATCGGAGGCAACAGGCCTTTTCATGTAAAAGGAAAGAAAAAAGAACCAAGAACTGAAACCTTCCTAAAAAATCAAATAATTGACCATGAAGGAAAAAAATCTAGATTAAGATCTAGATTAAGATAAATTTATGTGGTCGTTAGGAAACATAATTTCTCTAACCCAGTTATGAAATTGACGGTTTGGAACGTAGGATATAAAAGGAGTCAACGATGTAAAACATTACTCTGCAAATGACAGCAATAAAGATCATGTAAAAATATTTTATCAGAAGCTGCAAATCAATTTCATGAAAAACGCCAAATTATCACTGCATTCAAGAGTCTGTGCCAAAAGTTTAACATTTAATTCAGTTAAAATCGGAAACGAACCGAGCTTTGCAAAGGGATAGCCTCATGTTAAAGGCTTGTGATCATACTGTGAACTTACGAATCCCGCCAAAGGAATTTTAAGTGGTGGTTTGTTGTTGTTGGGGACAAGAAGAAGAGGAAAGTTTAGCCCTGGTGTAGAATAAGTCCCCAGGGGTTGTTTCCTCATTCGGAGCAGATAAATAAATCGGTGAAAAAAATTGGTGAAATTCAGTACCAAGTAAGATATGGGGATTTTAAAAAAGTTAATACTGAGCAGGAATTGTAAGCATTTTTTACCAGATTGATTTGGTACCTCACTTCTTAATCAGCTTAAAACACATATATAAAAATTGTTGAAAATGTGTGTGACATTAGAAGACCTTCCACCTGGAATCCATGAGAAAAAGGTGGCATTGTATTAAGAGATTAGTGAGCTTACAGAGATCAAGTTCAGAAAATCTCTAAAACCGCTTTCTACTGTTGGTAAACCAATTTTCTGTATCTTTTCTGATCCTTCAAAGGAAACGTTATAAAAAGTGCATTTTCCATTGGGGCATGACCTTTGTGACTTTGGCACTGAATTTGTAGCAGGAAAGTCAAAAGCTGCTCTTTTAAAGACCCCTTGTTGTCCCACTTGTGTACCAAATAGCAATTTCATCAGCAAGTTTGAGAAGGGTCGTTAAAGTATATGAACAAAAAGGCACAATGTACAGGAGCAAGCGACGGGCGCAAACCAGGTTCGACCAGCTCTTTCTCGTTAAGCCTACCCTGATAAAAAGTGCTAAGGAAGGAGGGTCATTGACCTCTCAACAAATAAGACATTGATGTACACCAATTTCTCCTCGATCGATTCAATTGCCAATAGATAAAAAACAAAAGAGGGTATGCTCCCTGACAATGGGAAAAGTATCTCTCGAAACGTAGCTCGGAAAAAGACTACGACTCATGACATGATAAAGCTCTTACATCTGGAGGGGTATTGCGCAGGACCAAAATAACAGACCAAGATCTAAACAAGGTACAGGGAAATGGAGGAATGATTCCTCAGATTTTTTTATTTTTTGTTTGTTGAGGGGGTAATTTTTTCCTTATTTTTTCTTGTGTCATCATTTCGGGCAGGACTTTTTTCTCCATTTTTTCCTCTTTTTTTAATTTTAAAGATATTTACAAGAAATCTTGTAGTAATGCAACTAAAGGCTCTAAAGAGACCAGTACCTCCAAGAAACAAGTAGATATTCTACTTCATGAATACGTTTACAACAACGGTAAGAGGTTGTCACTTCTAACAGAATACAAGTTCTCTTTAAACAACCAGAGAAGTCCTTTGTTTGCTATTTTCTTGGTTTCGATAAACCAAGCTCATTATTTTCTGACCAGGATCCAGCCTATGAAAGCGAATTATTCCAAGTGCTCATGAAGGTCCTTCCTTGGGGATACACAATTTACATTCAAGTCTAATGGCTTAACTGAACAATTAAACGCCAACATTAAATCGTATCTCTCTGGGCCCTTTCTTCAAAAGAATCAATAATCTAACAAATGGGATCACGAGAAGCCTGTTATGCTTATAATACAAGGTTTTACAGCTGAAGAGGCTTACGCCCTGTGGAACTGATGTTGGAAAGTCTCCCCTTTTTTCCGTTAAACATTGTCTATGGTATTATTGGGAAAAAACATGAGGAGTTTTGCTCTCTGTCTTCAAAGCTACTTTGGTTTCAATGTACGATATTGCCGCAGAGAACATAGCAAGAAAGCAGATAAAATATGCTACTCCACTTGGCAAAAATGCTGTGAATGAAGATGAGGTTTCGCCAGGTGGTCGTAATTGTTTTTACCGTGCATTACTTGGATAAGCTAGTATATAACAGACAAGGGCCGTAATTTCTCGTTATGTCCATTCATTTTACTCAGTCGAATTATCCACTGCAGAAGGATTACCTCTGAAAACTGTAACACAAGATAAAATGAAGCGAGCTAATCTTGCTAAACCCTTACCAAAGATTATCGACGTGCACAATGACTGCAGTCCTGTAGAATCAAATAAGGAATAAGTGACAACTAACAGTGATGAAAATGGCGAACTGGAACCAATATACACAACTTACTATGCCGTCAAAATATTATCCGCCATATTCAAGAACCAGTCAGCCTTTAGGTTGCATCACAAGACAGGAGTAAACTTTTCGTTATTGCATAATTATACTCCATGTCTAATCAAGATTTTATCGGTCCAACTGACTTTTTTAATGGGTAGGGGCATTGTAGGGATATTTATTTCAAGTAGTTGGTCTATAACTATCGGTATTTGAAGCTTTTATCAATTGTTTACCTTGACATGTTTTCAATGCCGTGTTATAATTTGATATTTTGTGTACAAATTACGCTGTAACCCGCTTCGATGAGAGCTGTTGTTGAAGGCAGAAAGAATGTGTTAAGATTGACAATATGTATGGACAATTAGAGCCTGAATGTTGAGCCAGCGGTCTTTTCATAGACTGAAGAAGTGTTTACTACAGTGGGATGAGATTTTTGATTGCTGATAAATTTTGTAGAATCCTCTGCTTTTTGTGAGATGTGAGACGTATTCATGTGAGATTATTGTGAGATGAGATCATCTCCGTTACAACCCGATATTCTTAGGCCTTGAAATTGATTCGATTTTCGAATTGCGTTCAGAGTTGTTTGAACTACGAGACAGTAACATAAGAGTGAAAGAGAACACCCCTGCATTAATCCTCTGAAGAAGGAAAAGGAATCTGAACTTTGTCGTTTATTGATTATATTATTATTGTTTGGATAACCAAATACATGGATCTTAAATATTGAAGGAAGACTGAGCCAATTTTTTTATCGTTATTTCATATTTCAAATGCAGTCAACAAAGTCCAAAGCCTTTTCTTGGCCTGAGTTGAAGAGAAAAAGCGATATGTTATTCTAGCCCATCTAGAAGTTGTGTAATAAGAAAGCCTGTTTGTTGTCGTCCTTCAGAAGTTTAAATAGAAGAGATCTTGGCGGATTGATAAATTTCTCTCTGAGGTAAAGGGGCACAAGTTTAGTGGTAAAATTTCAAACAATTCATCATCAATGACCACCACCTGGTCAACAAATCGGTATATTCTTTTACCCAAATGTCAGCTGCAAACTCTTTGGGAGCTTAATTCTTCTTCCTCGTTTCTTTAAGACACGAAATAACATATCAGTCTTCAGTTTTGCCTATAACTTGCAGCAGACGTTGTTTCAAATGCAGGAAGGCAATTTGATTATCAACTTTTCCAAATCTCGTGAAGTAGATTGTCTGGGAGATTTTCTAGTATTTTTTCAATGGTAAAGTTTGTAATTGTTGGAAATATTTAGGTCCTTGATCACAACAAACAAAACAGCTATTTACATACCTTGGATCTGATCATCCAATCTCCCAGCAATGATCCCGACTAAATCCCGACTGTAGAATTATAGTTTAGGTTTAAATATACATTCATTCAGTTCATCAGACACACAGGCGTTATTGGTCATCTGACTGTTGTCTTCTGACAATTTCTTTTTCACTTCATATTCCCAATACCATTAAGAAAAATGTGACTTTCCACATCAGGTTGAAACTCAAAAGCTCCCTTACCTAATCACTGACCACCACCTCATTCTTTGCCAGTTTTTTTTCTCGTTTAATACATCGACTTTTAATTCAGTCCATATTATTATTTAGAAAGTATTGGATAATTTTTACATATGCAGGCAGCCTCAGTTCCCACACTTAGAATGTCAGTAATGGTATGTTCTGTTCTGACCTTAAAAACTTTTCATGGCTAATGATCAAGTGAAATAAAAATTCTATTCGTGAGGCTTTAAGCGACTTTCTTTTTGAATTCATAACTTAACAAAACAGGTGCATGAAAACCACTGCCATATATCTTAACTGCTGTTCTTATGCTTTGACGATCTACAACTTTGTTGATCTGCAGCTTATTTTTACTCTCTATCATGTATTCAAGGAAACCCATACCAGTCACCTGGGTTCCTCTATAGTCAACACTCAGACTATAGTAGATCTATACATCACAGCTTCGCCCATGTCCTACTTATATATAAAATAAACAAGTCCTGTGCTACAGCCATTTTACTATTTCTTCTTCTTCTTCATTCGGTATTTTCCAACGTTACGTCGGGTCGGCCGCTCAACATCTCCTTCTCCATTCGCTACGCTCGTCCCACATTCCGGATTTCATTCCAACTTCCATCATATCCCTTTCCACTGAATCTTTCCACCGTAACCTCTTTTCACCGTAGCCATTTTACTATATAATGCCTATTAATTACTGATAATTAATGAGTTCTCCAAAACAAATACTATATTAATAAATCTGGTCAACTGTTTCAATTCTAAACGAAGTCAATTAGCTTGTTTAGTTTAAATTTAAGCCCATATTTAGACTTTTTCCCAATCAACTCTTCTTCAGGAAGGTCATATTCAAACATTTCATCAAACATTGCATAAAGGTTCCTAAAAAACGCTGGTTTCTTCTAATGACAAGTCCTTTATTTAATAATTCCAATTCATACGAGTTACTAGTTATGGATTTCATCACACGTCCACTTGAACTCCACTCCTTGGACATGGGGTGTTGGATAGCAACTACTTGACCTATATGGGGCTTTAAAGTATTCTTCCAGACAATACGTCATGACATTTTTTTTGCTGGACTCTTTGATACATCAACTACTGGTACATCAGCACGTCGTTACTAACGTTTGTGTTATTTGTGATGGGTTGAAGGAAAATTGACATACATTTGTCGACCACTTAAAAGTTCTGAGGGCGATTTTCTTTGTGCAAGCAGTGTGTTTCAAAGAATTAGTAACTCTTTTAGTACATCTTCTTTAATTTTCTTTGACTTTTTATATAACGTTTTACTGCCTTTGCCGTTGCTTTTGCCACTCCTTCTGATTGATGATGATATGGTCTGCTGGCAAAGTTTTTAAAGTGCCATTCTCGTGCAAACTGTTTGAAAGAATTTTGGCGGAGTACTGAGAGCCACTATCACTTATTACATTTTCTGGGATTCCATTTCGAGCAAAAAAAGTCCTTATTCACTTTTGCCTTGTGGGAAATTCAAGTGCTACAAATGCTGATTTTGGCTTACACGGCAGCTGTGTCGTGCAAGTTTCACATTGTTGTACTAGTTGCTAAATTTGTTTCGATACTGTAGGTTAAAAAACACTGTCGTGCACGGTGTTAACATTTTTCTATCCCCAAATGTCTTTTGCGCATCAACATATCGCTCGCATTTAGCAGTCCATGAATAAAATGACTCCATCGACTATAGCAATATCACTACGAAATTCTAATATGAGACCAACTTTTGTGGACATTCACTGAGACTTTCTAGCCATCCGCAGCGGTGTGTATCCGTCAATGTCATTAATGTTGGGTCATTTGTTGTTTCTTTTCGAATTTCCTTACGTTTTTCTGTAGCGGGCAGATGTTTTAGGAAGGCATCAGTATGCATCTATACTTAATTTCAGCCAATTGATCCTCATTTGTGGGTTTCTCTATCGGACATCATGACAGTGTATCAGCATCAATGAGGCTTCTTCCTGGAATATGTTCAGCACTAAATCGATACTGCAACAATTGCACAAGGCGTCGTTGTATTCTCGGCGGCATTTCAATTAATGGACAATTGTTCAGTGTTGACAACCGTGTTTTGTGGTCTGTTTAAATCCTAAATATGGAGTCCTTCAATGTATTTTGACAAAAGCATTTCCATCTGGTCTAATTCCTTTTTTAACTGTTTTAACAATAGTATTGCAATTTGTCTTGGTGTACCGAGGTAATACGCGTTCAATTCTCTTCCAGTTTAATGTGGACAGGATCTCCTTTAATCTTACTAAGTCCATTAATCAATTTCGGAAATTCATCAATAACTTTCCTTTTCTTAATTTCAGCAGAATTACAGTTTATCTGAGCACATGACAATGCCCTTAGTAAATGAATTTCAACAATATTTGACTCACTTAATGCTGGCCGTCCAAATAGTGCCTTGCGTACTCCTTCATAAACATAACATAACTATTTTACTTTGTTCCTAAATACAGCTGTGGTAAATATGCCATAACATGTCAATTTGTTATGACTTGGGCCCACTAGATGTTTGTCCGCATGACACAAAAATTTTAATTTTATACCTTTTAAATGCTTCTCTCCGATCCCTGAAATATCTCGTCCTGTATCAGGTTTAAATAACACTGTTTTAACTTTAGTTCTTAATTTCATTTCCCATAGGTCATTATTTTTATCAGTAATTCCCCTATTTTCCTACTGCATTCTACCTGCCCCTTCACGTCCAAGAAACAGGGTCCCAAGATGTTCGTCCACAACATGGCCTTTTTGAAGTTGTCATTACCTTGTTTCACCGGTTCCCTTAAGACAAAAAAACACTACTACATGCAACATGATTATTCATCCCACAGTTTCTATACTTCCACTCCTAAGAGGGGCAAGTCACGTCCAAAAAGATGTTATTTCAAGCAAAGATTTACAAAGCACAGCATCTCTCTTAAATCTCTATGAAAAACGCATGTCGTCTAATGTGTCAGTTCGTCTTACACCAGACTCCTCACGTAGATACTTGAACACATCACGTCCATCCTGGGATTTTTCATCAGATCTGCAAATATCAATCATGTTAGGCAAAGTACGTTTTTTGATTGTCAGGACGTTTCCACGTACTTGGTCGCTGCATATACTATTCATACTTCCAAATCATTGTTCTGTGTTACATAAGTCACTGTTTTTGCTAAACAATTCAATTCTGTTAAGAAATCATCAAATGTTTACCATCTGCTTGTTTCTTCTGAAAAAATGTGTCGTTAAGACTTTTGTTTACAATACCTTCTCCAAATGCTTCCGTTTGACCTAAAATCAGATCTTGGTCTTTCTTTTGATTTTCAGAAAGGCTGACTCATAAAATACCTGTTTCTTCACTGAATATACGCCTTATTGTCGCTGCATCAACAGCTTTTGTTTTATTTTTGAGTTCTGCAAGGACAGAAAAATCTTCCCACTTTCTCTTCCAACTCCTAAATGCTGCATAACGATCTACAAACATATCAAGCAGAGGCGGTATTTAAATTTACAATTTCATCCATGATTCTTGTAATAATTGTGTAGATATTACCCTTGCTTTTGTATCAAACTCGTAGCACCATGTTACGTTTGCAAGACAAGCATAGAAGGCATCCAGAGTCCTGTGTGGTTCACATTCAGACCACAGTAGAACGATATATCACACTCTCAAAGTGCGCGAATGCAGAATCTGTATCCATAACAAAGAGTAAAAATATAGGTACATCCCATCTGACCGCCTCAGCAACCATACAATAAGAATAGAGAAAGGTGTCTTTGACATATGGCTTGTCTCGTGCTTGTCTAATATCTTCACAAGAAATGTAATTACTAGATGCAGAGAAAACCTTTTACTTCTACAACAATTAATTAAATTCAAAAATTTATGATTTATTAACATTATTAAAATTATCAAAATTTATAATATGAGACCATCGTAGGCCCTCGCTGAAAACAATTTATCAACTTTGTAGCTATTGATGCCTTTTTGTGAACTCAAAATGAGCTTCACATTTGTGATATTATGCACCAAGCAATAAAATATTCAAAGAATAAGATAACAATCCAACAAGTGATTCCATCTTGAATCAAGCGCCTTGATAAAAGAGAAAAAGTGTCCCACTTCTTAAAAGGTATGCTTTTATACTTGTTTGGATTTTCAGCGCATCCTAAGCATGTAATGCATTCAGTGGCAACAGGGGTATGAAGCACAGTATAGTCTTACTGACACTAAAGGATTCATAAAGAAGCAGACCAATACTCTCAGTGATAACATTCCATGTTTACATAGACAAGATGTGTTTCATACTTTACACACTGGGTGCTTGCTGTCCTTATTACCAACAATACTATCTAGAATCTTGACTTACTTACTTGACTTATTTGCATAATCCTATTGGATCTTTGCGCACTTCAAATTCACAAATTGCTTCCAGCGCTCTCTATCTTGGGCTCTTCTTTCGGCAGTTAAAAGTGGTAAGCCGGTGTCTTCACGAATGAGATCACTCCATCTCTTGGGTGGACGTCCTTTGGGTCTTTTCTGTGTGAAATCACCTTTAAAAGCTTTTTTCACATAGCTGCTGTTGGGGTCTCGTCTTGCGACATGACCAAACCAATTCATTCTTCGTTTCTTTATCATATCAAGGATATCTGTTTTTACGTTAAGGGTTCTTTTTAACTGTTCGATTTTAATACGGTCTGAACGCTTCCTTCCTGCCATCGTTCTTAGGCAGTCATTTTGGAAAACGCTGAGTTTATGCATGTCTGATTTTTTCAGTGACCATGTTTCACAGGCATATATAGCAATGGGTATGATGAGAGCGTAAAACAGCCGTGTTTTTATAATGTATGGTAAATTACTACTTCTCCAGATCTTTTCCTTGAGTCTTCCAAAAGCAGATGCTGCTAATGCTATCCTTCTTACGACATCATCCGATGTGTTTGGCACTACTGATCCAAGGAAGATAAATTTATCAACTGTTTCAACCCGTTTTCCATCGATGTGTATTGAATCGTTTTCAGCTGACATTACTTTGCATTTTGTATCATTAACTTTAAGGCCCCATTTTTTGCATGCATTTTCCAATTCAGTTGTGGAGAGTTTCAACTTTTCAAATATTAGAGCAATAAGGGTAGTGTCATCAGCATAACGAATGTCTGTTGACAGTGTTTCGTTAAAAGGTAGGTCATTTTCAAGACTTTCTACCTCATCTAAGACAAATTCTAAGAATATGTTGAAGAGGGTAGGCGAAAGGATACAACCTTGGCGTACCCCAATGAGGACTTTAAACCATTCTGTTAGTTTACCATCAATTCTTACAGCGCATTCAGTATTATTGTACATACATTCTATAATATCGACAATCTTTTTACTGACTCCAATGCTTCTGAGCATTTTCCATAGCGCCTTTCGCCAGACGGTGTCAAACGCGGCTTTAAAGTCAATGAAATGGAGACTGAGCGACAAATTCCTTTCTTTGGTTTTCTCGATTAACTGCCTGACAATGAATATGGCATCGACAGTACCACGGCCCGATCGGAAGCCGTATTGGGTTTCCCTCAGTTTTGTGTTGACTTTTTCTTGCATCCTTTTAAGAAGGATGGTTAAAAAAACCTTTCCAGGGATTGATAACAGGGCTATTGCCCGATAGTTTTCTCTCTGCATTTTATCACCTTTCTTAAACACTGGTGTGACAATCATTTTTGAGAAATCGCTTGGTGTTTTAGACTGATCAATTATTGTGTTGAAAATCTTTTGCAGCATAAGTATCATATTTTCTCCTCCTGCGGCAAGTACTTCTGTGGTAATTAAATCGTAACCTGGAGATTTCCTTCTTTTCATCTTTTTCAAGGCTTGTTTTATTTCGTATAGTAGGATAGGCGGTGTGTTTTCTTCATTAATATTATCAGTATTTATTGAATCTATTGCGGTTTCATCATAGGGGAAGGAAGTATTGAGGTGATTTTGAAAGTGTTCCTTCCATAATTTTAAAACAGTACCAGGGTCTGTCTGCTTCTTTCCTTGGTTGTCTTTTATCATGTTCAAGGATTTTTTGGGTACGCCCTCTAATTCCCTGACAGTCTTGAAAAGGCTATGACTGTCGTTCCTCAAGTATTCTTCCTCTAATTTGTGTATTTTATTGTCGATGTTTTCAGATTTCAGCCTTTTTGTGGCAGTTTTAACTGCTTTGTTGAGTTGTTTGTAATTTTCTTTTAACTGAGGAGATGTAGATTGTTTGAGAAGTTGTAATCGGGCTTTCCTTCTTTGTTCACAGAGATTTACGAGTTCAGGGGACATGTTTTCGATGTTTCTGCTTCTTTTGTAACCAACTATTTCTTTAGTCACTTCATTTGTGACAGTTTTAAAGGAACTATAAAGTTGCTCGATGTCCTCTTCCATGTTTAATAATGGCTGGAATCTACCTCCGATCTGGACTTTGAATTCTCTTGCATAATCCTCCAGGTGCAGTTTATCGGCATCAAACTTTTTTGGAGTTGATTTTATTCTTTTCTGTTTGCGGGTATTGACTATAAGTTTCATCATTAGTAGAGAATGGTCTGAGCCAATATCGGCGGAATTATATACTCTACAGTTTTTTATGGCTTTTAATAGGTCTTTTCTGACTATGATATAGTCTATTTGATTTTTAGTTCGACCATCTGGAGAAATCCATGTCACGAGTCTGCATTTCTTATGTTTAAACAAGGAATTGGCGATAACGACACGGTTAATTGCGCAGAACTGCAGAAGTTTTTCTCCATTTGAATTTTGGTTTCCGATGGTGAACTTTCCGACAACTTCAGGCCAATTTTGATATGATTCACTTCCGATCTTAGCATTTAAGTCTCCCATTATAACATATGTATAGTTTCGTGGGATAGTGTTAATTATGTCCTGGAGTTGATTATGAAAGTTAACGATGATATTTTCATCATAAGTTGAGTCAGGAGCATAGACTTGTATAATTACAAGAGGTTTTTCTAGAGCATTTAACGTAACAGTCATGATACGTTCAGATACAAGTTCGTAGTCCAAGAGGGAATTGGCGATTTTATTAGATAAGACAATCGCGACACCTTGTCTATGTACAAGGTCATTCCTTGGAGAGTGTATGAATGTGAGGCCTTGTTCTATAAAATTTTCAGGAGTATTTATGTCCAAATGTGTTTCAGACATTCCTAATACATCTATATTTAATCTTTTCATTTCTGAGATAACAGTGTTTATCTTATTCTCCCCATGCAATGTTCTCACATTCCAAGAGGCAAAATTTGCTGCAAAGCAGCCTTCCGGCAGATTTCTTAAGCACCCCCGGGTGTTCACCGGGACTGGGGGTCTATCATTTAGAGCATTGTTCATAATAAGTTAATTGAAGTGATTTGAGAGAGAGTTAAGCAGGGACTTTCTCAAGGTCGCCTGCCGTCTCAAGGTCGCCTGCCGATCTAGAATCAAGCCCCTTGATAAAAGAGAAACAAAATATCCGACTTTCTAAAAGTGTAAGCAAGACAACAATAAAATTGAGGTAAAGCCACCGCAAAAATGTTAAAGTCAAGTGAAAATTGCTACTTATATAATCTGCTGGATAAAGTAAAGAAAAAATAAAAATATGCTCGGACAGAATATTCACTGTTTCAACAAATGACAGAACACGACGTTACGATCCACTTGATCTTTTTGAAGTTAAGAACAATAAAATAGGACGACAAAATGAAATCCAATTAGACAGAATCTTGACATCGCATCCAAATTCAAAATAACCAACAGATGGTAAGGAGGGGAAAACCAGTAAAATACAAAAACATTAAACTAAATAATAAAGAATAAAGGTAGACCAGAGTGGTTAGGAAAAGCACACATAAGCGTGCATTTGAAAACATCTAACCAACAGATAAGCAAAGAGAAAATACAATTACAAGATATACATATATATATATATATATATATATATATATATATATATATGTTTAAGATGAGTTTAAACTGAAATGAAATAGTGGCATTTGGGTAAAAACAGGTGTATAAAATGTTACATTATGAATAGAAGAAATGTTACTACGAATGTAGGGGAAGGCACTGTAATCTGGCTGACTGGAGTTATGTAAGCATAGGCTACAGCCAACTGTGGGTCACGTATCTAAATGAAAAATGAGCTAGTTTCCATGTTTTTATAATGACAAAGGTCATGGATATAATAGTAAATCACAGTTTATTTAAGGTGGTAACTAACAAATGGTTGTGGTGGAAGACTAGAAATAATCATAACATGATGTCAGAGTGTTCTGTCGTTCCCCAGGAATGCAGTTGTGTTCATAGACAAAGAGTAATCATAACAGAAAGTCAGAGTATCCTGTCGTTCCCAGGGATAGAGGTTGAGCTGGTAGATAAAGAGTAATCATAACAGAAAGTCAGAGTATTCTGTCGCTTCCAGGAATGTAGTTGTGCTGGTAGACAAACAGTAATCATAACAGAAATTCAGAGTTTTCTGTCGTTCCCAGGGATAGTGGTTGTGCTGGTAGACAAAGAGTAATCATAACAGAAAGTCAGAGCAACCTGTCCTTCCCTGAAATAGTGGTGGTGGTGGCAGACTAGGGATTATCATAACATTATGTCAGAGTGTTATGTCGTTTCCCAGGTATGTAGTTTGCTGGCGGATAAGAAGTAATCGTAACAGGAAGTCAGAGTATTCTGTCCTTCCCCGGGATGGTGTTGGTGTTGATGGTATACTAGGAATAATCATAACAGAAACTCTGAGTATTCTGTCGTTCCCAGGGATAGTGGTTGTGCTGGTAGACAAAGAGATATCATAACAGAAAGTCAGAGTATTCTGTCGTTCCCAGGGATAGTGGTTGAGATGGTAGACAAAGAATAATCATAGCAGAAAGTCAGAGAATTCTGTCCTTCCCCGGGATAATCGTTGTGGTGGTAGACAAAGAGTAATCATAGCAGAAAGTCAGAGAATTCAGTCCTTCCCCGGGATGGTGGTGGCAGACTAGGAATTATCATAACATGATGTCAGAGTGTTCTGTCCTTTCTCGGGATAGTGGTAAGTAAAACACGTGATACTATTACGGAAGAGACCAATTAAAAGAAAGAATAAAGTATCAATATGAAAACACCAGTGACAATATTTACACCATTGTAGCGACAGTAGCTGTTATTAGGCATGCAAAAGTTGATACATATAAAGGTACATGAATCAAAATGAAGGTGTCATGGCCATTTTGAAACGTTCCTATGGTATGTGAGAGAAAAAGAAGAGCAACAAATCAAGGCAACTGAAAAAATGTTGTCTGCAATATCCATTGTGGTTTAATGGACCCATTACTTCTTTTTTTTTCTCGCAGGAAAGTGTTACCAGAACATGATGAGAGTGCACTATTCAGTCAACATTGTTTATTTGTGTCCGCTTTAATAATATTATGTTTTCCCATACCAAACTGTGATCAGTGTTTTCTCATTCTGAGAGACACATTTCATTCATGTGGAGAAATCTGTCAAGCCCTTACTGTTGTTATCATGTAACCCTCAAGTTTTAATATGTTAAAGATGATATGGTGAAAAATCTAAGAAATGGAGAGCATAAGAACTCATATATATATATATATATATATATATATATATATATATATATATATATATATTTATATATATATATTTATATATATATATATATATATATATATATATAT
>RDPX01000001.1:4528380-4558879 GCA_003991215.1 Morbakka virulenta | reverse complement strand
TATAAATCCAGTATAGCATACAAAATAACTAGACAAATTTAGCAGTTACTACTAGTTTCATGTTTTCTTAACAATCTTCAAACTGCAGTTTGAAGATTGTTAAGAAAACATGAAACTAGTAGTAACTGCTAAATTTGTCTAGTTATTTTGTATGCTATACTGGATTTATATATATATTTATATATATATTTATATATATAAGGATATATATGCATATGTGGTGATTAAAACTTTTAACCAGGATGAACTTGACATTTCTACTTTTGGCTTGAATGTTGGATTGCGACAAATGTGTATATGCATGATGTATGGTCTTTTGTGTATCAGTGAATTTGCAGAGATGAGCCAGGTTGAACAAAGAGATTAAAGAACCGATTTGTACACATATCTTTAATATTCTTTTTGAATCAATATTTTTTTCTGGCTCCGTTTTTCTCGGCAGGAAGCATGACCCCATCAGCTAATCACTATGTGAACTTCATTTTTTAGTGTTTGACAGAGCCCTCTAATGATTAACATCATTGCAGGCCTCATTAATGTCATTAATTCTTAAAGACATGCTAAGAATCTTCCAGGCCAGGTTGGAAAATAATCCCATTGACCAATTTTGGGTTTGTGGTGTTCTTAATTGTAATCATTTTGGTTTTTTCACAAAAAATTGTTGGAGCTACCGAGGTCCACTGGGAATTGTTTTTTGCGTTTTTCCCCTCACAGTGTAGCATTATCAAGCTTTATCTGCTTGACAAAGACGCTCCATTTTTCTGCTGCAATCTAACCCCCGTCATAACAAAAGAATTCCCAATCGTTAGATAGCAAAATTGGAGCTTATATAAAAACAGATAAAGGGGTTTTAGATATTTCCACAAATTTTCATGGATCTTATGTTGATGGCAAGGGTTTCTGAGATTTTCTTGAAAAAGGACTTGTTGGAGATCCAATTTTTTCAAAGGTCTTATGGTTAATTTCTGGCTTTCTAAGCGAATGAACTGAAGATTTTGCTGATAAAAATTTAGAGGTTTATAAAAATATTACACTAACAGTAACCTTAACCGTATCGAACTGACCCGTATGGACTAAATCAGCATATGTTGAAAAGCACTGATACGAACATAAGCGTAGCAATACCTCTGGTTTTCCCATTCAGATTTCTGAAAACTATCCCAAACCCAAAGTGTCATAGTTCTGCAAAACAGGTCCGTTATTTAACTATGCTGGAGTATATGTTATTTCACATTTTTGCTCGCTCTGAGTTATTCTTTAACTTTTTAAAAAGGTCTTTCACTGCAGGCAAGGCTTTAAGTCATTTTAGTGCAGAGGAATTAAAATCGTCTTTGATTTCTTTCCTTGATATTTTTTTATTTACATTTATTGATTTCTTCTCTCTCCCAAGTCTGTTTGCAAAAATATGTACAAAAATTTCACGACTCATGAAATGATAAAGCTTCGATATCTATGTACAAATTCAGCAACATGCCACTTAAACTGTAAATTCTAAACGTGTACATATTTAGCTATAACCTTTTTCTGTTATTAGTAAAGTTACCGTCAAATGTTTTCCTAAGCTGGACTTTATCGCTTCTCCTATTAGCAAGATAACCAGTTCCTCTTTGTAGTATCTAGCTATTAGCTATTGATTTAAGATATGTGAAAATTGAAGATACAGTAGTCTTCAGTTGTATTGCCCCATCCTTCTTGCTTGCTGGAGAATCTGTGTTGTGTGTAGAAAAGCGCTGACTAAGCATTAAAAAAAGATTACATAATTATTAAAGATGGTAGCCGAGCTACAGTATAACTAAAGATGGTAGCCGAGCTACAGTGAGATACTACACTCCTCACTTCTTAATGAAAGCTGCTCCATTTTTAAGTCGTCTTGAAACATTAGAGAAAGAGGGTTTTTGTTCTCGGAAAAACATTTTGTCATTCACCCTAAAAAGAACTTACTCAATTTCTTATTAATAGGTGATTGTATATTTAGGTACAAATGGTTCAAACAAGAAGTCACAAGTTCTCAACAAAGTTTATTTTTAGTTTCTTTTTAAAAGTAAAACGTAATATTTATGAATTTCAAGGCGGCAATGACAACTTTTACAAATTGTCTATCTTAAATTTGCCAAAAAATGTTTATTTTTTTAATAACCTTGACATTTCTGAACTTTATGGACACAGAAGAAGCCATAAATGTAAGAGCTTTATCATGCCATGAGTTGTAAGCTTTTTCTGAGCTACGTTACGAGAGATACTTCTCCCATCGTCAGGCTCCTGACGATGGGAGAAGTATCTCACGATGGAGAAAGTATCTCTCGAAACCTAGGTGAGAAAAACCTTACGACTCATGACACGATAAAACTCTTACATCAAACGTTTGTTCTATTTAGTTTTGAATCCAGGAATTCGTTAGCAACCACAGCCAAGCACACTCAGCAATTTGTGAGTAAACAACATTGCAAATGAATCAAAGCGCTTTTGTGATGTAGCAGATTGAAGTCATATTTTCAGTCTTCTTGCTGGACAGAAGATATTTTCGGGAATTAAAGTTGTAGCCACACCAGTAAGTACCAACTTTAGGCATTTGGTGGCATTGTGTATCACAAGTCATTGCTCCTGCTTTGGTTCGGCCAAGGTTTTGTCTTTAATCTCTTCAAAATGGAAAATCTTTTCAACTGCACACATAGTTGGAAGGATTTGGAATTCTTCAGGCAATGCTAAAACATCAAGGTCATTCTTAAAATCCAACAGCCCATCAATTTCCAGTTGGTAAGGCTCTGAGTTAATATACTTTAACCATAACTTCTCGGCGTTAGAGGAAAAAACGGATAACTAGCTTATTCAAAGCAACCTTTGATTGCTATGATTACCAAAATTGAATATTTTTGCTTCCTTCGCTTCTTTAGCAAAGTTGATTCTTCAACATCAAGTTCCGTGGCTTTTTCTTCCCTTACTGGAAAAATAAGTTGAAATCTTCCCTTTTGTTCAAGCCTTCCAATGTTTTGATTGTCAAATATTCCAGCTTTTATACATTCAAACAAGACATATCTTTCTTTTTTAAGTTTTAGATAAGTTAACTGCGAGCCTATACAACTGTGACTCAGTACAAGACGCAATAAAAAGGAAAAGGGCTCCATTTGTGATTGGCATATAATGGATACAAGTACGAGTTTCAGGATCAAGATTTCCATTCAGACATAATATCCATAATTTTCTGTTTATATCTTTCATACCTTCCAAAGAGTTTGTTAAAACAAGGCACCCTAACAATCTATCTTGCTAGCCATTCCGGACTTTTAGATTCTAAAAACACAACACAGCAAAGTCAAGTCCACAGCATTGCAACATAAAGAAACCAAACAAAGCATTTATGCACGCTGCAATGGTTTCTTTATGATGAGAGACAAAATGTAGTCATATTACGTTATTTTTATTTCAGGTCATGAAAACATATTGCTTACCAAAAATGGGGGAGTAATGGCTCACCTAGCACCCCGATAACATGGCCCCTAAAAAGACGATTTTTTAATCAATAGGTAAAAGTTGCTGTTCTATCAACCAAGTATTTATTAGGATTTTAATACGATTATATAACCCAAACGAATAATCTATCAAAATATATAGTGGTTGAAAAAAGGCAGTAAATTATCTTCATAGTCCAACTTTTTAAGAAGCATGGGTTGAGTGAAGGAATTTTTTATCCCCTTGACGTACTTTTTTCTGCAGTTCTCTCGATGTTAATTTTAGAAACTTGGTCCTTTTCTCCTCCCCCAAGCTTTTATGATTCGCTTAGCAATACAGGTTAGCAAGACATGGTTTTTGTCCCTCTGATCTCTCTTTTATTCAAATAGCACACCTCAAGCAGTTTGGTTATAGAGGTTACTTTTTGGTTGCATGCCAATATTGTAACTGTCAGCTCTATTGACGAAAAGGTTCCTGAAGTTATATAATTTCGATTATCATTATGATAACCTACCTACCATGTTAAAATACATTATGTAGCAGTTGGTATATGGTTTACTATAAACGGATTTTCCCTTGATGAGAAGTTGTTATATTTTACCACTAAATTGTACTGCACCTGCAAAACTATTAACTCTGAGGTCAAAGTCATTTTTCTTAGGTTGAAACTTTTGAAAGTCGGTCCAAGTTATAAGAGAGATATGGTGGTTAGCCACTAGAGAGTGCAATAAGATTATAATTTTTTTCAAGTTTAAGTAGTCCTAAAATATCTAATAAATGCCTGACCATCGATAATTAATTAGGACGTCTTCCTTTTTATTACTATGGCCTTGCCTAGGGATCTTTGTTTGAGTTTCTTTACCAATTTCATTCTTATTCTTTTTCTTCTTCCTTTCGGCTTTTTTAAATGGAGTCGCCACAGCGGACTCTCGTTCGTTATTTCCCTCTGTCAGCAGCGTCTGCCGCTGACAGGCTTAACATTTTCATTTCCTTCTTGATGGAATAGGAGAATCTTCTTTTTGGACATCCTCGCTTTTCTCCTCCTGCAGGTTTCATTTTCATCACCCTTTTTCCAACGTAATCCTCTTCCCGCCTCATGACATGCCCAAAGTATCTCAGTCTGCTTGTCTTGCTTTTTCTCCCATCCTAGCATTTACTCCCAGCTGGCCCCTCACTGTCTCATTTCGGATCCTGTTCCGCCTCATATTTCCCATGCATATGTGGTTCAGTTCAGTTCAGCATTACTTTGTCTATTTGCATCTTGCGTTAATTCATATGACTACATTTTCTTCTTCAATCAACTCCGTTTTCCCCTGCTGCCCTTCATTTAAAATTCTGTTTTAATGACCTAAACTATAGTACTATTTTTAATTTTAACATTAAATTTTAATTATTAATTAATATTTTAAATTTTTATTAATTATGCGCTAAAGGACGTAAAATCGAATTATATTGAACTAAATTGGACTAAATTGTGAATAATCTAAGACACAATTTATTACAATAATTTAATAGCTTCCCATCTGAAGTACCCAAAGTTTTAATTTCACATTCCTTTTATCATCAATAACAATAGGCCATTCATATTTCCTATCATCAACTCATCGACGTCCTTTGATGCCATATCATGCTGTCAAACAATCTCCCATCTGACAATTGAGGATAGGTAGCAAGACCATGAAGATAATATTTAGTCTAGCCACTGTCAAGATCACTATTACTAATACTGTTATTTAGGCTTGTCTTGCAAAGAGCAATTTAGATATATTTAGATAAAGATACGTTTAGAGTTTTGTACCCCTCTCCTTTATTTTTAATCCTTTATTTGCTAAAGGGTGGATATTTTGCACTTTTAGATCTTTTCGCCATGATAAAAATCAAGGCACGTTGTGACTTCGAATAAAATAGTAATTTGTTGGTTTAGCCCAATGGCGTATACCTTATGAGCCCAAGAAGCACGAGGTGGCCGAGTGGCTATAGCGATGGTCTGCTAATACCTTAGGACCTACCTGTGTTGCATCGACTAGCATTCTCGTCGCTTTACGTTCCGCGGTGTAATGCTTAGCACAACGGATTCAGAATCCACTAATCCTGGACAAGGTCTGGGTTGAACCTTTATTAAAAGTAGTAAAAGGAATTGTGTTTTTCTTTTGGAATTGTCATTGTTTTATTTGTTTGCCGATGGTTATTTTGCGCAAGCCAATTTTCCTTCCATGGAAAATGAAGGATGAATTTGTGTCATTGGAAAGCTGAGTACATTCCTGCTTTTGGCATATGACGTATGATGTCATACCATGTTGTTGAAAATATGAGGCGTAAGAAGACGAGATGGCCGAGTGGTTAAGGCGATGGACTGCTAATCCATTGGGCTCTGCCCGCGTGGGTTCGAATCCCATTCTCGTCGCTCTAGGTTCCATGGTGTAATGGTCAGCACTCTGGACTCTGAATCCAGTGATCCGAGTTCAAGTCTCGGTGGAACCTTTATTAACAGAGATAAAAATGTTTTATGTGCATGTCCTTCATTTTGAAAATTTTGTTGGTTCTACAGTAGGCATTTTGCACTTGTCAATTAATTCTTTTATGGTAAAAGTCGGGGGGAAATTTGTCTTTCCAGAAAACAGTAATTTCCTTGCTTGAAAGTGTAACATATTGCATGATACTGTTCTCTTAACGCATTTGTCTAAACTAGACTAGGTGGCTAATTCAGAAAGACCAAGGTTTCTAAAGCAAACCATGACCTCCTCGCATTGATTCGAATCACATTCTGGTCAGGTTACGTTCAATGAAATAATGGTTACCACTCTGACAGCGGAAGTCTGAACTGTGAATTATGCAATCCGAGTACAAATCTCGCTTGAACGTTTATTAAAGGAGCTCGAAAGCTTCCGCGTTTGTGTCCCTGGTTTTTGACATGTTGCTGGTTAACTTAGGTTATTATCTGCTTTCCTCTCCTTTTGTTATGATAAAAATAGAGATCTGCTTGTGTCCTTACGAGAACGGTAAACTGTTAGACTTTACCTATGACATATAAAATATTACAAAGTGTAAAATCATAATGTAAGGAAAGATGTGTTTCTCTAGTCGTTAAGGTGTTGTTCTGCCGTTCAGTTAGGCTCTGGTTACGCCGGTTCGTATTTCATTCCCGTTACCTAAGATTCCATTCGCTTATGATTAGAAGCCAATTTTCCTTCCATGGAAAGTGAAGGATGAATTTGTGTCATTGGAAAGCTGAGTACATTCCTGCTTTTGGCATATGACGTATGATGTCATACCATGTTGTTGAAAATATGAGGCGTAAGAAGACGAGATGGCCGAGTGGTTAAGGCGATGGACTGCTAATCCATTGGGCTCTGCCCGCGTGGGTTCGAATCCCATTCTCGTCGCTCTAGGTTCCATGGTGTAATGGTCAGCACTCTGGACTCTGAATCCAGTGATCCGAGTTCAAGTCTCGGTGGAACCTTTATTAACAGAGATAAAAATGTTTTATGTGCATGTCCTTCATTTTGAAAATTTTGTTGGTTCTACAGTAGGCATTTTGCACTTGTCAATTAATTCTTTTATGGTAAAAGTCGGGGGGAAATTTGTCTTTCCAGAAAACAGTAATTTCCTTGCTTGAAAGTGTAACATATTGCATGATACTGTTCTCTTAACGCATTTGTCTAAACTAGACTAGGTGGCTAATTCAGAAAGACCAAGGTTTCTAAAGCAAACCATGACCTCCTCGCATTGATTCGAATCACATTCTGGTCAGGTTACGTTCAATGAAATAATGGTTACCACTCTGACAGCGGAAGTCTGAACTGTGAATTATGCAATCCGAGTACAAATCTCGCTTGAACGTTTATTAAAGGAGCTCGAAAGCTTCCGCGTTTGTGTCCCTGGTTTTTGACATGTTGCTGGTTAACTTAGGTTATTATCTGCTTTCCTCTCCTTTTGTTATGATAAAAATAGAGATCTGCTTGTGTCCTTACGAGAACGGTAAACTGTTAGACTTTACCTATGACATATAAAATATTACAAAGTGTAAAATCATAATGTAAGGAAAGATGTGTTTCTCTAGTCGTTAAGGTGTTGTTCTGCCGTTCAGTTAGGCTCTGGTTACGCCGGTTCGTATTTCATTCCCGTTACCTAAGATTCCATTCGCTTATGATTAGAAGCCAATTTTCCTTCCATGGAAAGTGAAGGATGAATTTGTGTCATTGGAAAGCTGAGTACATTCCTGCTTTTGGCATATGACGTATGATGTCATACCATGTTGTTGAAAATATGAGGCGTAAGAAGACGAGATGGCCGAGTGGTTAAGGCGATGGACTGCTAATCCATTGGGCTCTGCCCGCGTGGGTTCGAATCCCATTCTCGTCGCTCTAGGTTCCATGGTGTAATGGTCAGCACTCTGGACTCTGAATCCAGTGATCCGAGTTCAAGTCTCGGTGGAACCTTTATTAACAGAGATAAAAATGTTTTATGTGCATGTCCTTCATTTTGAAAATTTTGTTGGTTCTACAGTAGGCATTTTGCACTTGTCAATTAATTCTTTTATGGTAAAAGTCGGGGGGAAATTTGTCTTTCCAGAAAACAGTAATTTCCTTGCTTGAAAGTGTAACATATTGCATGATACTGTTCTCTTAACGCATTTGTCTAAACTAGACTAGGTGGCTAATTCAGAAAGACCAAGGTTTCTAAAGCAAACCATGACCTCCTCGCATTGATTCGAATCACATTCTGGTCAGGTTACGTTCAATGAAATAATGGTTACCACTCTGACAGCGGAAGTCTGAACTGTGAATTATGCAATCCGAGTACAAATCTCGCTTGAACGTTTATTAAAGGAGCTCGAAAGCTTCCGCGTTTGTGTCCCTGGTTTTTGACATGTTGCTGGTTAACTTAGGTTATTATCTGCTTTCCTCTCCTTTTGTTATGATAAAAATAGAGATCTGCTTGTGTCCTTACGAGAACGGTAAACTGTTAGACTTTACCTATGACATATAAAATATTACAAAGTGTAAAATCATAATGTAAGGAAAGATGTGTTTCTCTAGTCGTTAAGGTGTTGTTCTGCCGTTCAGTTAGGCTCTGGTTACGCCGGTTCGTATTTCATTCCCGTTACCTAAGATTCCATTCGCTTATGATTAGAAGCCAATTTTCCTTCCATGGAAAGTGAAGGATGAATTTGTGTCATTGGAAAGCTGAGTACATTCCTGCTTTTGGCATATGACGTATGATGTCATACCATGTTGTTGAAAATATGAGGCGTAAGAAGACGAGATGGCCGAGTGGTTAAGGCGATGGACTGCTAATCCATTGGGCTCTGCCCGCGTGGGTTCGAATCCCATTCTCGTCGCTCTAGGTTCCATGGTGTAATGGTCAGCACTCTGGACTCTGAATCCAGTGATCCGAGTTCAAGTCTCGGTGGAACCTTTATTAACAGAGATAAAAATGTTTTATGTGCATGTCCTTCATTTTGAAAATTTTGTTGGTTCTACAGTAGGCATTTTGCACTTGCCAATTAATTCTTTTATGGTAAAAGTCGGGGGGAAATTTGTCTTTCCAGAAAACAGTAATTTCCTTGCTTGAAAGTGTAACATATTGCATGATACTGTTCTCTTAACGCATTTGTCTAAACTAGACTAGGTGGCTAATTCAGAAAGACCAAGGTTTCTAAAGCAAACCATGACCTCCTCGCATTGATTCGAATCACATTCTGGTCAGGTTACGTTCAATGAAATAATGGTTACCACTCTGACAGCGGAAGTCTGAACTGTGAATTATGCAATCCGAGTACAAATCTCGCTTGAACGTTTATTAAAGGAGCTCGAAAGCTTCCGCGTTTGTGTCCCTGGTTTTTGACATGTTGCTGGTTAACTTAGGTTATTATCTGCTTTCCTCTCCTTTTGTTATGATAAAAATAGAGATCTGCTTGTGTCCTTACGAGAACGGTAAACTGTTAGACTTTACCTATGACATATAAAATATTACAAAGTGTAAAATCATAATGTAAGGAAAGATGTGTTTCTCTAGTCGTTAAGGTGTTGTTCTGCCGTTCAGTTAGGCTCTGGTTACGCCGGTTCGTATTTCATTCCCGTTACCTAAGATTCCATTCGCTTATGATTAGAAGCCAATTTTCCTTCCATGGAAAGTGAAGGATGAATTTGTGTCATTGGAAAGCTGAGTACATTCCTGCTTTTGGCATATGACGTATGATGTCATACCATGTTGTTGAAAATATGAGGCGTAAGAAGACGAGATGGCCGAGTGGTTAAGGCGATGGACTGCTAATCCATTGGGCTCTGCCCGCGTGGGTTCGAATCCCATTCTCGTCGCTCTAGGTTCCATGGTGTAATGGTCAGCACTCTGGACTCTGAATCCAGTGATCCGAGTTCAAGTCTCGGTGGAACCTTTATTAACAGAGATAAAAATGTTTTATGTGCATGTCCTTCATTTTGAAAATTTTGTTGGTTCTACAGTAGGCATTTTGCACTTGTCAATTAATTCTTTTATGGTAAAAGTCGGGGGGAAATTTGTCTTTCCAGAAAACAGTAATTTCCTTGCTTGAAAGTGTAACATATTGCATGATACTGTTCTCTTAACGCATTTGTCTAAACTAGACTAGGTGGCTAATTCAGAAAGACCAAGGTTTCTAAAGCAAACCATGACCTCCTCGCATTGATTCGAATCACATTCTGGTCAGGTTACGTTCAATGAAATAATGGTTACCACTCTGACAGCGGAAGTCTGAACTGTGAATTATGCAATCCGAGTACAAATCTCGCTTGAACGTTTATTAAAGGAGCTCGAAAGCTTCCGCGTTTGTGTCCCTGGTTTTTGACATGTTGCTGGTTAACTTAGGTTATTATCTGCTTTCCTCTCCTTTTGTTATGATAAAAATAGAGATCTGCTTGTGTCCTTACGAGAACGGTAAACTGTTAGACTTTACCTATGACATATAAAATATTACAAAGTGTAAAATCATAATGTAAGGAAAGATGTGTTTCTCTAGTCGTTAAGGTGTTGTTCTGCCGTTCAGTTAGGCTCTGGTTACGCCGGTTCGTATTTCATTCCCGTTACCTAAGATTCCATTCGCTTATGATTAGAAGCCAATTTTCCTTCCATGGAAAGTGAAGGATGAATTTGTGTCATTGGAAAGCTGAGTACATTCCTGCTTTTGGCATATGACGTATGATGTCATACCATGTTGTTGAAAATATGAGGCGTAAGAAGACGAGATGGCCGAGTGGTTAAGGCGATGGACTGCTAATCCATTGGGCTCTGCCCGCGTGGGTTCGAATCCCATTCTCGTCGCTCTAGGTTCCATGGTGTAATGGTCAGCACTCTGGACTCTGAATCCAGTGATCCGAGTTCAAGTCTCGGTGGAACCTTTATTAACAGAGATAAAAATGTTTTATGTGCATGTCCTTCATTTTGAAAATTTTGTTGGTTCTACAGTAGGCATTTTGCACTTGTCAATTAATTCTTTTATGGTAAAAGTCGGGGGGAAATTTGTCTTTCCAGAAAACAGTAATTTCCTTGCTTGAAAGTGTAACATATTGCATGATACTGTTCTCTTAACGCATTTGTCTAAACTAGACTAGGTGGCTAATTCAGAAAGACCAAGGTTTCTAAAGCAAACCATGACCTCCTCGCATTGATTCGAATCACATTCTGGTCAGGTTACGTTCAATGAAATAATGGTTACCACTCTGACAGCGGAAGTCTGAACTGTGAATTATGCAATCCGAGTACAAATCTCGCTTGAACGTTTATTAAAGGAGCTCGAAAGCTTCCGCGTTTGTGTCCCTGGTTTTTGACATGTTGCTGGTTAACTTAGGTTATTATCTGCTTTCCTCTCCTTTTGTTATGATAAAAATAGAGATCTGCTTGTGTCCTTACGACAACGGTAAACTGTTAGACTTTACCTATGATATATAAAATATTACAAAGTGTAAAATCATAATGTAAGGAAAGATGTGTTTCTCTAGTCGTTAAGGTGTTGTTCTGCCGTTCAGTTAGGCTCTGGTTACGCCGGTTCGTATTTCATTCCCGTTACCTAAGATTCCATTCGCTTATGATTAGAAGCCAATTTTCCTTCCATGTAAAGTTTCCATCTCAACGAGAAACCATGTGGAAGATACTATGGGGTGAATCACCAAACTCGACAGCTTTTGAGAGCAGAGGTGTAGTACCCAAAGAACAACTTGCTACTGCTCACGATATTGGCTGCTCAACGTGGTACAGTCTAAACCGGTTACGTACTGGTTCTCCTAGATGCAAACCTCTCATGAAACCAATGGGATTATCAACATTTGTTACCTGCTTCTGTAACGAAACACAGACTATGGACCACGTCCTGCAATGTGTAGACGCCAAAAATTGCAACTTCGCTGACTTAGAGGAGCCATACAATCTGCAATATCATGGGCCAGGTGTCGGGCAGAGGCGATGCAGCCGAGACACGTAAACAAACAAAGTTAAACAAGCAACATCTCCAAAATGAGCAAGACAAAAGCAAAGGCACCGAGACCTGAACTCTGAATCCAGTGATCCGAGTTCATGTCTCGGTGGAACCTTTATTAACAGAGATAAAATTATTTTATGTGCATGTCCTTCATTTTGAAAATTTTGTTGGTTCTACAGTAGGCATTTTGCACTTGCCAATTAATTCCTTTATGGTAAAAGTCGGGGGGGAATTTGTCTTTCCAGAAAACAGTAATTTCCTTGCTTGAAAGTAAAACATATTGCATGATACTGTTCTCTTATAGCATTTGTCTAAAATAGACTAGGTGGCCAATCCATAAAGACCAAGCTTTCTTAACCAAACTAGGATATCTTCGCATTGATTCGAATAACATTCTGGTCAGGTTACGTTCAATGGAATAATGGTTACCAGTCTGACAGCAATGGAGTAATAGTTAGCACCCTGAACTCTGAACTCTGTAATCCGAATTCTAATCCTATTGCAACCTTTACTAAAAGAGCTGCAATGCCTTTGTTTTTGTCTTGCTCATTTTGGAGATGTTGCTTGTTTAACTTTGTTTGTTTACGTGTCTCGGCTGCATCGTCTCTGCCCGACACCGGGCCCATGATATTGCAGATTGTATGGCTCCTCTAAGTCAACGAAGTTGCAATTTTTGGCGTCTGCACATTGCAGGACGTGGTCCATAGTCTGTGTTTCGTTACAGCAGCAGGTATCAAATGTTGATAATCCCATTGGTTTCATGAGAGGTTTGCATCTAGGAGAACCAGTACGTAACCGGTTTAGACTGTACCGCGTTGAGCAGCCAATATCGTGAGCAGTAGCAAGTTGTTCTTTGGGTACTACACCTCTGCTCTCAAAAGCTGTTGAGTTTGGTGATTCACCCCATAGTATCTTCCACATGGTTTCTCGTTGAGATGGAGAAGATGATCTGGTGTTCTTATAAAACATGAATTTTTATCAGTGAAACCATATAGAATTAAATTTTGGCACACTCATCAGGCCCTACCGAACGAAAAAATCTAATTTTACAGTCTTACTTTTACACACGGAGATATACACATTTGATACATGAATTCATAACTATTTATTTTTCTATATCTATATAAAAATGTTAAGTAGAAAAAAGCTGTAGCTTATATAAGAAAGATCCCAAAAGTATTTTGACTTTTATTTTATCTTTATCTGCATATATATACACCTCACTCCCCCTTGATCTGAATATATTCTCATCTAATATATATGGATGTATCTTTAAATCTGTCTATTAACATTTTTCTCCTCTTTTCTCTCCAATTCTCTAGCTGCTTTGTACTTTTCAGGGTGTTGACAACTATGATTCTCTACCGTCATCAATTTCAAATTTTACTATGAATTTTAGTCTCCCTAATATCCATCACTGTTTTGACTTGGCATGCTTTTTGTTTTTCACAGATGCACAATTATTAATCACCTATCCGGTCTCTTAGATTTTTCTTCTGCATGATTTAACACACAGGGCCATAAATGACCCAACCCAATTTAAGATATGTGAGAATCATAAACTTGAGAGTATCAGATTCTAAAAGAAGTATGTTTTGGTCATTGAGTCAAGAAAAGAGCTTTTCCGCCATCAGCCATAAATTGATTATGTTTAATATACACTCTACACCCCACTACTGAATCATAACTCATATTACTGAAACATAGTAGGAACTGTTTTTGCACTCATGCAGCGCAGGCGTCCTTTAAAAAGGTGGACGTCATGTAAAGCGCCACAGATTTAAAATGTTGGACCTATAATTCAATATATGTTTTTGGCTATAATTTCCGTTTTATTGAAACAGCATGAGATACACAGCTAACGCTTCGAAAAACATCAGTTCAGAGTGAAGATTAGAACAGAAGAGTGAAGTGTAATATAAAACAATATGATATAATATTGCACTATCGTTTAGTGTAAAAATAGAGTATAATGTAGTTTATCATGACAAAGTTTAATGGAGTGCATCATTAAGTGTATAGAATACAAACTAAGTTAAATTCTACAAAGTAATATATTCTATTGCTGAAATCTAGGAAAATGTTCGGAACCAGACAGTATAGCGCAGGGGAAAACAGTAACAATAATCACAGTACAATAAAATTCAGTACATATAATTACAGCAGTTGCCATGTCCCCAAGGCTTAAACCCAGCAAAACAAGAAACAGGATAAGGTTACATGTGACAGTTGATCCCTATTTTTGTGTTGCTATGGTCTTTTATATGACAGACCTGTAACTTTGTAACTTTATGCTCTTACCACACCAATAGGGTGTTAATAAGCAGTTTGACACGACAATTTTTCACGAGGTAAGGCAGCAGTCTATTTTGCGCGTTAAACATCAAAAACGTAACCAGTTGTGTCAATTAGTTTTTACTCCAATTTTTACCTCTGTGGGAAAAATTGACTTGTCAGTACTTAAAGAGGGCTAAAGACTAGCTAGCAATTTTTACCCTCATTATTCTATCCACCTCAAAGTTATTAATATTTAATAAGCAACATATATTCATAGTTATTAATCTTCTTCCTTCAATAACCACACAACATTAAATGTCAAAAAATAAAAAAGAGTACCAAAGCAATGAAACTTGTATAATGAAATAAGATATGAAATAAACCTATCAGGTACATCCCATCTGGTTTTAAAGAACGTGATATGGTTATGCACAACAATGCAATCAACCACATAACAACAATTAACACATGCTTTAGAATTATCGAGTTATCTGATACACTGAGTAATGTACATTGGTTTCAAGCTATTACTTCCCCATTCCATTGTTCTATAAGGAGGGCAAAGCTTTGTAAGTGCAACAGTGGGCCAAATAATCCTTATTATTGTTTAATATTATATCATTTTATTTTTGACTAGAAAAGGTCAAAATCAAGCGGTTGTGACTGGGGTGGGGTGTTTTGAATAGCAATAAAACTTCAAACTGAGGTCTGCTGAAGTAACAACATATCACCTATGCACCAGGACAACTGAGACAAATCTACTGTCGTCTTTACACTTGGTGTTAAGAAATGTATATCATTAGTCGTCGTCTTCTTCTTCTCCTTCTTCTTCTCCTTCTTCTTCTTCCTTTTAGTTTTCCTCTTTACAAGGGATATAGTTATAATACGTCTTTCCCACTTTACTCTGATTTGGACGGTTTTAAAATCTATTTGCTTTTCCTATTAATCTTTGTTTATGCAATGTCTCCATAGAATTTTAGGTCTTCTTCTTGGTTGACTTCCATCAACATTCATCTCCATTATTTTTCTGCCTACACGATGTTCTTTATTCCTTCTTAAGAGGTATCTATACCATCCCAATCTTCCCTCTTGTATCTTCCTTGACATTTCTGTCACCTTTACTTTTTCTCGTGTGTTCATTTTTTATTTTATCCAGCTTTGCAGCCCATAACGACCATCTGAGGATCTTCATCTCTGCTACATCAAATCTTCTCTCTTCTGTTTTATATAATAGTGCAGCTTCTAAATCCTAAGTTAAAGCAGGCCGTATTACTGATTTATGCACTTTCCGGCTACCCCATCATAACATAACACTTAGTAGTAACAAGCGGACATTACAGGACAAAAGCAGAAAATATGGTTCACATAATTAACATTAGTCTTACATGGACGACATTTGTTGTTTATTGTTGGTCTTATTTCTGAGTCTATTTGTCCTTTGTGTTTCAAGTATTTTGTAGGGAATTCTTGCTCACGAATGGCGGTTAAACACCCCTCAAATTTAAAACTCATTGAATTGCCTTTTGTCTTGGAGTTGCTTAGGAGAACGTCGACGTGTTCATCCGTCTTAAATTTTTGTTCAAAGTACTCATGCAGTTTCTTGTTTGTATAACTCTTTTTAAATTCTTCGATTTTGTTCTCGTGAATTTTGTTCCAATTAGATTTTGGTTCAAACCACTTACGTCACTTACATCATTATAAAGAAGGAATTGTTGTCCTACCTTTAGAAGAGTGTTTATTTTGGTTTCATGAATATTGTATATGAAAATAGCTCATTTCTGTTTTTGTTTCTCACAAGATGTTGACGTATGGAAATTGTTCTATTTTCATACAGAGTTCTTATTTTTTTTAATCCTCCACCTCCACTGTCTCCAGTCATTCTATTCATATATAAGGTGTTTACATCCCTGTTGGGGTGAAAATTATTTGTCATGGTCAAAGACTTCCTAGTATTTACAGCAAATTGGTCTATTTTATCGATGGCCCAGTTAATTAGACCCATGGTTGGCATATTAATGGGTACCATAAAACTACTGTGTTCAATTACTTTGCTAGATAATTTAGGTGACCAAATTTTATTTATTCGCCTGTGGTATTCTTTAGTTATTTTTTCTTCATTTGGCTACTGTAAACAAAGTTTTTAACAATTTCCAGATATTTGTATATTTATAGCAGTCTACCTCAGTTACAGCCAAGATGATTTATGATAATCTCCTCAGATGACAGCTCCTTCCCCTTTTCAATTTTAAATTAACCAGATTTGTCTTCACCAAATTTCATGGAAAAATCTTTTGAAAAAGTTGTGACGATGTCAAGCTGTTTTTTAATTGCCGAATTATTTTGTGGCATACAATTTAAATCGTCAACGAAAAATTTATGAGTATGTTGTAACTCCCTTTTTTTCCAAAGTACACTCTGACTTTCTTTAATGGAAATGATAATGGATTTAAGGCCAAAACAAACAGTAACACGGAGAGGCTGTTTCCTTGATAATATCGAATCATTTTATCCCCTAAGACGTATTTCTGTGTACCATGATTCAGTTAAAGGAAGAAAACAAGAGACGCTATTTTGTGTCCTACTAAAACTCGCTACCAGACTGCCTAACCGGCGAACACAAACACAACAAAACATAATGGCGGATGAGCAAGGAGTGCAACATCCCCCTTCCTATGGAAAAGATAATCAAAAATACTTTAGGCTTTCATAGGTATAGTGTCTCATGACATATCATAGTCTTTAAATCTCTCTGGAACTTTGATCGTTCGTTTTGGTCTTCCTTGACTTGAGTCAAGATCGGCGGAACTGATCAGTGGTGAAGATGCATTGGCGGAGCCAGACAGGTCATGTCTGGGTGGTAATGTTTCGTTATGCGTCGAAGCTTGTATTGGACTGAGTGGAGGCCTGAGATCCCTCTTAGATGTTGCTGTTTCTAGTGATTTGGCTGGAGAAGCTGTTCGTTAAGGATGGCGCAAGGTTGAAGTATTAATCACTATCGAATTTGATGGTGCTGCAGCTGGAGTTATGTGCACTTGGCTTCATCTTACGTTGAAAGTGTACGGTGTTTTCACTGTGCACGACTTATTATCTTTCTCAACCATTTTTCTATATCCTCTTGGTTGTCCACGCTTTTGTGACAGTGGCTTGGAATATACCTATGTCCCAACTTCTGGTTCTGAGTGTTAAGGTCTTGCTTTTCGGTCATAAGTTTCTTTGGCTGTGATTCTTTTCTCAACAATTTGTTGCTTTGTGATGTGCATATTTATTGGCGATGGTACGCCAGCAGGTTTTGATGTTGGTAGTAGTGTTCGGGTCCTGCAATTCATCATCTTCTGTATGAGTGAATAGGAGTGTCCCTGTTGTGGGGTGTTTTAGTAATTAAAAAGGGCCATATGGAAATCCTCGGATTTCTTAAACATGTGTTTGGCAACTTTAACAGCAGCCTCCGCTCTTCCATTTCCTTTAAGGTGGTAGGGGGTGACGCGGGTGTGTTGAAAACCATATGTTTTGGAGAACATTTGTTTTGGTTGCTTAGGAATTGTGGATCGTTGTCAACAGATTTCAGGAATGTTATGTCGTGAGAAATGTGCTTTGGTGCAGATAATAACTGTGGTGGAAAGAGTGTCTGGTAGAAGGTAAACTTTACTCCAAGCAGAAAACTAACAAACTGTGACAAGGTAGTGATTGTTACCATATTCAAACAAATCCTGGCTAACTATTTGCCATGGTAATTGGGGTACAGGTAGCGAGGGCATTTGTTCTCTTGGTGCTGATTTCTGATTCTTTGACCAAAATAATACCTCCTTTGGCTTTCTGGTCTTTGAAGCTGCACCCATTTGGTTGGCATGTATCTTTTGCAGCATATCGTTCTTAACGGCGTCTGGTATCAGGGTATATTCTTTGTACATAAATCCATTGTTTATTCTCAGTTCACCACGAAAGTTGCAATACGGTTTCAAATCATGGGAAAGGTATTGTTCAGTTCCTCCTTCCTGGATTGTAGTGTATAATTGCTGGTGTGTGGTCATTCTTTGTACCATCTAAGATTGTCATTTCAGTGTCATTTTAAAGCTGATAGTAGTGCTTTGGGTATTCCAATTCTGTCTCCATCCGAAAAACGTCAAAGGAGATGACGTTATTTGTGGATAGACAGTTGAGTGGTGCTGTAGGTAGGGTATCAGCTATATACAGTGAAGTTCCTGTTGTTATCAGCAAAAGTGTCAAATCTCATTTGAAATTCTTCTGGGCCTTTATTATTACCAAAAGGTAGTCTCTTCCAGCGATAGCGTCCGTATGTTGTGTGAATTGTGGTTATCTTAGATGATTCCTCATCCAGGAGTATGTGGAAGAAACCATCTTTAACATCAATGACTGTGAAGCATTTAGCATTTTTAAATATGAGCCAGTGTTCGTTAAGTGTCATCGTTTGGTAAATTGGTCACTCAATTGCCTTATTGACGGTTTGGCTGGGATATATGCACACACGGAACTTGTTTGGTTTTTCTCTGCAAAGAATGTTGGATCACCATGCAGTCAGCTCATTTCCCTTTTCCAGTATTCCTTCTTTGACATATCGATCGATGACAGTTTTTCCTTTCCACGTTTTCTCAGTTGTACTCTATGAATTGGCATCTGCACCGGTATAACATCACTTTTTACTCTGAACGAAACTGGCAGTTGGAGGCAGCCAACCCCTGTGAAAACGTCCCGGTAGTGCTGTATTACAGCCTCCTGCTTTGATAATTGACTCGTGTTTATTGATGTTTTGATGTTGCTGTCTCTTGTGCTGTTCGGGTTAGGTTGTTTTTGCAGAAAATAAACGTCATCAGCATTGACGGTCATGATTCCCATTTTTACACTGTCCTTGGCTGATAGGAGAGCTGACTTGCCAGTCATGTTTTCTCGGTGTAAAACTTGGAAAACGAGGTTGTACTATTTCTTATACTTTTCATAAAGCAAGGTGATTTGTCCATTGGGCTTGACTGGTTAGCTATCTCCATAAGGAAAGAGTAGATGGCATGAATTCTAAAGATTTATGTTTGGAAAATGCTTTTAGATCGTATCATATGATATTGTGTTGGATATTGCTGCTGAGTCAATATGGAATTTTAAATTTGCAAAAATTCTCCCTGTTGAAGAACATGGTAGTGTTTGAAAGAATTTGTCGCCTGTTGTTTGGTTGTTGTTGTTTGGTCGATCCATCCCATATAATATATTGTAGTATAAGGGTTGTTCATCAGTGTAGTATAGAGGTTGCTCGAAATTTGAAGGTGACAGTGTCTCTGGTAGGTCAGCTGTGTGAATTGCGTGAAATGGGTGGTTACTTCATCCAGCGTCATGACGGGATGGCTGTCTAGTGCTATTTCTGTTGTACGCTGGTCTCTTACTGCCTCTTCTACAATTGTTGCTGCTAAGGGTCCGTTGTTCAAAACACAATCGTCCAAAATGGTCATACCCATCACATCTTGAGCAAATACGGCCATTGGCAGGGCAGTCTGCCCACTGGTGTGGTCCTTTTGGATCCCCGCACCAATAGCACGTATTTAGTTCATGCTTGAGTTTCGTTTCCCGAAATTTCTTTTTGGTTTGAATGGCTTTTCTTGTCCAATTAACACTTTCCTCGATTCCTTTTGAAGTATCACTGATCAGTTTGTTTTTCACTTGTGCAGATTTCATTGACCTCGTTTCTGTAACAACACCTGCCATGGCTTTTGGTGCACCATCAGGTCTCAAGTGGGCTTTTAATAATTCTGTTCGAATTGTATTGTTTACAAAGACTAAAAAGAAATTTATCACGGCACATAATGTCGGTGCTTTCTCGGTATTTACATGGGATGCCTGGTTGCATGGGTCTGATTTTCCAATCTTGGACAGTTTCATTCTGATTTTTAAAAGCAGGCCAGAATATAAACCGACCAGTCACGAGTGTTGGTCCTGTAGTTCCTGTGTAATGCGTGCAACGTTTTTTCAAACATACTCCGGGCTTTTTCCTGTCGGCCTGTGGGATTTATGGTTCAATAGTGTATCGTAAGACTTAAAGAGCTTCATCAGACATTGAAAATCGTAATGCAAAAATTTCTAAGAGTTTTTTGTAGTGTTCCTCTTTTTCAGTGTCTGGATGGACACTGAAAAAGTCTCTGTAGTCAGAATGGACACAGTAGTCTTTGAACCTCAGTTCGTAATTCATAAACTTTTAAAATACATTTCCAGAGAGCTTCAATTCTGGTGGTTTGTGTCAACTGATTTTGAAAATTGTTGATAACAAAACTAACAATGAGATGACAAGCTAAGTTTACTTCTGACACTAAATTAAAGGAAGAAAACAAGAGACGCCATTTTGTATCCTACCAAATCACGTTACCAGACTGCCGTGACCGGCGAACACAAACATTATCACAAAATATAATGGTGGATAAGCAATGGGTGCAACAATTCTGTCAGAAATTTCATCACAATAAGGAGGTAATTAGATACTCTGACTCAAGTATTGTGGAAGCCACGAGCATGAAATGAAATCAAAAGGTTTGCGATCATTTCACCATACACTAATTAGTTCTCGATGCATTGACCCCGCTTCTTTGAGAATTTTTCTGTTCATAGGAAATTGTTCTACTGTCCCTAAACTTCTCTCTTCTCTGCTGCTTGTTCTAATTTTATCATGCTTGTATGTAAGTAATCGTACAAAAACCATTTTAAGCAGCTTGTGTAGAATTTATACAAAATATTTAAGCCTGCTATGGATCGGTAGTTTTTTGCATTTCCTATATTTTCATGTTTTCGTAGTAGAACCGTGTACGCTGTAAACAACCATAAAGGTAATAGAGGGTTAGTACATAAAAAATGAAATAATCTGTTGAGATGTTTTTGGTCGAAGTCCGGATTTTCAATAACCTCTGATGCGGTCATTTCCTGGGGCTATATTTATTCAAATCTTTTTAACAAATTTTTCAAATGTGATTTATTTAATGTGGTAATCAAGTGTCTCAATTTGCGTGCACTAATTATTATGCAGTGTATTCAACCATTCAACCTTCTCATTAAAATCCAAATTCCTTTCCAGAGGTTAGTTACTTTTACTTTTTCCGGTATCGATTCAACTATATTTTTATTACCCTTTATGTTTTGATACACAAAACAGTGAATATTTTATAATCATGCATTGACTCTTCTCTTTAGTAATACCTACCTTTTGTATTTTAGTTTTTCTACTTTGCTTTTTGGATCTTGCCTCGAAATTCTCAATTTTAACTCCAGTCCTCATTTTTGTATTACCGCATATTTCCTTGACTCGCTGGAGTCGGCTTTAATGATTTTTAATGAAGTTTGCTTTAATGATTTGTGAATGTTTCCTTCACATTGACGTTTAATGATCAATTGTAGATGCGTATCTTGTTGTTATTTTGTATCCTGCTGATGCTATTTTCAAGGTCAGCTATCCATTTGAGAGGTTCACCTCTTTTGTTGGTCTGGTATTACTATGATGGTTTGTGAATGTTTCCTTCACATTCACCTTTAATGATCAATTGTAGATGCGTATCCTGTTGATATTTTGTATCCTGCTGATGCTATTTTCAAGGTCAGCTATCCATTTGGGAGGTTCACCTCCTTTGTTTGTCTGGTACTACTATTTTGGTTTGTGAATGTTTCTTCCACATTCACCTTTAATGATCAAGTGCATATGCGTATTTTGTTGTTATTTTTTATCCTGCTGATGCTATTTTCAAGGTCAGCTATCCATTTGGAAGGTTCACCTCCTTTGTTTGTCTGATATTACTATGATGGTTTGTGAATGTTTCCTTCACATTCACCTTTAATGATCAAGTGTAGATGCGTATCCTGTTGATATTTTGTATCCTGCTGATGCTATTTTCAAGGTCAGCTATCCATTTGGGAGGTTCACCTCCTTTGTTTGTCTGATATTACTATGATGGTTTGTGAATGTTTCTTCCACATTCACCTTTAATGATCAAGTGTAGATGCGTATCTTGTTGTTATTTTTATCTTCTTGATGCTATCTTCAAGGTCAGCTATCCATTTGGGAGGTACACCTCTTTTGTTGGTCTGGTATTACTATGATGATTTGTGAATGTTTCTTCCACATTAACCTTTAATGATCAAGTGTAGATGCGCATTTTGTTGTTATTTTTTATCCTGCTGATGCTATTTTCAAGGTCAGCTATCCATTTGGGAGGTTCACTTATTCTGTTGATCTGTGGTAATAGTGGTATATTATCATAAATTTCTATACAGTATATCGCCATTATGTAAATAATACAGTTAAGACCCTGGAGTATCGCATTGCTTAATGTTTGTAAGTGATCTTTTGCAAAGATATTAGAAGCATTTAGAACGTTTTTGTCGATCGTTTTATTTGGCTTTGTAAAAATTAGTGCAATTTTCTAACCTCTCCGGAATGGCTCTAGCACAATTCCTATCTTAAATAACTCCTAGTTGTAAATCAATAAGTATGCCACCTTTTATATAATTTATCTCTAGTTATCAATTACAAGTTAAGAATAATCGGTTTCCATCAACAAAACAAGATAAAAAATGAAATAATAGGAAAAATATATAGTAAAACCAACTAGATAAAACAACCGAAGGTCGTACACAGTCATATCGAGACTAAAACAATTCGATTAGTATAGTCTATCATTAGGTCCTTGCCTACAGTGCCAATAATGCAATCATCTCAAAACCTAGAAAATATATTTTGATTCTTATTTGTGTTTCGTAAGGTAAGCCAGAATTCTGGAAGTTCGTCTTCATGAATCAGTTAGTCAACATTACCTTCGTTTTAAAATCTCCAAACCAATAACATTATTTTGCTCTGCAGGCCCTGAAGTTAATCTTTATTTAATTTGGCTATGTCCATAGCACTGTGGGCTAAATGAACCAAGATAAGGTGAACAATAAATGAAAAGAAGATTATACATAATTGGCAAACCCAGTCCTCTTATAGTTGTCATTGTTTTTTGTAAAGAGACTTACAATCAAGCAAATTATGATTTTATGCATTTATGTACAGTGGTAATTGGAAGAGAATAAAAGTCGACAGTTATTTGCGATATTTCACCTTGCCCTCAGTCAAATTAAATTAAGCTATTAAAACTTTTTTTAAATTAAGTTTTGGCTTAAGTTGGTTTGGTCAGTCGAGCTCTAGGTGCCTAAAAGGTTATTCTAGTTCTTTGAAGAAAAAACCACTTGCTCTTAAAAACTTGTTGATCTACAGTTCAATATCACTGCTCTTACCATTCCAACACACAGGAAGGAAATTTCGAGCAGGATAAAGTTGTGACTGCTTGTTATTAACTTAATATATGTAAAAATCTATGCTGTTGATAGAAAATTAATCAAATCCTTAAGAAATTAGCCATAGTAAAGTAAGCCACACTATAAGTATAGTAGTTTCATACTTAGTGCAAGAAATAACGGTTGGATATTGGATAAATTTCCTTTTCAAGTTCCATGCTCTCAAAAGTCAAATGCATAGAACAAATGGTAATAGCTATTTTGGTGCTTGATTTTTTTCCGGCCCAACCATAATCAAAATGAAATTCCTTTGTGTTTCGGTGGCAAGTTAGAACTTTGTAATTAGGACCCAAAGACCATTACTTCTTATTTCAATATAATTAGATTGAGTTTCAAAAAGTATAAGTATAAATAAATTAGAAGTTTTTATAATTCTTAGGTGGCCAATCTTCTGCAATGCTAGTCAGTATATGCACCAGTAAGTCGTAACTGGAATGTTTTTCCCTTCATTTATTTATTCAGTATATGAAAATTTTAAAGTGAAGATTGCAGAATATTCTTTTGTATAATTTACTTTCCGTAGCAAAAACACTATCATATTGGATGCTTCAATCCGGGTAATTTCCGTGTACCAGTGCAAGGCAATTAAAAAGGAGACCTTAACGGTTCCAATAATTCTTCATTAACAAAATGTAACAAGTTTTAACCATAATTACGTAGCAAAGGACACAAAGCTAAAGTACAGGTGTTCACTTTTCATAAAACATTTTTGAAGGTTCTCCCTTGGTAAGGCTAGTCTACACTCCAGTGGAGAAGGCACCCTTATTAAAATTTGTTTGTCCGAGGTTTGAACACAAAATACCGCACATAGCAATATGATGATTTAATTCACGATCCTTGCTGCACTATTACATAAAAATTGAATATTTACTTAAGTAAGCTATGGAAGGAAGCGAGATGGTAGATGGATAATTTACTAGACACTGGTGAAGTGTACACAAGCCGAGGTAATGAGAAAAAGTTAAAAATCATATTTCGTTTCCAACTCCGTTTCCCATCAATATTCTGTATTCAAGTTATAGAACAAGTCTTAAATTTGTGTAAATTAATAACCTTTATCTTCTGAATATTTCTTCCTTAATGCCGATCGCAAATTATGAATTGTTTTTCCTGTTTATACATCAATACCGTTGATTTTCCGTTCATTGCTTCATTAACATTTTAATGGTTACGAACCATACAAGGCATAAAGTCACCAAGTGTATGTAACTGAGAGGAAAAGACGGAGAAAAAGAACAGGGTTAGGTCAAGAGATGAGTTGATTTTCATTTAAAATTATTAAAATCACAGGATGAAGGAAAGCACTCCAAAACCAGAGTTTCACAATCTAGTCGTCCGAAGAAAGAAACTACAATCAAAGAAAGAGTTGTCTTGCATTTTCATCTGCCGTCTTTTCTCTGCAAAATGAATGATTTGCAACGTATGCTAGCACGAGTGGGTGTTCAATATTCTTTTTCTTGACATTGTGTTGTAGTAAGACCAATTCTATGTTCTTTTAACAAACTAACTTCTTTTTCAAATCAGCTTAAACTCCTTTTCTTTTGGTTTAACCATCATTTTTTCCCCTGTAACCGGGGCTCAGACGGTGCCCTTCATAGGAACTTGGGTTTGGCAGTGAGGAATTTCTTGACTAGATGCCCTTACTGACACCAACCAATGGCTTTTTCTTTTGTGAAGTTCCAAAGTCGCCCGCTCGGGGATTCGAACCCGAAACTCTTGGTTACGGTCCAGTTGCACTAAACATTAAGCCACGGCTCCTCCTAAATCAGCTTATACTCCTAAAAACCTCTAAAAAATTAAAACAAAAATAGGAGTTTCTTGCCCTAATTCCAAAAATACACCACCACACAGAAAATTCGTCTTCTTCAGCTAAATGCTCTTTCCAATTCAAAATCTACCTCATGGCAGTCAAAAGTCGAACTCTTTACCCTACACATGCATGAGATTATTAGAATAATCAAAACGTAACAGACAGAGTACCGCAAAGACTGGGGAAAACACACTAACAATATAACAATTGTAGAGACTTAAACCCAAATTGAAAAACCACAGGAGCACAGTTCAATACAAACTGACAATCGAAAATTACTTTGGGATACAAATTAATGGGACAAATTAATGGCACAAATGGTCCATTGTTCAGTTGAACACAAGATCATATTCAAAAGACCACGATAACTACTTGGTTCTAGTTCTGGCTGTGGTGGCGTTAATATATCTCAAGTAAAAAATGTCATTGATATTTTCTTGAAATCTCTTGAATGAGATGGAGACCCACGAAGGTTCGAATGATATGTGGAACTAGTCAGTTACAACTAAGAAAGCCATTTTACATCCATCCAGGCAAAATCGTGTCACATACAAACAAGTTAAAGAACCAAACAACTAAGCAAAATACTACAAGTCAAATTGAAAATACTGATTTACTTGCCCTATTTTCCCGGGAGATACCCTTGTCTTAAGCAAAAGATGATCCAGTAACCAAGGGACATTCATCTTTCCAAAAACTCGACACCCAAGTGCCCAGCATCTCTGCTGGCGCCAATGAACTATTGAAAAATTTCAATCCGTCACACCTTCTGACTTATGAGTAGTGAATTCCATGGATTTTGAACGACTTTTGTTCCATATATGCAAAGGTTCAATTTATGCGAGGGGAACGTATGCGGGGCTTACCGAAAGCAAAAAGAAGCAAATACCTGATGTAAAATTGCATCTCCTCTCATTGAAAGAATACCTGAGTTCTTCCCACAGCATTCACAACCACTCATTTCAATGTTAATCTTGGTAAAACCTTGATTCTTCTTTTCAGGAACGCACATCAATGGGGTTGCACATCAATGGGGTAGCACATCAATGGGGCAGCACATCAATGGGGCAGCACATCAATTGGACTGCATATTTAAGGGGCAGCACATCAATGGAGTTTGTCATTTACTCTAGATCTTTCTTGGGGTTCTTGTAGTCAGTCTGTTGGTAAATCTGCTCCTTAAAAGGTTGTTTCTTTGTATCTTTCTAGAGAATATACCTTACGTTTGAGGCCACTTTCTATAAATCTATCATTCTACCATACAAATTTACCTTTTTACATGTAGTACAGTCGTTACATCTGTACAGGGGCTCCTTAATCTCATCTTAATGTTCCTGATCGAGTCCAGAGACATGTGTGTAACTGGATAAGTCTTAATCTTGCTGCTACTTTTTAACCTTTGTCTTATCGACAAAATATAACGTATTTTAGTCTTTTCTACAGGTCATATCATGGCAAGTATTATAATGAACTTTTCTTGCAGGTGTTAGCTCTAGTTTGTTGAATCGCGTGTGCCTCGTTCCTTACGTCTTGATCCCAATGCAGCTGTTACTCCTCGTTCTAATAACCCTCTATTTTTAAACCAGTCACCAGACAATAACTGGCATTTTAAAGACAAAAGATGAAATCCAGGAAGCATCCACCTGTGATTATGCATCATCCAGCAGTTAATGAATCTCATCGATAACCCCCGAAGAACTAACAAACCACTTCTGTGGTGAGTTCAACAAATGTTAAATCGAGCAGACACACCTATTTACGGCGGTACAGTTCTATTAAAAAGGCAAAAACTTTTCCAGACCCAATTTCAATCAGATTTATGAGACAATCACACCAGAATGGAGCGGTTGCTTTACAAAATAACACGAGATTGTGCGTGTTAACCAAACACGCGGGTCCGGGGGACGATGGTGTTATGGAGACTGAAAAGATTCAAAGGTTGACTGGAGTGAATGTTGAAAGCGAACTCCCTGAAGGCTGTTTATATCCCCGGGCGAAACAGGTCATTTTAGCAGCTTTTAAAACATTACATCATGATTGCAAAAAACCTAAGCCACGGAGAACGGGCCTTCCAGAGACTATTGTGGATGGGTTGCAAAAACTGTCCTTGTTTTTCATCAGCAAAGCAAAGAACATTCGAGGAGTCAAAAGTATCCGCCAACTGCCGCTAGAATGTAACGCTAATCCCAAAGGGTGGATGGCTGGTCTTTTGTTCGAAAATTGGATGCTCAAATAAGGTAGCGTAGAACAGGAGGATCATCCTCGTCACTGCCAATTGTTCGCCGCCAAAGTGAAGCGGCACTGACAAACACACAGTTCGCGTTCTTGCTACCGACCACTAAGTCACACATAGCCTAAGCCTATCTGTAACTCTTCACGACATCCACAATTCCCTTACACCGACACCGAGGGGTTTCAACTGAGACATCTGAGAGGATTCTAATTCACCACTGTCAAAACTCAAAAGGAGAATAAAATTAGGCTTCTAAGGTGCTGCAGCACGTATTATGTATATACTTTGTAAATAAATATTCACTGTGGACAACAACGTAAATATGAGCTGCAAAGTTAACAAGAAGTAGGATTTTGACCTGCACCTGTAGTTTTCTAAATTCAGTACTTGGGTGAAAAGGTCCGGGTTTGATTTTCGCACTGGTCGGATCTTCGCGTAAGAATTTTTCGGTCCACTTAGATCTGACTAAAGTGAGGTTTACTGTACTAACAATTGTAGTAGGAAAGAAATAAGTTTCGAGGTCTTTGTAACTGGTAGTGCTTAATTATTAAGCTGCATGTCAAGTAGCGTTTTAATCGTCTTCCAACAATGGCCAATCCAGGGGAAGGGGAACTGGATTAAAATTAAAAACCTTTTAAGCGGTCTCTGTAACTGGCTGATCATCAATTTTTGTTGGGCTAAAAAAAATTTGAATTGTATTTTCCTTTCCGTGTTTGGTTTCAACTAAAAAAGTGCATACAATGCATACAGCCACATGCCTAAAAAACGCTCAATTTATTACTCTGTTACTTAACGTTATACACCAAACACGGGCTACATGACTTCTGTTACTATCTCGTTTCTTTCACTCTGGTCTATAATACAAATCCAACTGGGTTTTCTCAATACAGCGAAAGTATTTCTTTAGAACAAATAAAGCGGATGTCGCTTTTACAAAGTGAGACCACATTTAACAGCTCCTTGGCCCGTGAGCATAAAAAATTTTCCTGGACCAAATTTCTACCGTGCTGAATCCACTCTCGTCTATTCAGGATTGTTAAGTTGCTGGCCAGCCTGAGATTTTACTTACTCGGGGTACCTTCAGGGCAGCGTGAGTTCAGGTTTATCTGTTGTATCAAACTATTGACGTCGAGACTGAAGTCACCATAAAAGTGGGGCGAGGTTAAAAAACTTATTTCCATGAATTTTCATGACTGGAGGCGGGGGCAATCACGCACAGCATGACTTAACATACCAATCTTCGACGAATAAGTTTTTCTCCGGTCACTCCACCTTGCCACAAGTACTTTTTGTTAGCTCGAGTGAACGCACCATTGAACGTCTAGTTGTTCTCACTTACCACCTCTTGGCACTACACAATATCTTAACAAAGCCCCTAAAGCCATGGTGTGGTTACAACTCAGAATCCACTATATCTTAGTCGTTTCTATTTCTCAAAGGATTGTAGAGAATAGTGTAATTAGTTTAAAAGAATAGTATGGTGCATCATGGACAATAAATTCAATGGAACTGGGAAGTATTCCTCTCCCCCGACATACCAAGCAAAAATGAGACTGGCGCAGTAACCTTTTTAAACAATTTCAAATACCGCAACTCAAAGTTTCAAGTTTCTTTTGGTCAATAGCTATTTCGCTGGCATGAAACAGGACCAAGACGCCAGAAAAAGAAAACTAGTCAGTTCATTCTATCGATCAATGTCAAGGGCGTCTGGTCCATGCATATAGCATCATAATGGCACTTAAACTCTCAGATAACATTTTGTTCTCTTTCGTTTTAATGTCATTTCCCACAGCAACTGACGCTCAGACGGTGCCCTTCACAGGGACTTGCATTTGGCATTGAGGAAATTCTTGCCCAGACGCTCTCCTAAAGGCCAACCAATGGCTTTTTCTTTTGTAGAGTTCCAAATTCGTTTCGTCCGCACAGGGAAACGAACCTGGAACCTCTTCGTTACGCTCCGACCCCACTAACCTTCAAGCCACGGTTCCTCTCAAAGAACCACACTTAAATTTGTGGCACCATCTTTTGTAGATGGAGGGGAAATTGTCCTTAAAGCGAGCAATACTTTGGGTGCAGCAGCATCATTGCGTTCGGAACGTGCCTTGGTAATTTGACTTCGAATTTAGTGAAAACCAAGCCTGCCAAACGTAGTTTGTGCCATTTTGGGCACTTTGGGGGGCTTTGTTTAACAGGATAATGAACACCGGCTAATTCAAAACCAAAAATGTCGTCTGACAGATCTTTAAGGTATCCATTGGTCAACAGATTTTGCTTAATTTCATCCAGTTCACTCGAAAATTTTTCAGGAGCGCATGAAGAACTAAAGTTTTTGAAGTCAATTTCTAAGCTGGTTCTGGTATGTTCTTGTACTTTTTAAACACCTAATTTGAAAAGTTTCGAGCCGGTTTATGGCAGACAACTTTAAACCGGGGTCTCTCAAATTTCTTTATCTGCAATGCTTTCGCATTTTCCAGATAAAGTAGTCAACCTTGTAGGCATTCTGTCACTTCTGTTTATTAAAATATTACGTTTCTCATTCGTTCCTATTTATTTGCCACCTAAAAGAACCAATGAAATAATTATTACTTCTCTTCCTTGTATTAACTTCCACCCAACCCCACCCTAACACACACTTTTGACGGCTGAAATGACATTTAAATTCCAATGCAACAGGCCTTGTCTGATTCCTTTTCTGCCCAAGGTATTTCCGTGGCCAAAAAAAGAAATCAGGCAGGCACACAATTAAGAAGGTGAGAAGACAAGGGAGAGAAAGAGAGGAAGGGGAAGAAAGAGGGAGAGGGAGAGGGAGAGGGAGAGAGGGAGAGAGAGAGGGAGAGAGAGAGGGAGAGAGAGGGGGAGAGAGAGGGAGAGAGAGCGAGAGAGAGAGAAAGAGAAAGAAAGAGAGAGAGAGAGAGAGAGAGGGGGGGGAGAGACAGAGAGGGTGGGGGGAGGGAGAGAGAAAGAGAAA
>RDPX01000001.1:4506948-4528373 GCA_003991215.1 Morbakka virulenta | reverse complement strand
GAGAGAGAGGGGGGGGAGAGAAAGAGAGGGAGGGGGGGGTGAGAGAGAAAGAGAAAGAAAGAGAGAGAAAGGAGAGAGGGAGGGAGAAATATTGCTCCTATTTCAAATAAGGACACTAATGAAATCAAAGAATGTCATGGGCAGTCAGTTTATGGAATAAAATGGTGCTTCAACTATATTGCAAAAGTTACAGGTCGTCAAAAACGTTTTATACGGTGCTGTATTAAAACTAGAACGTCTTGCAATCACGTAAAGAACAAAAAAAAACCCCACGTTTTTCGAAACTCTTCACAATCAATGAATCCAAACCATTTCTCAGTGTCCATGACACGCAAAATACAATGTTGTGACGAATGAAGCTCTCAATGTCCAGGGCAGGCAAAGCGGTTGGGGAAAAAAGACCCCGAAAAAATTAAAATTGTTATCGTTTTCATATTATTGGTCAGTTATTAGTTATTTCCAAATTTACAAATGATTGGCATAAAGTCAGTTCATGCGGTATTTCGCTAGTTACAAAAAAGTGTTTAATAAATGGATACAACTGCAAAGGAAAGGCAGGCCAAATCTATTATCAGTGGGGGAAATCGTAGGAATAATTTTTCATCGGCGTTTTCGCTTCAGAAGGTAGTATCGCTTTTGCTTACTGCAGCAGGGAAGTCGAAACTTTATCATCGCAAAACTACTATTTGGTTATTGAGAATGGTGAAAACCAGATTTCTCTGAAAGGCAAATTCTCATTATTAGAGTAGTTGCGAAGGCAAGGTTTATTTTTAAAAAAAGGAACAAACAGACATACAACAAAAAAGCAGCATTAATAGTATTGACGACGATTTTTAGACAAGAAAAACACGTTAACTGGAAAGTAACGAGGATGGCGTACGGTTCACTAATTAGCTATCTTCTTGTCCCTGATTTTCTTTGCGTTGCATCAAATAGCGTTAAATCATCTCCATCATCATCATCCTCGCCTTCTGAAAGAGGTCTTAACTCCATGTCGCCGCCTTCTTGTCTGAGCATTCCATATCTGTAAGAACGAGAAATTTGTCACCACTCAGGCAAACAGATCAACATGAAACGAACAAATAAACATCTTTCAACGTAATACGTTGACATCAGAAAACGCTTAACTTCCAACACGTCTTCAGCGAATAAAATCTTCATACTTTGTAAAGACACAAATGAATGAAAATCAAGTAAAATTTTCACTCTTAAGACAAATACTTGGTCTATGATCAGTAGCCCATTTTGTGTTTCACTTGTCCAGAAAATGGTTTTACAGCACTTGTTAATCTAACATTTGCCAAAAATAAATGTTGCAGAGTGGGCCATAAAAATTCCAACAAAAGCTCTTTCCATTGCTTTTTTTCTCTTTCCTTCTCTCTTTTTGTTTCTTCTCTCCGTCTCTTACTTTCCCCTCTTCCTTAATTTGCCTATAAAACTTAATTCTTTCTTTCAGCACAAATATTTTTCTTTTGTGTCTCTTACATAGTATATGCCTAATGGGTCGTAAGGGGCATGGAGTGCTCGGCTTAGCCCGTTTGGGATGGCTGGGGTAGACTAGCCTCAGGGCAAACGGTGAACTCAAGTAGCCTGTCTGTAACCCACTCTGGGGCAAAGTCAACCTCACCTCCCCATGGTGCGCTCTGGAAACGGTTTCCGTGAGGATTCCGGCTAACGAGGTTCTGGCTAGGGTGTGACAGCCGATTCTTGTCATTGGAGGATGAGCTCCCCGTTAGGTGCAGTGTGTTATCACACTCACCAAATTGCTCACTTAGGAATGGGTTAAAAATCCCTCACTGCCTTGTGAGTAGGTGTTGAAACACCAAAGGCTAGGTGCACCGCCTATAACAGTGATGGCATCAGGCCTTGCCAGCCGGGTTAAAGCCGTGGCAAATACCCCAAAATGAATCTCGACATCAACGAAGACAGAAATGTGGCTAGGGCGTTCCCCGTAAGCGACGCACAGCATCCCCCAGGTTCTGTGAGAAGAGAGCAAGGGGTGTCGTAAAGTGCCCGTTTGCGATTAAATAGACAAGGACAATGTAGTACAATTAGAATAGGCAGTTGGAATGTAGGCAGTATGACAGGGAAAGGAAGAGAGATAGCAGATGTGATGAGGAGACGGAAAATAGACGTCCTCTGTGTACAGGAAACAAAGTAGTAAGGAAATCGTACCAGAGAGATTGGAGAAGGATATAAGCTGTTTTATTAAGGAAAAGATATCCGTTGGAATGGAGTTGACATTATATTAAGTGAGTCAGTGAAGGCGAGTGTGCTGGAAGTTAGAAGAATAAATGACAGAATCATCTGTGTAAAGGTAATTATGGCGAAGGGCATGCTGAATATCAAAGTACTTATGGCCCACAGGTAGGATGTAGAGATGAGGAGAAAGAGCGATTCTTTGAGAAGCTGGAAGATCTGGTTAGAGGGATACCAACGGAGGAGATAGTAGTCACCGGCGAAGACCTAAATGGGCATATGGGAACAGATCTAAGGGGATTTGAGAGGCACCAAGGGAGATTCGGTTACGGGAGACGGAACGAGGAGGGAAGACGTATCTTAGAGGCAGCTGAGGCGCTGGACTTGATGGTTGTTAACACATGGTTTGAAAAGAGGAAAGAACATCTGATAACATACAGTAGTGGGGAAAATAAGAGCCAAATTGACTATTTGATGACTAGGCGAGGACATAAAGGCATCGAAATGGACTGTAAAGTGATTCCTAATGAACCGGTGGTAGCACAACATAGACTCCTGGTAATGGATGCACAGATCAAGCAGAGGAAGGAGCGAATGGAAAGGAGGAGAGGAAAGATCCAGGTGTGGAGGCTGCAAGATCCCTTGCAAGCAGCCGAATTTAAAGGAAAAGTAAGTGAGAGAATGAATCGAAGTGAAGCAGATGTAACAGTTGAAGATGAATGGAATACTGTGAAGAATAGAATATCGTAGAAGAGTTTGTTCGAGTTTGTGGGAGACAGAAGTCTCGAAAGCCAATAAACAGAGAAACGTGGTGGTGGGCAGAAGAAGTCCAAACTATTGTGAAGAAAAAGAAGGAAGCTTTTAAGCAAATGAAAAGAGTAGGAAGTGCAGACGCAATAGAAGAATACAAATCACTGAAAATGGAAGCAAAGAGAGCAGTTGCAAAAGCAAAGGCACAGAATAGCGAGAAATGGTACAGGGACTTGGAGACAAGAGAGGGACAGAAAAAGATTTTTAAAATTTCGAAGGCAAGAAACAGAACTAAATTTGATGCAGAGGACATAACTGTGGTTCAGGATGGCGATAGCAAGATTCTGACAGGAGAAGATGATATAAAAAAGAGGTGGAAGGAGTATTTTAATGGACTTATGAATACTGAAAACGAGAGGGAGGAACTTGAGGAGCAGGCGACAGTTGAGGACCCAGAAGGAAGCATCAGTGTAGAAGAAGTTGAAGAAGCATTGAAAAGAATGAAAAATGGAAAAGCGGAGTGTCCATCAGAAGTGACTAGTGAAATGTTTATGGCTTTAGGAAATGAGAGAATCGAATGGCTTGTAAAGTTCCTTAATCGGTGATGGATTGAGGAAACCATTCCGGAAGATTGGATGGATAGTTTCATGTAACCAATATACAAGGGAAGGGGAAATGTGATGGATTCTAACAACCATGGAGGAATTAAACTACTTGAGCATGGACTGAAAGTGTATGAGAGAGTAATAGACAGAAGGTTGAGAAAAGTAATTGAGATCGACAAAATGCAATGTGAATTTATGCCAGAAAAAGGTACGGTAGATGCTATTTTTATATTAAGGCAAAGACAAGAGAAGGCACAGGAAGGAAACAATTTTTTGTACACTGCATTCATAGACTTGGAAAACGCATACGATCGGATGCCTAGAGACCTAGTGTATTGGTGCCTTAGGAAAAAAGGAATAACAGAGAAAATGGTCCGGGTTATTCAAAGTTTGTACCGAGGGAGCCGCACCACCAGGGCTCTGCCCTGAGCCCTTTTCTCTTCACCGTGGTCATGGACACAATTACCACAGAAGCTAGGCAAGGATTGCCGGAAGAGCTACAGTATGCAGATGACATTGCCATCTCAGCAAACTCAGAAGAAGAGTTACAGGAAAGGTTGAGAAGGTGGCAGGGAGAGTTGGAAAGGAAAGGACAGAAAGTGAACAGTAAGAAGACGGAAGTGCTGGTACCATCGAAGGAAGGAGGAAATGTGGTTGATGTAAGAGACCTACGCGAGCAAGCGATAAAGCAAGTGGAGAAGTTTTGTTATCTAGGTACGATCGTGGACGAATGTGGCGGGAGCAAAGAAGTGAGAGGAAGGATAAATAAAGCTTGGTCAAAATGGAGAGATGTTAGTGGAGTAGTATGTGACAAGAAGATGGCAATTAAGCTGAAAGTGAAAATCTACTAAAGTGTGATAAGACCAGTGGTGCTCTATGGAATGGAGGCACTAGCACTTAAAACGGCAGAGGAGAGGCTTTTGGAGTCAACTGAAATGAGAATGTTACGGTGGACATGTGGAGTATCATTACTGGAGCATAGGACAAATGAGGAAATCAGGAAATTTGCAAAAGTAGTAAACAACAAGGATAAAGCACGTGAAGCAAGGCTATGATGGTTGGGCCACATAATGCGCAGAGGAGATGATCATGCTGTGAAGAAAGTATATTTGGCGAAGGTGGAAGAAAGGAGAAGTAGAGGCAGACAGAGGTTACGGTGGAGAGATTCAGTGGAAAGGGATATGATGGAAGTTGGAGTGAGATCCGGAATGTGGGACGAGCCCATCGAATGGAGAAGGAGATGTCGAGCGGCCGACACGACGTAACGTTGGAAAAGACCGAAGAAGAAGAAGAAGACATAGTATATGCCTAATGTAGTCTATGAGCCTCTAACTGACCCAATCCTGATGTTCCCTTTTTGCATAAATTTTGGGCAATAAAAGCAAATAAAAAAAAGTATTTACCATGGTAACGTACCTTCTGGTTTTGCTACGTCTTCTTCGGCTGTAAATAGCACGGACCACGAAATAAAAGATAACGACAACACAAATAGCAGTAATCTACGAGAAAAAAACCATAAAAGTCCTAGATCATACAAGATATACAACGCAATAAAACCCATGAAAAAAATACCTCATTCATAAAGCAGAAAAATCTTATAATAAATACAATCAAACTAATTTCAGCCCTCCATATTTCTACAACGCTGTCTCCAAAAAAAAGGACCGGGAAAAAGTTGTTTTAAATTGTTTTCTTTCTTGCCTTTAATAAAAGAGATAAGTAATGTGTGTGTGTGTGTGTGTGAGAGAGAGAAAGAGAGAGAGAGAGAGAGAGAGAGAGAGAGAGAGAGAGAGAGAGAGAGAGAGAGAGNAGAGAGAGAGAGAGAGAGAGAGAGAGAGAGAGAGAGAGAGAGAGAGAGAGAGAGAGAGAGAGAGAGAGATATGAGAAAATAAAGTTTGGCTGATTGTGTGCTTATGTTCCTTATTATTCCTAAACCTTAAAATAAATGACCACTCAATCAACCATCCTTTCGCACCTATACAATTTTCCCTTATTTACATCAGGCCACTGGGTACATCAAAGAAGGTATTACATTAATCAAAAAGTTCTTATACAATCCAGGTGGGTGTTAAGCTCCTTCTCACGTTCAGAGTCTAAACCTGTCTTCCCTTAAAATACCCTTTATGACACAGGGTCTACGTGTCATTACCAACGACTGCCAGAGTATTAATTAAAGATAACATACCACATAAAACGCCCTCAGGGCAATTCCTTTAGTGTCAACTCTCGTAATTTTATTTCCATATGAAAAATTTGTAATATTTGTTGTTTCTATTTTTTTCACTGCTTTTGACGTCAGAGAATGTACGCTTGTAATAAATGGTGTTGTTGGTTTATGTGATATTGTGTGAGATTTCCTGGGCGTAGTTTTTGTAGTTGTTAGCTTGAAATCCCCTCCTGAAACAAAAAATGACACAAGCAGTAGTAAAAGAAATTGTGCTGAAAAGGTTCAAGGCAAAGTCATTTAAAAAGCCCGTTTGAACTGTCAGCAAATGCTGACTTAGTAAGTGTGATCTATCAAAACTGCTTCGCAAAATACATACAATATAAGAGTAATAGATTTTCCTTACTAGTTAAGGCGCCAAAAATTTAAATAAATATAACTGCCAATGTTAACGCAGATCTTGTCATTAAGACACAGCCGGCATTGTTACGCAGAATTAATTCGGGGTCAAAAAGGCAGAGATGGCGCAACGAGAATGATACGAATATATTCATCTCTCGGTACTCTCTGGAAGCTAAAAAAAATTACCATGTACCAAAAATCAAACGACGTCATACAACAACAAATGTGCTGTTGAGTGGTGAGAGAATGATAAAAAACACTTTCTACAAACCTTTGGCTTCATCATAGAAACAAATAATTCTTATCACGAAAAATTAAAGCAAAGCATGTCGAAGACTCTTATATACAAGACGTTGGTTTTCTGTAAGAAATAGCAGTATAAGGAACTACTGCTGACGGTCAAAAAGTAAATATATCTTTAGAATTTAAGTGAAACTAGCTAAAAGATTGTCAGAAAAGACTTCCTATTCTGACTAAACGCATTACTAAAGTTGGTTGTCCAGTAACTTCATAATAAATTTTTCACTTCAGATCATCTTACTTTCCGAACTTAAGACTAAAAACAAACAGTTGAAATGCGGTCTGACAGTTCTGACTTATGGGTGTGAATCCTGTACGATACGGAAAACTATAGAGAAGTTAAAAGCTGTGTATATATATGGTTGTATGCGATGCTCAAGAGTATCGTGGAAAGGGGTTTCCAACGAAAAGGTATTGACGAGAATGAAGACGGAAAGACTGCTTATTGGTATCATCATCAGAATGAGAAAGATATATAAAGAGAGAGAGAGAGGGAGAGAGAGAGAGAGAGAGAGAGAGAGAGAGAGAGAGAGAGAGAGAGAGAGAGAGAGAGAGAGAGAGAGAGAGTGTGTGTGTGTGTGTGTGTGTGTAGGNGAGAGAGAGAGAGAGAGAGAGAGAGAAAGAGAGAGAGAGAGAGAGAGAGAGAGAGAGAGAGAGAGAGAGAGTGTGTGTGTGTGTGTGTGTGTGTAGATCAATCGCCAACGAACTCAGAGAAAATGAAGGTGTGGTACTACACATCGTATGGATTGAGCTAGATGGGATTAAGGCATAGGGAAGGCAAAGGATGAAGATGCTGGATTGGGTGAGGCGGAGAGGTCATAAACGAGATAATGAAGAGCTCAGTGAACTGGCAAGGAACAGAGGTTCTTGGTCGAGAAGATGAAGTCATGATTCTTCTACGGCATGAACAGAGCTCTTATTTTCTTACGTTTACTTTGATGAATAGTTCTTTGCTCATACTCATCTGGGCCATGGTGCCAGAATAAGAAAACAAAAAGCAAGCAAAGTTTCGTTAACGCGAAAAACACGAAGACAATTAAAGATAGCCTGGTGCTTTTGTGATTCCTTGTCTAAAGCAAGTAAAGGCCATACAATAGTTATTTCATTCTACAAAACCGATGCAATAAAAGCTTAAACAGTTCTGTACCACGAACAGCTTAAAGTTAAAAAACCTATTTGATGATAAATTTCAATGAGAGAGTCTTTTAGAATCTAATTTTGGCATTTAGATCTATTTATTTGTTTATCAACTCTCGAAAAACTTTTAAAAACTGTGTCCCAATGTCAAGTTTGTTAAAAACCTAGTCTAGTCCTTATTAAACGTACTTCGGAAAGAATCACAACGGTAACCTAACTAATCTTACTAACCCAGCAAGAGTTCAAAGGCCCAGTATTCTGGACAAAATTTACAAGTAATATTATTCTATTCATGACTGCATTGTGCGTTTGGTCGTGGAAATATATGGAATCTAGCTTTCGTGCTTGCCACGTTTTAAACTTTGTCTCACCAAAAAGCAGATTCTCGACACGGAGAAATTGATATACAAAGCAATTCTAGCCTCTGGCTACCTGCGAGATAGCGCGATGTCTGGATTTTGTTCTCTTGCTGATTGCAAACATCCTCAGAGCAATTACAGCTCTTCTCGTGCTGTTTTGATTTGGCTTCCCGTAGCCTTGCTTCAGTAATAGTGGCACTCCCCGTCCAGATGTATTTCTCGTTATTAACAGCTTAAACTTCAAAAACAATGCAAAACGCGAAAGGGAAATTTTGTCATGGGGGAACCATGCTATTTAAGTGTCACATCTGTTAATGTTTTCATCAGTTCCATAGGAATCTTTGGTCTTTCTTATGGTTTTCTCATAATTATGTGCACCGCTTTGGGCACGAATAAAACTAACCAGCACAATCTAATCTCAAAATTCGCCGTCATCATCACTCGTTGTACTTCCTTTGTTTTCAACTTTCGGAATAAGCCGGGAAATAATCCTGACATTATCTCTTATTAGTCTTCAGACACTATTATCTTTTCACACCATTAGCTTTCTTGTGTAATAATTGAAAATCAATCTTTTTTTAACAAATAGTTATCAGATACTGTAAAGATTAACATTGTATGTAACAATTGAAAATGAGTCTCGAAAAAAACTATTAGTATTAGTACTGATGATATAACGAGTTTGTGAAAATCTTTTCAAGAGAAAAATTGCATTATCGGTAAAAAACACACGAATACCACAAGATACACAATCACAATCTGTTACTTGTTATTTGTTACTTATTACTTGAATCCTATCCTAAACACTAATCTTAAATAAGTCTCGCAGAAAAATATTTCACCGCAGTACTAAGTATTTTTCTAGTTGACATTTCGGCCGTATATAATCAATGTTCTGCTTATTGTCCATATTACTATGGCAAATTAAATCCAGCAAGCTATTATTAAGATTGTACATTATAGCATTTTATGAAAAACTGCGGTCAATAGCCCCCTGCCGTCTTAATGCTCTTCGCTAATTTTACGGCAGGCAACCTGTCCCTACTGGTAATAAGTCCTTTGATCCCAATCGGTTGTTAAAAAGTAATCCTAAACGGAAATTAGGGGGAGGGTGAGGGGGAGAGCGAATACGGAACAAGAACACCTAAGCGGCCAGAAACTAAGTATTAAAATAAAGCATGTAAAATTGTGTTACGCACAAAAAAATCATCACCACGGAAGAAATACAATTCTCTTATGGCAAGTGCACACTTGAGGAAAATAATATGCTCTCTTACTAATTCTGTAATTTCAATAAAATAATTTAATTTCAAATCCCAAGTTTAGCAATATTTAGCTTATGCACGCAGTATATGCAATAAACACTATACATGCAACCTTAATATGCGGCTACGAAAACATATAGAACAGGTATTCATTGCCACGCAGCTGCATATTCTTTTATAATTGTTTCGGGCGGTACAGAGTACATAAGTATTTACCACCTAAAATATTAAGGGCGGAATCTAATTTGTTTGAGCGTGGTAGCAAAATTTATGCACTGATTGATTTTATCTCCCTTTTATCTCCCAAACTGTTTATTGAGAACTATCTCGGCAGAGGCGCTCTGTAAGAAATGTTTTCACAAAAACATGGACGAAAAAAAGTGCTATTAAGCCATTAAAACATGGCTTCAAACAACATATTTTGCAAAGTTCAACACAATGCGTTTCAAAACGATAGCAAACTTTTCACAATCTGCTCTACAGAAGTGGGGAAACATGTGGTTTCTCAATGGAATCAATTGTACTGTTCATCGTATGGATTTTAAAGGATAACGCCTTAATTGTAACATTTATTAGAAGATTAATTAAAAATTGTAATAGATAATGGTGAATTAATTTAAAAAGGAATAGGAGAGCTAATATTTAAGCCATTCCTTAGTCTGCAATAAACGTGCCCAAGTAATTAACAACAAAACTGCGCATATTAAGCTCAACTCGTCACTTTTCACACACCCAATTTAATAATATTCATGGCAAAAAAAGTCAAAATAATATGCCTTTATATCATTTAACCTCCATAAATCTAGGGAGAAATAAAACTTTTGCATCTCTCCTTAAAGTGCCGTTTACACAATTTCCTGGTTCTGGACGGGGCTGTAAAAGATAGGGTGATGGGACGGAGTACTCCACAAAATGGAAGGTGACTTCTTTTCATTTTGTTTGCTTTTTGTTTTAACACTCAAAAATTATTTTATTGCTCTGGATTATTGAATGTTTTTCTGCTTTAACCCATTTTTCTACGTTCCGTGGCTAAACGACGTCCTTTTTGTGTGAATTTCATTGTAACAGCGAGGAATTGAAGCCTGGGTGCCCTTCCTGACTCAGATCAATAGAGTTCCAGAGCTTTGGGCTGTTAGGAGGATCGAGCTCGGAATCTCTTGGCTTGAGTCCAGTTGCACTAGCCTCTTGGCTTGAGTCCAGTTGCACTAGCCTCTAGTCTTAATATCATATGGTAAAGAACACAAGCCAAATGCAGAGGCTAAATATTCGTGAGGGTAACCTATAATGTTAAGGAAAGCAGTCATAAAAAAGAACAAGAAGGAGAAAATAAAAAGGAGGAATTTTTGGAAGCATACGTAAATCGGCGAAGACAGAAACTCTATTCAAATGTACTACTGTCAACACTGTTTATGATGTTTATAATTCTGAGCCCGAATTTAAAAACACAGAACTGAAGAAATAAAACCATGTAATGATGAAAAGATAATCCTTAAAATCCGTTTGCAATCAAAATAATGGAGGTTGAGGCCGCTGTAAGAGTGAATATGAACTAAAAGCAATGTAAAGGTTTTTAACCTCGAAGGAGATACATTCACTAATCAAAGTTGACAGGAACTAAAATAACAAACGTGGGGGTGGGCTTGCAGTACTGTGTATGTATTTTCTTAAGAGCCCAAAATTAGATACAGAAAGTGAGAAACTGTTAATTTAGAATTATTCTATTGGGACTGATTCATACTAGCAGTACTCTTTGTTTTCCTTCCCTATTGCTAAACGAACGCTTAACTATTGTTTTCTCGTTCTTATCTCCTCGTATAGACGTGTAATGGCGAAAAAGGCCTCGATCAAAACGAGCGTTCTTTTAATGGTAATATTTCAGTTAACTTTTTGAGAGGACCCTGTGCTTAATGGTTAGCGCAGTTGCACCGTATCCAAGGGGTTCCAGGTTAGATTCCCCGGGGTGGCGAAAAGAATTTGGAACTTTACAAAAGAACAAGCCATTGATTGGCGTCTGGAAGGGCATCGGGTCAAGAAATTCCTCACCGCCAAAACAAACTCCCTCTGACGGGCACCGTCTGAGCCCCAATTACTGGGAGAAAATTTCGTTAAAAAAAACTTAAGTTAACTTTTTCATATTTTTTTACAAAATGTATGACCAGGAAAGCCCATTTTCCCTCGCTCCTCTTTTTTACTATGGCTTTATTTAAGGGGAAAAAAGTGTTATTAGCTATAAAATTCTGAACGTAAAAAAGTGGATATCTTTTTATTTATCTTAAACAACTGATAAAATAAGGAAGTACTTACAAAAAATATTGCAAAAAACCTTTTAAATCAAAACGTAATTGTTACCACCCAACACTCCTAGAAGTCAATGGCCGCTATCAGATAAAAAAACTGAATGTCGATGGTCACTAAGAACTACCAACCCCTTACCTTATTAAAAATTATGCCCCTCATGGTGAACCCTTGATTCATTTACTTTTGTATTCTTTTTTGTAATACACAGGCAGCGAAAACGTAAGTTTGACTGTAATTTGAATAAATATTCATCGCACGTGCTCTCATTGCTTGAAGCTGCTAATGATGGGCGTGTTCCTCAAATCCAGTATTTCATCGTCGCCAGCTGACTTTTCCACCTTAAGTCTTTAACGAACATAGTTACAACTGTTTCTGACTGAGTTTGGGTCTGGTCTGAATTGGGAATTGCTATGAACCAACTGATTTAAAGTAGGGCAAACTGTTAAGTATTGTCATTGGGAAGTAATACTGGGATAGTAACCAATGTATGCTTAGCATAGTATGGTAAACATTTGAAGTCGGTTTAACTCGACACAGTTGCCAACAAAAAAAAACAGGTCAAGGCCATAAAGTACCTGTCATTACACGATTTAGAACAAAGTTATTATGTTACAAAATAATAGCTCTTTTATCACGAAGTGTTCTGTTATCATCAGTCTCTACTTTTTTCATTCATTTTGGCTAAACCATCCTCTAGACCATCTGGTGTCAGAAGGTTCTGTACTATTACGAAATCTAAAATGGCCAGGCCTTCTCGTCTCTCATTGAAGTGCATCTTAATACCTTCAAATGTCCATGCGTTTAACTCTCTGCAACAATATACCGAATGAAAAATTCTTACAGTTCAATGAGGCGGGAGATTTTTGGGGATCAATACAATACATAAACTGAAACAATTACGACTGAGGCAAGAGCACTTTATCGTGTCATATTTTTTTTTTTGGTTTCAACGTCACTTTTCCCCAGTAACTGGTGGTCAGGCGGTGCCCTTCACAGGGACTTGGATCTGGCAGTGAGGAATCTCTTGGCCGGATGCCTTTCCTGACGCCAACCGGCTTTTTCTTTTGTGAAGTTCCAAAGTCACCTGGGGGAATCGAACCCGGAACTCTTGGAATGTTGTAGTTGTACTAACCATTAAGCCACGGCTCCTCTTATATCGTGTCAAATTAGATGTGAAAAATAAGAACAGAGTCGGAAATGGAGAAGCACGGGTATTAATTGTTGGTTAAGGAAAGAAAATATTGGATGAAGTAAACAAAATTCTACTGGACTTGACATTTCGTATTTATCAGGGAAGCTATCAAACAAACAAAACATGTTAACTGTTCAGGTATTAAATCTGACAAGCAATGGAGAGGAAATAGAAACAAAAGGGTCGATAAGAATAACAAAAAAGTATCACAAAAGGATGATGTATATTAATATACGAGAAAGAACAATAATGCTAAAGTACGGTTGTCTGTCGTACGGCTGTGAAGCAAAGGATACACAACAATGAAAAAGTATTTCAAGAAGCAGAAAGAGAATTGGTTAAAACTATTACAGGCTGGTTTCATTATGTATATTTTCAGCTTTAATGATTTAATGCGTGTCTAGTGTAGTTCAACATACCTTTTTAGTATTTGTATATGACAATTCATGGAGATTTTTCTATGGGGTTTAATAATTTCGGAATTTGCCAATTGCTTATCGCCAAGTACAAACCGTGTTCTTCAGTTGAAAAATATGAAAACAATAAATTGGAGAACACAAAAAAAATTAAAAAACCCGAAGGAAAACACTGGAAAATTCTCTGCTGGGACGGGGTTTTTTCATGATAAAATCAGTTTGTTATACACTGCGGTAGTTGTACTACATTGTTCAATAAACATGCTAACTTATTAAATTTTTCTTTCGTTTATGTCCCTCATCCTTTTTCTTAGCAATTTCATTTCAAAATGTTACAATTGGCTTTTGGTTAAAGAATGTTTGATTGGCACCTTTGTTAACAATCGAACTTCGAATGCTTGCTTGGCCTTCAGAAATGTTGCGTCAGCTTTTGGAGGAAATATAGCCACACAGCCAAATATAGCCACATAGAGCAACAGAAAATTTACGTCAGTTTTTGGAGGAAATAGGAAAATGTCCAATTGAAGAGAAGAAGGCCACAAAGGAGAAAACTTGGTTTTGATAGTCACCTGCTCGGCTTTGTCCGGAATGGGGAAAAATTGTTTGTCTTGGATAAGTATATGGTTTTAATTATAGCAAATGCCAGATGTGCGGAAATCCCAATCCCATTAACAAACAAACTACGGTGATTAATCTCTTATTACAATTTAATGTCTGAAAGTCAATGTTTATTAGCAATTTTTATAATTTTAGGTTGTACTGCACTGCAATTACGAAAATATTTAGTACGCTAGTCAGTAATACTCTGTTCTTGGTCATGTCAAAGTCACAAAAAACCCGTAAAAACGTCTTCCCACATTAAATAAATCCCACGTAAAATAATGTAATGTTCAGAAAAGACAACAAATATGCATTTGAGTATTAAAAGTACTTACCGTCAAGGAGGGCCATCAGCTGAAATACTACGAAAAAAACCCGACTGATGCAATCGGGATTAAATTTCACCATTTCTTCAAATGTGAAGGGAAAGCAATTGGAAAGAAGTCTTAAAGCCTCTTCTTCTGAATCTGGAAGTAATAACAATAATAATAATAATAATAATAATAATAATAATAATAATAATAATAATAACTATGTGTTGTATTTTTATTACCATCTATTTATCACACACAGTTAGGTGTGACGCATGCACCCAGCTTACCCTTATTGGGCAGGGAGTTGGATGGGTTTGCTGAGGCTTGTACCCCTGATTCACCCGTGAGCTCATATTGCTCCACCATTCAATAATAAATAATAATAATAATAATAATAATAATAATAATAATGATCATCATCATCATCATCATCATCATCATTGCCATAGCGCAGTACTGATGGATGTGAATGTTGAGGAGAAAGGAATGGAGAAGGTAGAAAAGTATCAAGATTTGAAAAGAGAGATGAAAAAACTGGAAATTGAAAAAAATAGAAGTAGTACCTATTGTGATAGGAGCTCGGGGATGCGTGACAAAAGGATTTGAGAAGTGGGTTGGAAAGCTTGAGATATGCTGTCTGTCAGTCTGTCAGCATAAAAATGCAGCGATAACAACAGTGGGTCACACATGAGATAAAAAATAATAATAGAAATAACAGGGTAGTAGGCATCTGTTAAACACTGCCAAAAAATTAGTTTGTTCATTTATTGCTTTTATATTCAGTATATTAACCCATTCACCAGTCAAGGCAGCAAGCAGACATTTAATTTACTTGCTCACTTGTGTAGTCTTATTACATTCTTTCCATTTTTAATCATGTGTTGCTATAACTGGTACCTTAAAGAGGATAGAGCCTCTTTCTTGAGCTTCTCATCATCATCATCATCATCATCATCATCATCATCATCATCATCATCATCATCCAGTTTCGGAATTCCTAACAACCAATTGGTACCCTTCAGCCCTTTACTAAACTATTCTTCTTATATCTCTTTAAACTTTAAATCTACTTCCAATCTATCTAAATGGATATAATTTCTTCTCTTTCCCACTGATCCACCAATATCAATTTATATATCTGCACATAGCTTAAAACTACATAAACACCTCCATTTCTTTTCCCTTTGAAATGGAAAAGTACAGTATAGCCAGGTAATATAGTAGAGAACAGCAACATTCATGTGAGTTATCCAAAGAAAAGTGGCACAAAAAACAGAACATTATTTCAAAATTCACAAAATGGACAAAAGAAAGGAACTAAAGTATAACATTTTTGAAAATTACATTTGCATACTTAAACCCATGATTGAATAAACATTAAAAGAAGATGAGTGTATATGCTCTATATAAATAGTTTTAATTTTGGGCTTGTCTGGGTCCTAGAAACTAATAGATACTGGATCTTGTATTATAGTTTGAATTATCATGTAGCATATCATACTATATAGTCATTTACTACCTAAGTTAGGTTTCACTACTGTTTCTTCTACAGAGTCAACTACATATTCCATTACCAATAATGTGTTAGAGTAATGTTGTATTGTGTGAACAAGTAGTAGTGTTTTCCTACTGATGCCAATGCCAGCTACCCCCTCCTCCCTTCCCCACAGTAACTCTCTCCTGCATGATCTGGTCAGAATTTCTGTGGTTTGCATGCTTATCTTCTTTAAATTGTCCCTGAACTTCATTTTTAGTTACTTAAGTATTCTGCCCTTATCACATTTTAAAATACTCTAAAATGGTACTGGTAACAAGAAAAAACAAACAACTATCCTTATCAAATCACTCTTGACTTCATAACTCAAATGGTGTCAGGTGGTTGATACATTATGAACACATTTCTATGATATTCAAGAATGATCTGGCAACATTCTGTCTAAAAGGGATAAAAAGTGGCAAACATTTAATTGCATTATTGGACACGGTGGTTTTTACATTTGTAAAAGTTTCAAAGAACCTTTCTTATTGTGTTGCCAAGATAAGAAAAGGGTCACTCGAATTACTGAAATTGTCATGTCCATGTTATAACCTACCAAAGCATTATGAATCAAACTGGCCTAACATGTACTATTAACTTGAAGAAACCACCACCTGATTCTTTTTTCACACCTCAATACTGAATTTTTTCAAGACTTAAACTTTGAACTTATGTGAATTTTGACTTGTGGAATGTTATAACTAATGGGGGATTAAACTAAAAAGACAGTATTAAGTAAACATATATACAACAATTACTAATAAGAATATAAGTAGTCTGATAAGTCTCTGAAACTAACTGACTAAGTAACTATGAATTTTGCACCAATGAATGGGGTCCTTTTAAATATTTAATGATCACAGTTAGTGAGCATAATTTTCTATGTGACCAGAAGCTGGTTTGCCTTCACCAGGGTACCTGAGTGGCTGATCACAGTCAATAATGCTTGTGCTGCTTGTGATGACACTTAAAGTATACAACGTTGCCAGTAATTGTTACCCACATGGAATAGATTGACCAGAAGCTGAACATCATTGGTAAGCAAACAAACATTTGTGTGGTGTCCACCTTGTTGTCAACAATAGCCAAGTTGAATGTTGAGCAGCTGATAATACAGTCTCTTGTTCTTTCTTTCTTGTTCCTTCTGACTTCAAGAGAAGAGACAATATGTTCCAATATGCCCATTACTTAGTGATTGTTTAGCATGATCCAGCTAGTAGCAAATCCAAGTTTCTGCAACAGTTGTTTGACATCATTTAGCATTAAGAATATTCCATGGCCTGAGTGTATCTGGGATGATAATTCTGATTATTACAAACAACTGTGATAAACACTAAATGGCTATATTAGATGTCATTTCAGAGCATGAAAAGACAAATGGAAATAGTGAGTATTCAATGACAATGGTTATGAAGTAATTTTTCTTTGTGTTAAGGGCTGTATGACCTTACACCAATACTTAATTATTTAAATCATCATCATATTCGGTTTAACGTCCGGTTTACATGCTAGCATGTGTTGGATGATTTCTTGAAATTGACTTCCAAGTTATCCTATCCTTCACCAGGTCTCTGCTTACACCTTTATGTTTCAGATCCATCCTTATCACTTCCTCCCATGTTTTCTTTGGTCTTCCTCTGCCAGTGGTTCCTGCCACCTTGATTGTTCTGCATCTACTTGTCCAAGCATTCTTGTCCATTCTCTCCACATGACCAAACCAACGAAGCTTCCTATTCTGCATACAGCTGCCAATACTGTCCAGATTCAATCTCCTTCTGAGTTCATTAGAACTGAGCCTGTCCTTTAGACTTACGTTGCACATCCATCTTATCATTCTCATGTCATTCCGCTCCATGCGGCTGACATCTTCAGCTTTCACTGGCCAAGTTTCACTGCCATACATCATTGTGCTACGTACACATGCCTGGTAGACTCTACCTTTGGTAGGTAATGGCAGAGCTCTGCTGGTTAACAATGGCATCAGCTCCCTGAACTTACTCCATCCACTGTTAACCCTTGCTGTAACACTTGCACCAGCTCCCCCCTCAGCTCCAAGGGTGTCACCAAGGTAGCAAAACTTCTGGACAACCTCAATATCCTCATCCTCCAAATGCACTTTATGTAGGTCTAAGAACAATCATGAGAAAGTATGTCTGCAAGTATGTTCTCTTCTTTGCATCTGTAGATAATGTGGCATTAAATGAATGATAATCCTGTTTACCAACAATTAATGTTACCATTCTTTATATTGCTATTATAAGTAAGATTAAATACAGCCACAGATTTTTGGTCTGTGATATGTATAACATGATAGCTGTGTGAGTAATGTCTTTATAGATTCAACAATTGTACTAGCTTTTTTCCCTCCAACATAATTTCTCACTGACTTGAAGTCTTCTAAAAAAGAAAGCAACAGGTCAGGAACTATGTAAAAGTGGAGGGGTCATGCCATCATTAGATGCATCTGTCATCACTACAAAATTGACAGTTGGATCAATGGCTTGAACTACATAACTAGCTATGTCTTCCTTTAATCGCTTAAATGATGCTCCAGGGATAGAGCAAACTTAGATCTTATAAGTAACAGGTAGATTTTTGTGAAAAACTGGAGAACTAATGAGAATGATGGGCAAGCATTCTCAGAACACTGTTAGTGCTTGTAAATCATGTGGTATGGATAGCTCCTGAAATTAACTAACATGATCTATGAGTAAATTTGTACAATTCAACAACAACATTCACCTTTTCTAAAACTATATATAAACTTTGTCACTGTAACCAAAAAAATCAGCTTACTTTTTTATTTACAGATTACATTGTTTGTAAGCTATTAAAAGTTGGGCACACCATCAGTCACATCAAAATGGATAAATTAAAACTAATATAAATGATATGCCACATTTCTTGTGGCTATTCCATGTCACCAGTATATGAGAAGAGTATGGTGACTCACTGATATCAACAATATCTTTTTTTAAAAAGTGAGTAATTTCAGCTTTGATTAACTTTCTGTTCATTGGTAAATCACACCTGAATTTAACTGTTATGGTTCAACAGTCATCTTATTTAGGAATAGAGGTGAAGATCTTACAGAGGTGGCTATCTCTCCAAAAACAATGCAGGCTCATTTATTTCCTCTGCATGGAATTTTAACTGACAAATTCTGTTTAAGAAAGCCTTGCCCAATAATTTAATTGCAACAGAGGTTGACAAAGACTGAAAATTTAATGTTCTCAGTGCTCTTTCCTGTAACCTTTACTGTGGCAGTAAAAGTGTTAAAAAGTTTGGATATAAATGATTATGGTGCCACTGACAAGTCTCCTTGTGTCAGCTGCAATTGTCTAGTATGTGCTTTTACAAATCACTGCAAACAGAGGTTTTGCTCAGCTTCCTGTGTTATTTACCCCTATTGCCTTAACATATTTTATTGTAATATTTGTAATGGCACTTGTAACATATTATATTGAATAACCTTGCTGCAGTTTCTGTTATAGACTCAATGGTACTACTTTTGGGGAGCTTGCAGAAGGCAAATAACTAAACATAACCTTTTACAAAGGAATACAAAAAAATTACTTATAGTCAGAGGAATTACTTGTTAATGGGTCCCAAATAAACCAAGAATAAAATAACTGGTTTATTTATTCACAATGAACATCTTACTTTGGGGTTTTTTCTGTTCCATATCAATCTTATTCCACTTCTGTGGCATCACTGACCCATTTTTGTGGTGCCATTTTGAAAAATGCCACCAAATCATCAGCAGTCATCAGTGAGAATAGAAACACTATACCAGGTATCATTCAAAGATACTCTGATATAAACAACAAAAAGTTTGGTTTGGAAAGTATTGAAAAATTGATTTAATTTTGACAAAATGAAGGGTAATGGCAATGTAAACTAGAAACATTTTGATCAAAGAAATAACAGATTGGTACCACATTTTACTACTCATGCAAAAAGTATACAACCCGAGTGTCTTCTACTTGAATACAGGGAAATACTCAAAAGAAGCAAAAATGAGTTTACCTGTGCATGTCTCTTAATTTCCACAGTCCCCATAAGTATTAACCTAAGCAAGCAATTTCCTGCATATTGGCCATATGGCTCTCAAGTTATGCTTATGATGGCAGTCTGGGTAAGTAAAATCTGGTGTTACAATTATGTGGGAACTTTCTTCATTCAAGGAGCCCTAAAGTTTCAGTACACTCAAATATCATTTCCTTTTCCACCTCTCTGGAGAGAAACCTAAAAATTGGCTGGGAATATCAGAATATTTTCTTTCCTCCTAAATCATGCAATAGTTCAAGTGACAGGAAAGTTGGCTTAGCAATTACTGATTTGACATATCCAATTGACAATGTATTTCCGCATCAGGCTTGTCTTATGACTTGTTGATCAGCCTACCAAACTATATATTATATGCCAAACCATCAGTAACAAATTAAAAATTTGAAGTGGTATTAGAGATAAAAAAAGGTGTTGATACTGCACCAAAAGGTCCTGACACTCAGTTTAACTAAGCTCAAAATTCACAGCTGCAAAATTATCAGACAGGTTGACCACATTTCTGCCTGTTCATTACTGATCAACTCACCACCACAAAATGATCCACGACGACAAGCAATGGGCTCACAATGCCTACTGGAAGAAATCAAAGTATATTTTCGTGATAAGTTTTCTGAAACTTATCACTGCGTCAAATCGGTCTGATAATAGTAACATAAATAGCAAAGGTAATAAAAACAATCACGAAAATAGCAATACTACTACTAATAATAGTAACAAATATAAAGTGAAATTTGAATAAATGGGGAAACTCGATCAGAATGATCCCACTTGCAACAGGATTCGGAGGAAACTAAGGTACTTTGAAAAAGATTGCCAAGTTATTCGGCAAGACTCTCCAAGGGTTTTCTAAATAGTAGTAAATGAAGTACAAAAAATACTATTATTGGTCAGCAAGCCATTTTTGTTTCACGTCTCATAAGGGCAAGTAAACACAACAAATGAATTCAAATGGATTCAATTTCTCAATAACTCTGTTCGTGTGGCAAGGGCTGAAACATGTCATATTTGCTGACGCTCAATTCTGGGTCTAGGCAAAATTCGGGGATCGACTAGTAGATTTTTTTTTCAGATAATAATTCCTATATCAAGGTCTAAATGCACAAAGAACACAAATGCCAATCAATGACGTTACGAATCTTGACTAAGGATTAAGATCAAAGGTCCAGATGTATTTCTCCCCCACAAAAACATCGTATTTTCATAAACATGATCCTCTGTGAAATTCAGCTAGCTAAAATAATAATAACAAAAGCAAATGGTTACGAAATGATCAGCTATGGGTAAAAAAGCAACATTGAGCATTACGGATCTGGCTTGTGAATAACTAAATGAGCAACGTTGAGTTTGAAGAAAATGTTGAAATTTTCTTTAATTAAAAAACAAATAGATTTAAAAAAATTACAATTATCAAAATATAACTTAGTACCTTTATTGTGACAAACTATAAAGTAAAGTCGTTATTCTACTTTTCTTTGATATCCTCATTACCATTGATCCACTACAGGTGAAATCCAAACACACCTCAAGTCTTCAACCGTTGTTGATAACATTGAACAACAACAGCAGAAAAAGATGATCTGGCAGATCCTGCATATCCACAGGGAGCTGACGCATGGATGTTTTACTATGTCCATTTCCGGTGACGAGACTGCCTTTTGTGGATGTGAGAGCTATTATTATTATTATTATTATTATTATTATTATTATTATTATTATTACTATTACTATAACTATTACTATTACTATTACTATTACTATTACTATTACTATTACTATTACTATTACTATTACTATTACTATTACTATTACTATTACT
>RDPX01000001.1:4447837-4506467 GCA_003991215.1 Morbakka virulenta | reverse complement strand
TGGATTCTTATCGCCATGCATTATAACTGGAGATGCCTTGAGGCCTGATTTGCTCTTAGTTACTCCACAACAACAGCTATACATTCTTGAATTGACGGTGGGCTATGAAACAAACCTGGATAAAAATTCTTCTCGCAAATACGAAAAATATCGTTCTTTAATTCGTGATTTACAATCCAGCTTTTCGAAAGTTAGTTTCGTAAATCTCTCCATGAGCTCTTTAGGTATATTCGGTAAATCTTGTATTACTTTCAGTAAAATGTGCAACGCTTTGAACATCGACAACAAACACGAGCGCTTTCTTTCAACCAAACTTTCCAACATAATCATTCGCACCACATACTACATATTCTGTCGTAGAAATAAACCATGGACCAACCCTGAACTATTGTCGCTTTATTGATTTTGTTAGTAAAATATTTAATTTTGATTTTGTTAAATAGGCAAGCCAATGCAAACTACCTTGATTAGTGAGGTTTGTAATTGTATGTGTTAAGATGAAAAAATAAAAAGTTTCCATTATTATTATTTGATAATATTTCAACAGGTGCATTATATCAGTTTACATAACTGTTTTTCATATAAGTCCTGTGTATAAAAATAATAAAAATAAGTATAATACAATTAAAATAATGAAGAAAGGCAATTAATTTACAAATAAATATTGTACAAGTTTTGAAATCAGTAGTTAAAAGTTAAGCGAGTGAAAATTCGTCAAGATGTGTCTAGGAAAATAATGAACATCTGAACAGGTGTGACATTTGAAACACTAGGCAATTGGGTGTAAATCTTCTTAGAAACATTTACAAATTCAGAAATAGGTCCACCTTTTTACAGAAAGAACCATAGTTAGATTCTGTTCTGATATCTAATGGTAAGTCATTATAAACTACTACCTCACTGTAATAAAAAGACTTTTTAGTACTTTCTAGTTTCACTTTAGGCACTCTCAAAAGTTTAGTATTGTTTCTGGCTCCTTTGTCGTGATTTACGAGTTCAAAATAATCTTTGAAGTTTGGAAAAAGTCCGTTAATGCATTTGAATACTGTGAGACAAATTTTTCTTTCAAAAATGTTGTTGATGGATGAAACTTCTTCATTTGTCAGTTTACGAATACAAGATTCAAGAACCATTATTGAATTTTTTCGAGATGGTTGATGATAGAAGTTGGTCAACGAACAATATGTAATTATCGGAGCAATAAGGGCTTGGTAGATTCTCAGGGTGGCTATGTCCCTTATAAAAGGTCTCATTCTTTTCAGTAGACGTATACGTGTAGATGCCTTTTTGAAAATTGAATCAAAGTGTTCTTACATGGTCAGTGAAGGGTCGAGCTGAACACCTAGGTATTTATAGCCAGATGTTATATTTACTGATTCTCCTTGGTATTGAATGTCCATTTTGTGTTCTTGTTGATTCCACCGTTTCTTCGTTCCAAGCATCATAACCTCTGTTTTCCCCTTTTTCATGTTTATGATAAGTTCATTATCTTGTTCATTAGCTTTATTATGTCATGGGCTGTAAGCTTTTTCTGAGCTATGTTTCGAGAGATACTTCTTCTATCGCCTGACGATGGTAGAAGTATCTCTCGAACCGTAGCTCAGAAAAAGCTTACGACTCATGACATGATAAAGCTCTCACATCTTTGGCCTTCTCTGAATTTATAAAGTACAGAATTTTCAAGACTCCGTTTTGTTTTTCTTTTTGTTTTGTTAAGAACCATATAAGGGATAAAGGTCATAAAAGAAGTAGAAGAAGAAGAAGAAAAAGAAGGAATGCAAAGACATTTTTCTGGCACATCGCAAGACAGAGGATAAGAGCTTTCTCTGTTTGCAATAAATACATATAATCAGACAAACACGAATTTGGCAAGGAGCATTTTAAAAAAGTGGTAAAGGGCAAAATCACTGCAAAATTTTGAAATTGTTCAGAGCTATTCAAGTCATAAAGATACTAAGTGTATGGAACTGTAACGGAGAGAGAGGTAATAGGAAGAGCAATAGTTAAACAAAGAGAAAAGAGGTCACTTCAGACTTAAAAACATTCAAGTCATATGAAGAAAATCAGGAGCTCTCAGAATCCAGTCTTATGAGAAAAGAAACTACATTCACAGCAAGGTATATTACAACGAGGGACTATACCTGCACGAGTATTGAGGACTTGTAGAACAAATCACACGAACTGTATATAACTAAGCTGACATTTTAAATTCTGTTTTCATTTCCATATTCTGAGCAAGCGCCATGGAAATAAATATTACTTCTTCCTTGTTCTTTGTGGCCAGAAGTTCAGACACTTCGGTTGTAGGAACTGCGTCATGTGGTAGGCATGTTTATGAAATTATTTTATGAAAAGAATCAAGGATATAGTAGCCCCTTTTTGATAAAAACTCAACTCAATGAAGAAATACTTATTATGTCAATTCATTAATACTTTAGAAAAGTACAAGTATAGATACCAAAATTTATATTTCAAGCTGTATGGCTTTTAATAACATGTTTAAAATCTTAACTGAGAAAGACTACAGCTTGCAACGGTACTCATTACGAGGTGGGGAATGGGCTTCGTCGATTTTACTGTCCCCAAAACGATGAACTGTCCCAAAAATGAACACGCCAAAAACGAAGATAAATACTTCCAAAAACATCGACCGGGTTACCATATCATGCAAGTTTGTTTTTGTGCAATGTTAATTACTTAAAAAATAGTTTACAAACTTTGCTTTACTATTTCATAAAAATCCTCTTAACCATCATAGAAGGAGACGCCCTACCACTCTTATATTATATTTGGGAAAATTTTTGCGGGAACTTTATTGAGTTTGTTTCTCCAATTTTGAATAATCTTAGGGAAAATATTTAACGTTTATGGAAATCCCCAAGAAATACAGTGACAAACGAGTAACTCACACATGAATTTCCACAACAGTTTCTCTAACGTTTCCAAATCGCTTCCAAAGACAGAAACAGAAATATTCAAGTGAAGCACTTCTTGTAAAAATTAGAAGACTTTAGAAACGTCTGGAAAATTTTCCTTTTTTCTGAAAGTACCACACAAGATTTCTTGGGTACACGAAGATCAAATACATTTTCATTTTAGATACTCGGTACTTTTAGTCAAAAATCTTAACATTTGGAACATTTGGAGATGTATGGACATTTCTGGCAACCTTTGGTCACCTTTCCAAGTTTTTCAGCGTGTCGTTGTTTAGAAGATCACTAATAGTTTAGTATAAACGTGATTGCTCGATTGCAACTTTTTCGACTTATAAGGCCGGGTTCCTTTATTTCAACAACTTTATTTCCTCTAACAGTTCTTGACTTGGTCAACTCAGTGAAAGCTATAGAAATATGAGCTTTATTATGCCAAAAGTCGTAAGATTCTTTCTGAGGTCAGAAAGAAGGTCAAAAGTCATGACTCGAAAAACTCCTGCATTTTGTTCTTACACTTTTAAAGAAAAAGTCCGAGACAAGGAATGAACCCATTTGAAGTATGTATGTATGTATATATATAAGTATGTATGTATATATATAAAAGTATGTATGTATATTTATATTTAATCAGGTTAACCATTTTAGAAAAATAAATTTTCTGGTAGCATTATAGGATCTGAGTAGTATAAATAATTAATAAAAAAGTTACAACTTTATTAACAGTACCACTAGGCCGTAAAAGTGTGGGAAATTTTTTAAGATGTAAGGAAATTAAATGATATTCAGAAAATTTGAAAAAGTTTATAAAAAAGTCTAAAAATTAAGATTACTTATACAATCTAAAGCTAATATGTGTCTATAAATCTTGTAAATACATCAAGTGATGTTTCATTTCTTGCTTTGGCAGGAAGGACGTTAAAGACAATTGCTTCTTGGTAGCTGGAGGATTTTTTTACTGTTTCAGTTCTTTATTTATGTAACTAATTGTGTTATTATTATCTGGTGTCCCTATATTGCGGGTAATTTTCTCGTAGTCGACTTACAGATTGTGAATATAATTAAAAGCATCAAGTGAAAGCATACATTTCCTCTGAACTAAGACTGATCAACAGGCAATTGGTGCTCCATCAATGATACGTCTGACTCTATTACTCGACCTCTCGAAGTGCTGTATCCATATATTGCTTTGTCAAGAGGGATATTGGAAAGTACACTTAAAAATTGTACCTACAACTAAAGATGAAATTTGATGTCGGATATGTTTCCTCTGAACTAAGATTGATAGACAGCCAGTTGGTGCTTCACCAAAGATACGTCTGGCTATATTACTCGAGCTCCAGAAGCGCTGCATCCATATATTGCTTTTTCCAAGAGGGATATTGGAAAATACAATTATAATTGTACCTAAAGGTGACATTTGATGCCCAACCTATCAAACCAGTTCTATTTTTTCACTAAATTTCTTGCTATTTCTAGTACAGTGTTTATCAAGGTTCAGCGTCGGACCCAGAATCACTCCCAAATATTTGTGTGACGAAGGTTGGTTGATAATAGTGATCTCTGTCAGGATCCTACGTTGAGTTTCAGGATTTTGTTTCCATATATTTATGAACTCAGTTTTGTCTTTCTTTAAATTCAATAGCGGATAATTTCCTTTTATCCTGGTGTTGAGTGTTTCTGATTCGGTGTTGATCGTTGCTTGGATATTTTCTGCTGATCTCGAGGAGAAATAAAGGGCAGTATCTTCTGTATACATTAGCATAGAACATTATGAAAGCTGATTTTGGATATCATTTGTGAAAAAGGGGTTCAAAATGGACCCTTGTGAAATACCTTGACTTATTTTCCCTGGTTTTAAGAGTATTCCATTGAAGTTGACATAATGTTGTATATTTAAAATATAGTTTGCACTCCATTTTAATTCAAAGATTGCATGAGTGACTAACGGAATAAAATGCTTTTGAGAATTCCTTTTAAACTTAACCAGTATATATTTAAAGGACTGTCATTGACAAGAGTAGTTACTACGCCTTGTCTACGACGAAAACCAAATGAAGCGGAAGTAAATAAGTCATTATTTCAAAGAAGTCTGAAAATTAATTTAATCCATGTTTCAATAAGATATTCTATACCGATATAGGATGGTAATTGGTAAATATATTTTTGTTGCAAGACTTGAAGTTTTTAGTCACCTTTGTTGACTTTGCTAAACTTGGAAAAGTGCTTGGCGTAGAAGAGAGGTTGAATAGGAAAGTAAGAGGTGCTGCTAGTTCTTAAGCGGCTTCTGTAATAAGAATTGCTTGGAGATTGTCGGGCCAGCTGCCTTTGAGCCTCGAACGTTGTTTAGTATTTTTAATACTTCCGGTATTTCTACATTACGAAACATAAAAGCTTTTTTATGAAAAATGGTTCGAGATAGGAATTTATAACTATTAAATACTTTCCAAGTGGTGTTTGTTGGACTGGTGATGGTTCTTGTTAACATTTTATCAGCATTGGTCGAAAATGAGAAAAATTCTTTTAATATTCGGATCAAGTCAGACACAGAAAAGACTGCTTCTACCTACTTTTGAGCGCAGCCAAAAGTCATTCGTTGGACATGTCATTATTAAAGCCAAACTAGAAGAACTAAGTGTGGCTGGCAGAGTTCCCGGGAAGATAGCCAGAGGGTACCAGCGCACGACCCTATTCTCTAACACCCAGTTCAAACGACAATCTAGGGTTCTGCTTTGGGAGGAAGCTCGTCAAAGGCCGTCGAGGTGCGGACACGGAGATGACAAACAAGGAGGAGTATGATATTCTTGTTTTGTCTGTAATATTTTCACTTCCAAACTTGAGCGATTTTACCAGATAGCTCAACGTTTTTTGTAAGAAATCTTTTCATAATTTGGTTTCCAAATGTTTATATATGGATTACTACGGTTTTGGTTAAAGATGAAGTGGGTACAGTTAGCCTTCACTTCTCGAATGAGATAAGTGACTCGGTTACATAATCCTTTAAAGTTTTCCCAGTCAACATTTTTATTGCATTTTCTAGCGAGTATAAGGTACTAATCACGAGTGTTCATTTTAGTTCTGATTTATTTCGTAAGCCAGTTATTTTTCTTTCCATATACGAGTTTTTCAGTTGGAGTTGAAAGCATGTAAATAATTGATGTTAAAAGGATTTAAATAGGTCCCATGTCTCTTTGACATTGTTATGCAGAAAACTGTTTTTCGGACGCCTGTATTAAATTATTCTTCCACATATTTGCGAAAATCTAGGGTAAAATCCGTTGAGGAGAGGATCACAAAACGTGCATTTTGTATATTATTCCCAAAAGATTAAGATCATTGGAGCAGTCTGTATCAACTATGACCTTTGCCGCATTTGCTTTACTTTGATACGATGATGATATCAATTAAAGTTGATACGATGATAATTTCAATTAAAGTTTAATTGTTCTTTGTTATTCGTGTTAGTTGCGTAACTAATTGCTTTAGATCACTGATGGTAAAATTTGACTTTACTTCAACCTGTTCTCTGGGTATAAGATAACTACAATTGATATCATTTGTAATTATAAATTATTTTATTTCGACGAAAATACTTGGTAACATAACGTAACATAAAGTTTATTAGTAAATTTTTGTTGATACTTCAGAAGGTATTTGGGGGTTTATGCAAAATAGAGACGTGTATAGCTTTAGTGTTTGGAAGCAAAATTTCAAGCCAGATGGCTTCAATCCTAGCTAGTTCTAAATCTTTTCTTCGGTGATAATAGCTTTGCGGATGTAGCATAGTACATCTCCGTGTGGTCAATTATCACGATCTTTTCTTTCAATAATGTACCCTTGAATCTTATTTATGAATTGTATACAGAGTTGTTGATCTGAGTTTCAGTAACGCAGATTACATAAATTTTTAGTTAAATTATAAAGTCTCAAGTTTTTAAATTTTCCAAGTGGGTTATAAAGTTTTTGTTGGACGATTTTCTTTCCCCTATCATTCAAAAATCATTTGAATTCTAAACTCATACAATCAATTATTCCTTGCTATCTGTCAGCTTTTTCATAACAACATGAATACTTTAAACGTTATTCCCCATTGGTAAGCTTATCTGACAAACATTTCAAGCGACAGATGTTATCATAGTTAAAACAGCAAGTAAACTTGATTTTAACTGAAGTTTTGTGTATATCCACAACAAAAAGAATTCGGCCACCGGGCAAACTTCTATGTCTTCAACAATAATCAACAGCGAAAAGATTAAACTTCTTGGAATAAGTTTCCTTTTGATTTGTAGCTGAGAAAGCAGATGTACAGTAACCACTACTATTTACTTTAGACTCGTATTTACCACTTAAGCCAAAGGAACAACTAATACCATCGTTTGTAATAAAGCTTGGTCTCTTTATTGAAAATACTGACAAAGTAATAGTTAAGAGTATTACTGCATCCCACACTGCCATCTTGATTCCACAAGAAAATATATTCAATTCAGTTCACTACCAGTAAAATTTACCCAATGTTAGTGTAAACCAATATATAAAAATTAAAGATATAAGTGATAAGTATTTGCTAATCCATCTAAGCAAAACAAATGAGGACAGATCACTAAACTTTGGAAACTCTGGCGCCGGTCAAAACTAAGAGTCCGGTAGTTGCCTGCTGGTTCTCAATAAGGTATTTGTAAACATTTGCGAGGAATTGTAAGAAAGGACAACAAGGCGAAAGAAATTTATAAATATTAGACTTTGAAGAAAGACAAAATCAAATTAATGAGAATAAGTTCGAAAGGGGGGAATTTCGAGGGAAAAAAAGCACCATTGGAAAAGACTTGTTTACAAATCAAAATACTACAAAAATTGGAATAGGAAACTCTGAGTGGCTAGTTAAAAAAGGCCAAAACGTGATCCAGAACCAAAGATTAAAGCTTTCCCGGCAACCTTCCTTCTGATGATGCAAAAGACAAATGCCAGTAACGTCACGTAAATTTAACAAGCTATAACATGGGAGAAGTATCTCTTAAAATGTAGCTCAGAAAAAGGTTATGGCTGATGACACGATAAAGCTCCTATATCTAATTTGACAAGAGCTACATAATTTAAGCAAACGAGGCAGCAATCAAATTAAAAATTCATCGGTTAGCCACGTCAAGAACATCCAAATATCAAGATGGTGTACCTGTACAAAATTGGGAACTGCACTCCACACCAGAATGATTTGTGGATTTGTAGACAATAAATGACTTATGGTAAGAGATACTGCGTTACATAAACCATCAATCCTTCTCAACGTAATGAAATTTATAGTACATGAATGACTTGTCATTGCCTTATTGAGAAAGACCTATTTACTTCCCAGTGAAGTTTCATCCCTCTTTCACTACTCTTTGGTGTTATCAAACGTAAATGTTTTAAACTCTGTTAGTATACTAAACAATCTAAATTAGGATTAGAATGGATTTCCTTAGAATGTATAGTACCAGACAAAAGAGGTATGGAGAGACCTTACAGCAGGTGAAAGAATACTCTTTTGCTACTATCTTCTTGAATTTTTTTTAGCATCAATGAATAATCTTGCAAAAGATTGTAAAAGTTTGAAAAGAATAAGAAAAAACTAAAATATCTCTCCTCTCGATAAAAGCAAAGAGTAGAAATTGATTAACCTACAGCACACAACACTGCCAGCCATATCCTGGTCTACTGATAATTTCCAGTTGTTTCTTGGCCCTGAAAAACCATCACTTCTCCAGCTGTATACTCACTTTCACATTTTCCACTTTCAAGGAGTCTGACAGTTACCGTATTCTACTCATCATCTAGTGTGCTATATAAAGGTAAAATACATACATGCTTGACAACATGGAGCAAACTGTTGATGCCGTTTCCTTTTCCAGACTATTATGTGGAGGAGTACGTCAAATATCGACACAGAGTCAAAAGACATGTGCCGGCGAAACAATTAAACCAAGACAAGTTTTCAGACTTAACGGATATTACTTTTTGAAGCGCTGCTCCAAATTTTGATGTTCATAAGTCTACAGCAAACACTGTAACAAAAGGCCGAATTATGTTTCGGCAAAAGTATCAAAGTTTCATCTAAGAGTGCAATGCTTACACATTTGGTGTGTTGAAATTACGTCAAAGGTTTACTATTGCTGCTATACAAATTAATGTCCCCTCAAACCCAACGAAAGATTCTTCCAAAGAGAAAGGATCCAACTCGCCATGCTTAATTCAGTCTAACTACCGCCAAAAATGGCATGTAACGATAAATTCCTGACCTTAGCACGAAGTACTCTAAACCACATGGAAGAATATACTTGATTCACAAACTGTGTTGCATAGACTGCCGAGGAGAATATTTCTATGCTAACGTCTGCGAGAAAACCAATTTCTGTGTGAAGATAGCGATTTAAAAAGAAAAAGCAATTAAATTGTGTCAGAAGTAAGAGAAAGCAGCCGGCGGAAAACAACTGCTATAATCGTCATCTCTGCGCTTGTTTTTTCCAGTTGGAAGTCAGCAGACAAGCAACTGAAAGATTAAAAATCACTAATAAGATGTCTACACTCGGTCTAAATTGTCATTAAAACTCAATGCAGATAATTTACAAGGTCATCAGGATCAAAATTCTATTTTGAGAGACAAGGTCAATAATAACCCACTGCTAATAGGCAATCCTGTTCTCATGACAATCTGAATTACGTTACTATACATCCTTCGAGAAAGGTCTAACAACAGCTAAATAACTTTAGATCGGGATAAGTGTTTACCAGCAAGGCAAACCTCATGTTACCAAGCAAAGTACCTCGACATTGCAGAGGACATTATACTAGTTTTACATACAACCGAGAATACTTAAAACGCCTCAAAACTCTCTCCTCAAAAGAGATCTTTCCATAATCTACAAAAAACAGTCTTAGACCATTTGTAAAAATGGGGTATTTGAAATCTTATACTTGTTTCAGGATTCATTGAGTCAGGGACGGATTTCTATCACGTTGGCTCCCGAAGTCCCTTAACCCACATAGACATCAACAATCGTAAAACCAAGTATGGAATAGACAACATTCAACAACCTGTGGCAAAATTTGAAAGCTACACAATAGTCACACAATTTACACAATTTCAGACTATGCCTATTCTGTGTAGTCATAAAATCCCTTCTGCTGTATCATGTCGGAAACTCCCGAACATTTGGACAAGTTTGGACATGTTCAGTTCAATCAAAGACCTTTGGTATGACGTCATTTCTCCCCTGAACTTCGTGAAAATTTACATGTTAATCTTTTTTTAATGGACATTCAAATGCGCGACTTCGCGTATATCGTGCATTTTACTTCATCTTATACGACAATCTTTATTTCTAGATTTTTCTAGTACTTGCTTGTATTCATGCTAGAAATTTTATTATTAATGGGGATAAATTGAGAATCGAGATAAAGAGTAGAGAGTCGAGTAAAGGTTTGGAGAAGTCGAAACTTCCAACATTTAATTGTGAATTTAACAACATTAGAGATTATATTTATAGCAGACATGTTTATCTTGTTTTACCGAACTCGAACTTTTCAGATAATGACTCTTAATGTCTGTCTTAATGATACAATGGTTTACTGCAGGGGTTATGCTGTAGAGAAAACCGTACGATTCTTTTGAGATCCACTTACCGTAACTTTATGATTACTAATACAGTCAACTCTGCCTAATTCGAACTCATGTAAGTCGAACTTTTACTAATTTGAAAAACTTTTGTCAATCTTCTGAGGAGAAAATTCTTTTCAATTCAATTTTTTTGAATGCTAAGAAATAATCCGGTTAAAGAAGTGGATATTAAACTTACCCGAAATTGATGTTATTATTATTTTTGGATTTTATTTAATTCATTTTCAATAATATTACTATTGTATACATCGTCATTTCCTTTGAGGCCTTTCTGTCGAACAACCTGATATCCAAAGAAAGGTATAAGACGGCAATCAGCGAAAAAAAAACCCAGGAGACTGATGCTAGGTAACGCCTCCACCATCATCAAGCTACCCGAAAAAGACTATCTTCTTGGAGCAGCTTCATGGACTTCAATCAGCTACTCACAACATCTGTGGCTGCAGCCATGCATGAGGAGTGGAACTATAGATGGAATGAAAATAACATGTTCATGACCTGGGCCAGCCGAGGCATTATCCCATCACAAGAACTTGTCACCGGAGACGAACTAAACTGGCCAGTATGGAAAACTCTCAACCGACTGTGAGTCCAGCAAGGAAGATGCAAAACATCTCTTGCACTCTTGGAGATCAGTTCCACCGATCTGTGTGAATGGGCAACCTGCAGACAATGGAGCACCTTCTCTCCTGCAGAAAAGCTCGGCTGCAGCTTTGGGGACCCTGCTGAACCAACAGAAACCGCTGTTGAATGTGACACCTACTGGAGCTCCCGAATTTGATAACTGATGAAAGTTGTTAGACTCGAAGAAGAAGAAGAAGAAGAAGTCAAACAACAAGAGGCTTTAATTCAAAGCTTTGTGGCACCTCAATTTTGTTTTGTTTCATTTGACTTAGGGAACATTAATACTATCCGAAGTTGTCTTTCCTTACATCCTGTTTCATGTTATGTGAAAACAGCAGCAGAACAAGAAAAATAATGGAGAAGACAAATTTACAGAGAGAAAGAAATTTCAGAGCAAAAGTAGCAAGCGACTAGAACCAATTTCTTTAAAAATTTCTGAAAGATAATTTTAAGTCGCATTTTATCAGAAAATCAATGTGTTAAAAAAGCCCTGTTTTTTATTTTTCTAGCTGCACTGCAGGTTAGGCAATACGGATAGAGGTTCTAAAACAAAGACTTAAGAATAATTGAGGCAAAATCTTGGAGTAATAAGAGAACATATCACTCGAACTTTTTTGCAATTCGAACATTTTCACAATCCCTTTAATAACTTTTGTTAAACGCTGCTTACTAGGTATCACAGTTTAACCAGGAGAGAACGTATTGCTTGGGTGTATGCTTCACTCAAGTAGTTAAAAAAAAGAAAGGGAAATTGCAGGACTTTATTTTACTAGCATACGAGTATGAAAACAGGCTTTATTTTATGCGTTGAAAAAAGTGATTCGCCCGCACTAGGGAAGGGAGGCAAGGTTTGCAAAAGTATATAATGTTGTGACAGTGCCAAACCCTTCTAGCAAAGAATATGCTGGTTGTTGTAAATAAACAGAAAGATGTAGTGTAGCAAAAATATATTTGCATGTGAGAGATATTTTATCATAAAGAGATTTTTACAGAGGATTTCATGTAACACGTACAGGTGTATCTCGTAGTTGGGTACACATTTGAACTTCTGTTGTCACCTTTCAGCCGTTTCCCTTACGCTCCACGTAAAACACTACATCTAGCAAGAGAGGGCCACAGCCTGTCAGAATGTTTTGGCCCTTTGATTGGCTCCTCACTTTTTGAATGATTATTAATCACTTTCATCCCTTCATAGTTCTTTGAGGGTTAATATTTGTGTTTCTTCTTACCATTACTGGTCTGACTTTCTCAAGACACCATTTATTAGCTTTTATGGATATTTGAGGTAGTCATAGACCATCCTAGGATAAAAAGGGGCAATATAATTCCCCTCCAAACCTTAGGAGGGGTCCATGCTTTCCCCTGGAATTCCAGGGCTGGAAGTCGCCCAAGGAATGAGGCATGTCTCTGACAATGTCTTTATTTACTTAAAAAACGTGTTATTTAAAGGAAAGTTAGTTCCTTCTGATAGTACTTAATAATAAGTAAAAATGAGCATTATAATTAGAGTAAGCGATCCAAGCACAAACAACGAGTACCTGTTATTTTTTCACCTAAGTCGAAACTAAACCTTCACATGCACTTGCTTTCTGTCACGCTGAGGATTCTCATTACAGAAACGGCTGGTCGAAGTGAAACTTTTCTCTATGTTCTCAAGACTAAATGGGATTGAAGGCTCTTGTGGTGTTCGTGAGAAATAAAAAATGTGCCAGCAAGAAACTTGCGGGATATACCAAAAGACTTCTCTCAATTATGCAAATAAGTAATTGAATATCGAGGAGGATTAAAAGCTGTTACACATGACATAAAGGTCGGGTCTCCACTACGTCATAGGTTAATGTGATTCCTATCATCGTTACTGTACATAATTTTTTTTTCAAATTCAACAATAATAACAATCAGTCGACGTTACAAAATTTAGGTCCGCACACTGCAATTCGCACTTTCTTTCTGCGGCGATGCATGTGCTTACAATAGAAAAAAAGAAAATACATTACGATCATAAGATTAACGAGTTTCAACGTTCTTAGTCTTCCTACGTCATGAAAAGTTCAATGTCTTCAACATTTACTGCCGGCTCTTGTTTACGTTTAGCATTTCTAGAACCTCTGACACACAGGATTGCAGAGCGTAGTAATGAATAAGATACGACGGTTCGTAGCCAATTCATTACGACGCACTGGCTTACATCCTGCTTGTCAGAGATTTTCATGGCAAGGACTGACAGAAATTTCCCAGACTCTCTTGCACAGCCACCCAAAGAAGAAAAGACCAAAGGTGTGAAGGAGCCATGTTCAACCTCAGTCACTCTCCTGCCATATGTTCTCTTCTTTTCCTTCTCGTTGGAAGCGAAAGCACTCTCTAGTTTCTGGCAACGGTAAAAAGGCGCGAAAGGGTTGAAGACCCTAACATCAAAAAATGCGCGTTGTCCCCTTTGCCAGAAACCTCGAATGCTTAAATCCAATCGAGCCTCTTCAGTTCCGTTTGCTGATTTTGGCAACTGTTCCCCTGTTAAAGGTTGCAAATGGGGTTCAGACTCGACATCATTTGAGACTTTTTTTCCTAGTGAAACAAATACATCACGTAACTCATCATGTCTAGCATGGATATATCCTCCTTTCTGACATAGGAGTGCATGATCAACTGTGAACTCTTTACCACATGCACATAAGGATGGCAAATATTTCAGCTGCCATCTGTATCTCATCCTCATAGTATCGTAAAACTCCCTTTTGTTGAGTACAAAATTTTCACTTTCTAAGGGGAGCGATGTTAACCACGAGGAAGCTCCTTGCATCTGTGCTAGATCGTTCGCTCGTAATTCATCTTGTGACATATAATTCCTCAACTCCTGTAACTTGTCCTTCGCTGCTGTCACCTTCTCATCACGAATCGTCTTTAATGCGCGGAAATGTGTTTGCGCATCAAAATTCAGTGGAGTTGTCTGCTGCTTAATGTTATCTGCAGTTTGCTTGGTGAGATTGGTGGAGTTGTTGTACTCAGTTTCACACAGTTGCTGGAATATCGGAATACCCATGCCTCCTAACTTGACAGGTAGGCTCAGGAGCTGTCTTTCATGAACGGTGCAGTGGTGACCTTCAGTAATAGTTGGAATAAACCATTGATCAATCGCATCGTCCAGCGGTTTTAGTCGATCTGATATGTTTGGAGTTGTTCGAATGTGGTAGCTCATTCTGTGTTTGTATCCAGATGTGAAAGCGGCATAAGCGGCCTGTGGTTCAGATTTTGCAATATCGGATAAAACACGTACTTGATTGACCCATTCACTCACAAGATTGTCGATATATTCGTTCTTTGCTTCCTCTTTCCCAATAAAGGTTCCCAGGTATTTCCGACCTGAGTGTGTAATTTTAAGTTGAGTATTCTTAAAAATCTCTCGAGCGTGTTCAAGGTTATTTTCGTCTTTCACAATAAGCCACGATTTGGAGGCTTTTGGATAATATCCTAGACGAGGTCCAAATTGCTCAACTTTCTTCCACCAATTTAGTAGATCATTGAATGTACCAGCACCTGCTAGGTCGTCAGCGTATGCAGCATGCTTAACTGTGTTGGTTGACTCATCCTTAAGTAAAGGAAGTAATGGTACAATCCCTATAGCATATGCTGGCATCGCTAACGGGTCTCCCTGGGTCGTTCCTTCTCTAGATGATAGTTCTTTTCCTCCCATAACGAATAGCCTTGACGATGTTTTGTAGCAATTTTTCACGTACATAGCCAATGCAGGACATATATAGCTGATGTTGTGTAAAAGAACGGATCTGTTTAATGAATTGAACGCATTTTCGGCATCTACGAGTAAGAGAGCATCGGTAGCTTCTTCCATAAATATATCACTCATTGCATGAGCAGCACCCTCGCAGCCAGCTGGTAAACCAGCACAGAGCTGAAGAGAGCCGGCACTGTCCATAATTTCGGGTTTCGTGACCATAATAATAGACTTTCCCACAATTCTACGTAACACTTCTCCAATTCCGATCGGCCTCACCCCCGGGTTTTTATCCAGAGGGATCAGCCGACATGCAGTGTATGGTTCAAGCGTATAAGATGAAGTATCGACCTGTTTAGTTGCGAGTGTTCTTGCCATCGTAGCAATGCTTTTCCTCAATTCTACACCGTCTCGTCCGTAGTTTTTGGAAATAAGTATCTTCCTCCATCCATCTGCATTCATTCCGGATGGTCCTGCAGCTCCTTTTGTGCGAAGTGTCACTTTAGCGATCAAAGATTCATCTATATTACTAAACAAGACTGGATCAACGAATGGTGCTTCTCCTCTAATAAGTATGGACGAGTCGGGTGGAGCTGGATTCGGATGCTTATCTCGAAGATCTTGAAGTGTTTGTTCTGACAGACCCAATACTCCGTTGCTGGCTGTTTTATCAAGTAAACGTAGGGCAGAATTTACTTTTCCTTGAAGCATCAATTTCGCGAATGATTTGGATACACTTTGCAGATCATCCTTTCTTGTAGGTTTGGAAAGTTTTGACTGTATTGTACGCGCTTCTACGACTAATTTGTTCAGATCTCCTTCCATCCAAATTTCAAGCCTACGTTTTAGGCATTCGCTGTGTTGCTTAGACTTTGACTTGTAGCTCGGCTTTTGAAGCAATAACGCGGGCATAACCATAAGCACTTTGAGAGAAATGTCCTTAAGTGGGTGGGCTTGAGCATTCCAAATTTCGATCAATCTCGTCATTTCCCTCACATAGCACTTTCCAGACGATCCTGAAGGCAGCATGAAAATATTCTGCCTCCAAAAGACTATTTCTTCATAAATTGCACTTACGATTTGTTCAACATCAGCTAGACAATGGTTACCCCATATTTTGTTCAGTGATGGTGGAGGGATTCCAACCTGCTGCACTATAATGGTTTCTTGTGGTGTTTCTTCTTGCACGATTGCTTTACACCTATTTTGATGGTTAGTTCTACCTGATTTTGTACCAAACGTTCTACTGCATTTTTCACAGCGATATTGCATGGATTGATCACTTGTTATTGTTGTTGGAGCCGTTGTTGATGACGCCTGAGGTTGTTCTTGGGTCGACGAAGATGATGAAGTAAGTTCTACACGAGATTCATTACAGTCAGATATTAAGCTTGCCATATCGAGCAAATGTTCAGGTTCAGTGTGTATTGACGACGTGTTATTTCTGCTAAAGAATATCTCGAAAGAAAGTGTAAAATCTTCGGGCTTCCTTGGTTTCTACTGTTTATGTACCCTTCGGCACCAGTGTAGACCACAAGTCTTCAGAAACTTTTTTCGATCTTCTGTTTACAAAAATACGTCCGCCATCTTGAAAATCAAACAATCAATTCATGAATTCATCGTTACTGTAGAGCAAGGTCATTCAGCCGATTCTTTCTTTTTTTTAACGAACAATTTATTTGACAGAAATTACTTTGATGGAAATGACAGTGGTGGAAGGCATAAGGGAAATAAGTGACTCAATTGTTGACTTTTAAGAACTTCATTGAATTTTATTTTATTTTTACCCATATAATTTGCATATACCTAAGTCCTTTTCGCTCTCATATTTTTTCATGTATTTCATTTTTCTACCTGAAAATCACCTTTTAAAAGAGGTCCTTGAACGAGCTAAAATAAAGCGTGAACTGCTGTGTACAATCCGAGAAAGAAACCTGAAGTTTCTTGGGCACTCAACTGGAAGCGATCACTGACCCTCAGGGTGAAAATCCCAGGAAAACTTGTCCGGGGAAATCAACAAAGGACCTTCCCAGAAAATTTAGAAAAAATTAAGGACTCCAAACAGCTGGAGCCTTGCCCGTGACCTTAAACTTTTGAACAAACTGGTTTACCAAACATTGAATCGATGAAGACACAGAGAGAGGGAGGAAGAGAGAGAGACAGAGAGAGACAGAGAGAGAGAGAGAGAAGTAGAGGGAGAGAGGGGGAGAGAGAGGGAGAGGGGGAGGGGGAGGGGGAGAGAGGGAGAGAGGGATCACTTTGCCCACCTTCGAAAGTAGAAAAAATATTGGAACCAATTTTTTTTATCTGTTTAATTTTATACATCAATCATTTACGTAAGTACAAAGTTCCTCCAGGATTCAAATAGGAGTAAGGTACCAAGGCCTATTATTATTGTTGTACACAAACAACTGGACATACCACAAGAGAGCAAATGCTTGGCCTTTGTTTTGGTCAGCCTGGACTTCAAGCTAAATTTGTGACTATGCATGCTGTGCCATCATTGTTTACTTAGTAATAATTGATTATTAAAACTCAATTAGGAAAATTCCTCATTCTTATCCATTCAGTCCTGTTACTTTGGCAAAGAATTTTATAGGCACAGTCCATTATTGCTCTGGTAAGTGTATATAGTATAAATTGGTACATCTACTTTTTAAGGTAGACTAATCCAAAAGGTCATATTTAATCCACACCAACTTTAGTAGCTGTCATTAATTCTCTTATCATATTACTCTACGTTTGTATAAGCAGTATTTCGCATGCTTTAAAAAAAATTGAACCATTGTATGGATAAAAACTTCAAAAAAAATAAAGCGGCTGAGATGGGGTTCTGCCTTACGAAACCTTTTGCTTTTTCTTGTGTTCAGTTTAGGATATTGCCAAACAGGGCATATTCTCAGACAAATGCTTTAGTTGTATATTGTCTGCAAATGTGTTTCACTGGAGTTGGGTAAACATACTTTAGACAGGATCTTTTACGTGGTAAGTTAAATATGTTTATATACAGAGACTTTTTAATTGATGACCTTTGTTTTCGTTTCGAAATTTCAGCTTAAGCCTTCCAAGTTAACGAACTAACGAACCAAGCCAGTTCCAAATTAGTCAATGTTATCCATCCAATGAAAAATACTCATAAAACATTAAGCTGTAACTTTAATCAAGTATTTGGCTAAGGGGGTTTTTTTATTCAAAAGAAATCAGACTGGTGTTTATAAAAATAAATTTTTCTGTTCAAATAACGTGTTTCCTAGAAACACATTATTTAAAAAGGAGAATTTCAGAATCATAAAACAGATGTTAAAGGCCAACTTAAAATGCTGATTCTTTTTCAGTTCACAAAATTTTTGCAAACAAAATCAAATAAAGATTTTTTTTTCAGTAGCCCAGGAAACAAATTGACACTTCCAAAATTTCTGTCTCCATTACCTCGCACAAAATTACTTTTCAAGCTCCCGTAATAACCCGTCTTAATTTTTATTAACATTTCCCTCCACTATATTTTCTTTGAAACAGCTAAAGATACTATATATTTCTAAGTTTACTTTTTTATCTTAACAGAAACTTGTTTAAATGATATAATATCTACGAATAAATAAAAATGAGAGTTATCTAATGCATGATCACTTTTTCCTTCTTTCTCCTTCGGTTGGGATTAATTTTATAACTATTTAAAATACCTTAAACCAATTGGGCAAATATTATCCTGGCAAATAGATTTCTTTTTATTTATTTATTCTGAATGTTTTAAAAGGATATGCAAACCAGTTAATGAAACCAACTATCATTTGTGTCCTTCAAATGTTTTTGTTCGTAGCTCTGGTTGAACTCTTTTTAATAATTTGATATCAGCATAAACAAGACCAAACAAATGTAACTTTTTATTTTGGGTATAACCCCAGTTAAGCAAATCTCTACCAAATCGTCTAATATAAAAGAAAGACATAAAAAGGGATCACTTTTTCTCCCTGTTATATGGGTAATTAAAAACTGTCTCAAATAAATATAGTATATTAATGAAATTAAGGCAGATCATTTTTGTTTGACTTCGGTTTTCTGTTAGAGCAGGTGAGACACTGTTGTGTCAAGCTCAGGACAAACGGAATTCTCATCTCCAACAGAAAAATTGCCACCCTTCAGTCTAATTGTTAAAGTAAAGTATTTGAAAGCTTATTTTCTTAAATTTTCATCTCCAATCAAATATAATTTACTACTATCACAAATACATTACCCTAATCACTTATCCCACCACGTTTAACAAATCTGAAGTCCTTACATCTCCCAGAGATAAAGCAGAATCATTTCCTCAGCTTTTTAAAGATACTTCTACTCTTAATGATACTGGTCAGAGATTAACCTAACTTCTACCATGCACTAGCTCATATCTTAAATTAAAAAAACAAACTGTTAGTACTATTAGTTGCATCAATCATTGCCGGTCTTAACAATTACAAAGTCACTCGTCCTGATGGTCTTCCAACTAATGTACAAAAATTCTTCTGTCAAGAAATCTTATCTGTTAGTTCTAAACTTTTCAACAGGTGTTTGAAAACGCCATTTTCCCCTTCCTGCTTGGATGTAGCATTTGTTGTTTCAGGCTTTCGGAAGTCTGGTGAAGAATCTGATCCTTGTGATTGCCAGCCAATTAGTTTTTAACCTATTATAAGCAAGATGTTTGAGTATATTATCAATGTTGTCCTTGCTAAACATTTTGAGTCTCTTACCCTTTTTTCTGACCACCAGTATGGCTTTCTTTCACTAAAATCTAGTGCTAACCCCCCTTTTGTCATCACTGAAGGTATTCGACATTCTCTTAGCTTTATTGGGAAGCAAGGGCTCTTGTCTCGTCCTCTCATAAGCTTCCCTGCTAACATTCAACCCTACCTTTTGGATCAAGACTGCTGTACCAAAACAAACTGTGGGACTTAAACCGAGACTTCATATTGACCTCTATTTACTTCGGAAAAACAGCTTTGGAAGCATAAAGGTCAACAGTTTGACAGATTCTATCATGATTGGGAGACTGATGTTGAACCTTAGACTGTTGGCAGGGTAACGGTAACCATTATTCCAATCATGAAAATGAGATTAATGTCAGATAATTTTGGTCCACTTACTGCGTCAGGGGCGCCATCCAATGACGTCCAATCTGACTATAAGATGGATTGACATAAAAAATGATAGTTTTCCAATATATTGTAGTGGATCATCAATGCTGCTCTGTGAAAAAAACGATGGATTAAATTATTGTACGAGAATAATCTCCATGTTGGCCTTCTTTAACAAAAGAAACTACGCAGAGCTGATGCAAGTAATTCGGAACCAAAAAGAATGCTAAATAATAAGCCAGCTGTATCATTCTCATTTAGAGGATATATTGTGTATAATCAGACATATTAGGTCATGGAAACTGTGGAGCACCGTTCCCAATCAAGGAAGGTCCAAGGTACCAACAGTGTGCTATTAAAGCCCATGCAACATCCCAGCTAAATAGCATTCAAACCAGCTTTCCTGATGAAGAAATCCTGATCATCAGTTAATTCTATCCAGAATATTTTTAGTTTAACAGACAAGGAATAACAGATGTTATTGAGCATAACAGCTTTGTCTATGTCTTGGAAGACTTTGTTGCACACAGTGAGGTCTTGGAATCACAAAGTATTGATCAGGATAGTATGAAGATAGAACAGTTGGCTACTGATGATGGCCTTCTGATTATGAAAGATTTATGTGATCCTCTTCCTTTTCCCATTGAGTGAAGCAAAAAACTGGAAGAGAGAAATCTTCACTAAAGATTTTTTTTCGAAATTGTAAGAAAGCAGACTGGCGGTGCTTCACAGATACTTTTAAGGATCAGATTGGCTAAGAATTCCTTCAGACGTGATTCGGAAAAAGACTACGAAACGTTTGTCAGATTACTCCAAAGACTGAAAAAAATAAATTCCAAGAGACAGGCGGCAAAACTGAGTTTCTTTTTGAAAGACAATAACCTAAAGGGACTCTACGCTCAGTGGAAACACTCAAATAGAACATCCTACTGATGGGTATAGAGAAGGATGAAATAAGGTCCTTACAGATGTTAAAATTGGAAAATGTTAAAATACCCTGAAAACAAGCAGCAGGGATAGTCTTTTAAAGGAGGGATGGTAACAGACAAATATATTACAAATACACTTAGAAGTCATTATGCTATTGTAAGTACACTGATCTATTACGAAGATTAGAAGGTTCTGAGGGAAGTGAAAAGACACAGAGAGAATATTTTCGGGCATAAAATCACTAGTAACATTTTCTATAAAGCCTTAAGCATGATCGAGTAAGAAAGTGTTCTAGCACAATCAAGCCAAAAAACTTTCTGGTGCTAATCCTTTGTTTTGTTACTTTCTACATCATCTGGGAAAGGTTGCTAAATCAGGATGCATGAATATCATTAACGAGAGTTGGATAAATAGAAGGTACTTGCATTCCTGCATACTAATTTTGCCCCATTGTTAAAGAACAAAGTTACAAATAAATGCAAGAATTAAAGGCCAGTTTTACTATCAGCCACTTACGCAAGCTTGATCAAAGATCAGTCTTGTAGTTAGAGAAGAAGAACCTTCTTGATAAGTACCAAATGGCATATCGTTCCAATTACTCAACAAAAAAATAGACTAGTGGTGTTTACTGAACCTATTATCGGTGGATTCCATCACTCACAAGCTTCATTCATAGGCGTCTTAAAAGACATAAGCGCTGCCTTCCACAAGTCTTTGCATTCGAGGTCATGCGTTGGTATGGATCTAGCAGTTTCTACCCCATATATACATAAAGATATAATGGACAGTTTGTGTTGAGCCAATTGCTTTTAATTATCTGCACTGCGTTTACAAAGAGCTTTATCTGGGAAGAAATCTACCTATTAATATGCTTTTGATATTGCACTAAGAAGAACTTGCAGGAATATAAGATTATATAAGAATAGAATAGATTATATAAGAATTAGAAAGTCTACTACATTGGACTAAAGAATTTAATCCTGAGTAATCGCATGTTTTTCACAAGCAGTGGCTTTAAATTTAAATACGAAGCGAAAACCAAACTAGCAGAGGTAAACCTGGAAAGCGGCCCTCTTCCCAGACAATTCGCATTGCACTGCAGGTTGAACTAGATTTTGGTGAACATATTGGTTCAAATTAATGCAAGGATCACAAAAAAGCTCAATAGTATGGGTAACCAGGCTGGTCGAAGTTTGGTTTCAAGTACGTTTTGCCTTTGCTGTACCTATCCGATCTCTCTTGGAGTATGGAGCCTCTGTTTCGGAGCCATGAAGCCAAATTACACTTCAAGAAGCTTGATAGGATCGAAAACAAGGCTTCATCTTTGAGACACCATCCAGATGAACAAATTTCAAAGTATGAATACAAAATGAGAGCTATCCGTACTGGTCATATCAATCATGATCTCATTAGAGACCAGCAGAGAAACTCTTGTGTCAAAAAATCTTAACACCTAGAATTCTTTGAAGATGTATTCCAGAAATTCAGAATGAACTATGCTACATTTGCTTTTCAAATTGCACAAACCACACATTAACAGTAATGTCTTGGAACAAAACATTTTTATAGAATGCTGTTCAGCAGAAGGCCAAAAGGAGCTAAAAGCACTTCCAAAAGAGGCACTTGAGGAAGCTCAGGGCAAATTATTGAAACCTTCACTGATGACTCTAGTGACAACAAATTCTTAAATGGTGGCACAGGGGTCTTTAACATACTATCATGTGGAAACGTAGGGGAGCTCACTTTTCATGAAGGTTCAGTTGCTTCAAGGTACTACGGTGAAGTTTTTGCTATACGGTCCAGCTTACAAAGCATCATGTCACATAACCATTGAGATGGATATCTGTGTTTATCTATGGCTTCCAGTTCATATTCGCTCAATGTAGCACAAATATAAGACTTACAATTGTCAGGGCATGTCGCTAGATAATCTCTAAACCTCCAAACAAGTTTGCTGCTGCCTCATTCATTCTTTAGTGGATTTCACCTCACGTTAGAGTGGGCTTAAATGACAAAGCTGTCACAATCTACCTAAAGATGGCTGAGAGTTGGCACCTATACGCCAAGTTGTCCAACTCTTTGGCATACAGTATGATTTCAATAAGGCTGGTGCAGCTTGTAAGGAATTGCCACTCTGCAAGCAGAAAAGTCTATATGCAACAATCACAAGACAGAAAAGTAAATACGGAGCACGTTTTTCGTTCCAAATCCGGTGATGAGAGGTGTTACAGATTTTCTGAAGAGTACAGAACAAGAACTTACATCAGAACATATCTTTAACTTTAATACCCTTAAAAACACTTAGATCGATTTTCTCTTATACTGACGAGGCCCTATTAATGGATCGTACCCCTACTACAATATTCATTTTTCTCGTAGACTTTTCAATTATCAGGAATTTATGTTAGAACTTAAAAAACATATGGTTTGTCGAGTAAAATTCTGTCCTCATTACGATCTTTTCGATGTCGTCGTGGTATCAGGGTTGTACTGGTAGTTGCTCTATTGGTAATAGCCTTTCTCAGGATTCAGTTTTAGGTCCAGGCTTATTTTCTCCAATTCTAGTTTCAATGAAAATCTTCTGGACCGTACACAACGTCGAGTCTTCCACCTTATTTGCCCTCATGTATCTGGGACCCTTTGTACTATTTCACACCGTCGGGCTTGTCATCTCATTTCCTTTTCCCACAAGTATTTCTAATGCGTTACTCGTTCTTCAATAAAATGTCCAAGATTTCCTTCCTTTTACTCCTAAATTTTTTTTCTTCTTGTTTCCATGGTAAATATAATCCTAGCTCCAAAGTTCCTTGTGACACCTCTTACTGCAATGTCTTTCAATTAGAGTACCTGCCTTACCTATACCATCTTTCTCTAGTTTTTAATTTTTCATTGGCTTTAGAACCTTGCTGTGAGGGTTTTCATTTACAAAAGAATCCATTGAGAAGTTCTTGAATATACCACAGGTGGTACACTCGAACAAAGGAAATATGGACATGCCCTCACAGCACCCATACATTAAATATGTACAATTCACCGTTTCAAAGAAGCAAATCCCAGTTGAGTCTAATATTGGAGATACATTCTACTAAAAGGTTTCTCTCTTCTATAATTTTCTTAATGTAGTTTTTATCTTAAGAGAACTATCGCAGAACACGAAACCTATACAGAAAAATCTTTTATTGAAGGGAAAATCATTTATGTGGTTAAAATTGTTAGGGAAAGAAATATACATTTCAAAATATTTGACTAATAAAACCCAGTTTACCAGGTTTACATTTATATTTTAGACACGACCCTCCTTTCAAAGAAGGGAATCGTTACCCATCAGAAAAGTATTTTAGAAAAATCGCATCAAACGTAATTTTCTTTACTTTTTCATCTGTTGGGGTCAGCTTCATAGCCAAAATAAATATTACGCAATCAAGATCCAGGTAAGAACATTTAAAGCCGAGGTCATACGTTTAAACGATATCGTGACTGCCGTCAAAGCTAAATTTAAGATAGATTGATTTTTACCCAAGATAACCATGGGAGACAAAGGATGATGCACCTGCGTTCATAATTACTCTATACTTTTCCCTTTGGCTAAGATCGTGTTACTTAGTGCTGAGAATTGCAAACATTATCTGCTACAGGTCAAGTATGTAACAATAAAAATAAATAATCTTGTCAACATCTAGTAAAGTGCAATGACGTGCACATACGGTCTACTTAACCCACTAACTATGGTGATGCTGGCCATGATAATGATGGTGGCCGTTATTATCAATAGGATGATGATGATGTGGATGCTGGTGGTGGTGTAACACCTGAGATGTTACAATTTCAGTAGATATGGAGTTAACATAGAAAGACAAACGAAAAATCGCACGCAGTTTTTAAAAAACTTTTTTTTTGTCTGTCCGTTTGCGTGTGTGTGTGCCTGCGTGTGTGCGCGAGTGATCTTTTAAACAGAAAAAGCACAAATAAAACAAATCGGGCGACGTTCCGGTAACTTTCTTCCAAAAATATCTACAAAACTCCTTCACAAAGATGACCATTTAATGCGACAATCCATTTCAATGAATACATCGGACACTAATCGTACTAAGTGTATCCTATCAATTGACATAGAATTCAATTATTCTCATAACGATATCTTTGTAACGCTATATCCCATTACCATATCTAAATCAATTATAATATCAAAGTCACGCAAGGTGTACAAAAAGAAACAATTTATTGTATTGGCTTCATCAAATCTGATCAAACCAAAAAGTAAATCAAATTAATCATGATCACGCCACCAAACTAGACCAAAAAACAATGACTCAGAGTGGATAAAACACAATTATGTTGTTAATCATTACAAGTCGCTCAGCGAGTTTAAGAAATCATTTAAATTCACCAGAAACAAAGTCATTAACCGTAGTCTGGCTATCAATCCTAATCACGAGATCAACAATATAAAGAAATAAATCACAACCAAGCTATGACCAAGAAAAGATCAAGGTTTCGTAGGAAACAGCAGTCAATTAAAATCGTACCCGTAATTGCATTTCTTATCTGCTTTGTGTAACTTTTTCTTCAACAAAGTGTGTTATTTTCATTGTTGGGCAATTAACCTTCATCCCATGCTGGCGTCAAAAATATTAGAATGAAACCAAATCTCATAGAAACTGTCCTGAACAATACGACTGCTGAACACACACATACGACTGCTGTTGGTTCAACAAGACTACGATGAAGTGTTGCCTTATTGTTTTATGAGAGGTTACACGACTGCTGTTGGTTCAACAAGACTACGATGAAGTGTTGCCTTAAATACCAAACGTAATAGCGGTCGAAGAATAACGTATGTGCATGTATGTATGCACGTATGTATTCGCGTATGTATGTATATATGCACGTACGTATGTATGTATGTATGCATGTTTGGTGTGATGATGACAACACCCACCCATGCCCTCTGTAAAGTTCTTGGTAAACTGGGATGCCTCCGGCATTTATCAACATGTTTAAAGTGTTACAAAGAACTATGCAATTTCTAGAAAGAACTGCCCAACTAAATTACCAAGTGATACCATTACTCGTCCCGTATTCAATTAGTGGCCCGCACAACAACATGCAAACAGCAATTGGAGATAACTACACAAGCCCAACTCTTTAGAATGGTTCCTTCACTGAGACAGAATCAATTACGGTCCCAATTCTAATGGTGTCAACTGTGATCAAACATCAATGATATAAAAATGCTCGTGGAGTCCCAAATTAGAACAGAGAAAAATAATTGGTGGGAAAGTTAGCTTTTGTACTACTTCACATGTTTTAGTTATATATAAATTCTTTTGCTTGCAAATGAAGTAACACGATTCCCACTAGATGACCGACTTGATGACCAAACTTGGTAACGTGGAAATATACCGTAAACATTGTTAACCTTTAAAACTGATTTAATATTTGTCGTAGAACACAAAAGAAATTGTCGTTTCACTTAACGTTACTTTTATCATTTTATTAATGAAGGCCTTTTCTTCTTTATCCTTTTTAGTAAGCTCGATATAATTGGGCAAGGAAAGATATTTTATTAGGAATGGTTATAATCTTGGGTCAACTTCAGTTCAAACGTTAAACCCGTGACAGTGACTCAGCCTCCTCCCCATGTAAAGTCGTATTTAGTAAAATCTAAAATTATCAGATTTTAAAAGAACATTTCATAATTTCTTAGTGTTAAATACATCTTATAATTGACTTCACTGTCAGAATAACAATCAAACTATACCCACAAAAAGGATTCAAATTTTCCAAGCCAATGTAAATAAAGTTGCCATCTAGTTTCTACGTCATATAAGCTGTTAATGAAATCTAATCGTTTAAAAATCTAAAAAGGTACCACCTTAAAAATCAAAATTTACAACTGGGTTAATGGTTCTGCGCTCCAGTTCAAATGTTAAGATTACATCAATTAAATTATGGTGTTCATGCCAAGTACAACGAAATATCTGTATGATACAACACATAGCAAAGAAAATAATCTTCATTTTACAATTTTGTCATGTTAACTTTTCCATCACACAGAAACTACGAAATAGCATAATTATTCTTGTGTTTGGTAATTTTACACTAGTAAATTAATTTCAAACAAATAAAAAAAATCAAAAAAGCAAAATTCGAACAAGGGTTTAAAAAAACTGATGGTAATAGGTGTCTACGTATTGCACAGGGTCTTGGGTCAGAAAGTTCACACACCTGCCAGCGTACAGATTACAAAACACTGTGCATTTCGGTTCTGTAATTCTTATCATAATGATAAAGATGAACATCAGAAATCCACCGAAAACGACTCCGGTGGGGGATCATCAAGTTTCTCTCAAACTTTTGATAATGCATCGGGTAGTATCACACTTCTTTTGCAGTGTTTTTTTCCTGAACCTAGTAGCTAGATATAAATATACAATGGACAAAAAAGAAACATATTTTCTGCAATAAAAACCACTTCTATCTGCTATACAAGTTCGTTAGACGCAAAATGCAAATCGTGGTCTAAACAAAACAATCAAACATATATCGCTTTGAAAAGCTATTTCAAAATTCGTCCACTCCTTGTAACAACAAAAATCTCAACCCAGAGGAGAAAAAACTAAACGCGAAATAAACATTTTTAGCTGACGAAAATAAAGGAAAAAGGAAGTAAAAATTAGAGGTCTAAATTTCTAAAGAAACTTGGAAGACTGAAATATTAACATATTAACATGTAAAAAAAATACCACCAAATATTTCTGGCACCAATGAATGGGAGACAACTTCGAAATTGAATGAACTCGACTGACAAAAACAAAAGTAGAAGGAACTAAAAGTTTTGGAAGCGGAAGGGTTGCAGGCATCTACAAGATAAAAGAACCAAAGATTAAAGAACCCTAGAGGTTAGGCTTTTCAGGCTAGAGGACCTAAAGAAAAAGAAGAAGCACGGAAAAGTACAGGCGTGTTTCAGGTGCCACTTGGACGAAGCAGTAGTAGATGAGGTGGCATTGTGCAATTTTTGAGAGGAAACAAGTACAAGCGTGTTTCAGGTGCCAGTCGGACGAAGAAGCAGTGGATAAGGGTATGACAGGGTGCAATTTTTGAGGGCCTATGAACCCAAACCTGAGTATAGAATACATTTTCTCGTAGGCTGACCAAAGGCTTTATTCTTCTTGCTGCCCTATATTTCATTTACGTCGGCAGATATGACCTATCTTGTTCTGTTTCTTCCCAAATGTAGAATCTTACAGATGCTGACGTTTATCCACTCGCTCATTGAAGCCATGTAGGTTTGTCACTGGTGCGTCATACCTTTTTCCCCATTAGTCTTTACTGAAAAGTACTGTATATTTAAGGCCTTTTTTCTCACAGGATGTCCGGGGAACTAAACCTGTCTTTATCTGATGTTATTTGTTACTATTCTTGCGGCATTGGCTCTTACAAATACTTAGCAATTGAAATGACTTGTTTTATGCATTGAAAATAGCATGATCAGAAAAAAGAAGCTCATTTCAATGTCCATACTTCACACAAGTTGCCGCGTCCTGAGTAGCTTCAGATGCTTCTGACGGTACGAATTGGAAATGCTTTAAAAGACCTACAAGTTGTGGGTTGATTAATCTTCAAAGCTAAAGGGTTGTGATGATGAGGATATGCCGTAACAAAACTGATACTCGCCATATATGTTTGATTGTATTTCAAGGCCTGAAGTATATTACTATTAAATGACACATATTTTGTATGCAAATTAATCTACATGAAAAAATTACAAAAGGAAGTTTTAAAGTAGTATAATTTCATCTGTCAATAAATTACTTGGGTGTCTGTCTCTACGATATCATGTATATGTGTTAAGTAAAATGTATTACCAGAGTAATCGAAAAGTGTTTACAAAAAGACCTACTGTATGGTACACAAGTAATCGATACACTCAAAATTAAAGTTTCTATTCAATCATATTACCTTCAACAAGAACAAGCTCTTTTAAGTAAAACTGGGTGTAGAAGCCGAAGTTGGTAAATAACCAAGTTGCAAGAATTACCAAAGTATGGCCAAAAATTACGAGTTCTAATAAATAAAATGCTCATTACAGACTATAAAGATTGACCTAAAATATGTACCACTCCTTGCACTAAACCTTGACGTGGTGGAGTGGCTTGCGTGTTTTTACGATCCGGAGAGCTATGCTGGCGGGAACACTAGTTCCTGGTAGGTTTAACCATGCCAGACAGGTCGAAGGGGAGAAACCAGACAAAACTAGTGCAAAGAACCAAACCCATGGCGCGACTGTTCCAGAATCTGGCGGCAATATGGTAGTTATGACCTCTGTGTCTGGAAGCAGCTTTCGACAAGTTATAACTGTTTCAACTGGCTGTAGAAGTAGCGAGCGCAGTCAGTATATCAGCTATCGAAAGACTTTTTTTTTTACTACACAACTCCCCAGACATTCATCCCGCATCGCTCGTCGCGCGGTTCACCAAGGAGCGCGTTCTACCGCTGTTCAGGATTCTCCGGCGGAGTTCGAAAAGCAACTAGAGACCCAAAAATCAAACCTGATGAAATGCAAAAATACCATCATCATTTCAACATTTAATGTACGCACACTCAACACCATTAATCAGATCCCCGAACTTGTTGTCAACTCAATAAAATGGAAAATTGATGTCGTATGCATCCAAGAACACCGTATATTTCATGATACGAACGAATTAGAATACAAAGATGTTGGGAAAGGCTGGACCCTTGTCACCAGTTCTGCCACGAAAAACAATATGAATGCAACCGTAGGTGGTGTTGGCATGCTCCTCAGTCCAAATGCGATCAAATCTCTAAACAAAATCGAGAAGATTAGCCCAAGAGTAGTTATTGCAAATTTCAACGGCAATCCGGAAACCACCATAATCTCCTGCTATAGTCCAACAAACGTATCTGCCGAAGATATGGTCATTGGATTCTATGATGAGTTGTCCTCATTAATCAGGGATGTTCCAAAACATAATCTACTATTGATAGGAGGTGATTTCAACGCTAAACTCTGCAAACAGAATCACAATACATTTTCATACCACGATCAGACAAACAGAAACGGTGAACTCTTTCTTGAATTCATTGTGGAAAACCAATTGCTAGCATTAAATACTAAATTCCAGAAGAGAATGGGCAAACTATGGACATTTCAATATGCCAACGGCAATAAAGCTCAACTAGACTACCTCCTTATGAATCGTAAATGGAAGAACAGCTGTACGAATTGTGAAGCCTACAGTAGTTTCTCAAGTGTATCCTCAGATCACCGTATCGTTTCCAGCCACATAAGACTAAGTCTCCGGGCCAATAGCAAAAAATTAAACTCTCCTCCCCCCTATCTCTGGAAGTCACTCCTGCACGATGCCAATGTTCGTGAACGGTATACCATTGAGTTGAAAAATCGCTTTGAAGTGCTTCAACGCGACACTGTGGTTGACGATACCAACACTACATACGAAAACTTTGTAAAAGCTCATAGAGAGGCTACATCAAATTGTATCCCTCTAAAACCCAAAATTCGCAAAAGAGTACCATGGGAGACACAGACTATCCAAAACCAACGAGAAAAGATTAAAGTATCAGCAACTCGCAAGAATGAAAATCCCTCACCACAGAACATTGCATCGCTCAAAACAGAAATATCGCAATTAAAACGACTCTACCAAACTGAAATGGAAACCTATCTACAAACTAAGATCGACTCAATCAGACAGAATTCTGAAAATAAACAATCGTCAATAGCTTGGGACACAATAAACGAAATAACTGGTCGAAAACGCACCAACCAAGGAAAACTGAAAGCAACAAGCCAGAAAGATCGCTTGAAACAATGGAAATGCCATTTCGAGAACCTCCTTGGCAAAGTTCCTGGAATATGCGACGAGGAAATCATAGAGCTCTTCCCAGCACAGACCGATTCCAACATCAAAATTGGTCCTTTTAACGTAGATGAACTCGACAAAGCGCTTTCCAAAATCAAGAACAAGAAATCCCCAGGTCTTGACGAGATTCCTCCAGAAGTATGGAAAACAAAACAATTCAATGGCATACTTTTGAAATGCTGTAATGATGTCTACGGACAAAAACCCATTGACTACTGGACCAGAGGTTGCATACTACCTTTTCCTAAGAAAGGAGACCTTGGGAAGGCTGAAAATTATAGAGGAATAACTCTTACCTCGATCGCAGCTAAGATCTACAACCTTATGATATTGATTAGGATACAACCCTGGATTGAGACAATACTACGAAAGAACCAAAACAGCTTCAGACAAGGGCGCTCGACAAACAGTCAGATCCTCGCAATCCGAAGAATATTGGAGGGCGTGCGTGACAAAAACCTCAGTGCAGTACTTCTCTTCGTCGACTTTGCTAAAGCCTTCGATTCTATCCATCGTGAAAAGATGCGTGATATCCTCATCGCCTATAAAATCCCGCATGAGACTGTTGATGCCATAATGATGCTCTACAAGAACACGAGTGCCCTGGTTCGTTCTCCAGATGGTGATACTGATCCATTTGACGTAAAAGCAGGTGTACTACAAGGTGACACTCTCGCGCCCTACTTATTTATCATCTGTCTCGATTATGTTCTACGCACCGCTGTAGATCCGCTAAACAAACATGGTTTAACATTGAAATCCAGGCTCAGCAAAAGGTTCCCTGCAAATCTGATGACCGATGCTGATTATGCTGACGATCTAGCTCTCTTCTCAGATACAATCGCTGGTGCTACCACTCTCCTACATGCCCTCGAAAAAGCTGCTTCCTCAATAGGCCTTTACATCAACGCCAAAAAGACAGTAAGCATGAATGTAAATTGTCAAGGTCAAATCTGCACAAACTCCGGTGACGCTCTCAAACAAGTCGACCAGTTCTCATATCTAGGTAGCAACATTGCGTCGTCCGCTAAAGACGTGGATATACGAATTGGCAAAGCATGGACTGCTCTCAAACGCTTGAATGTGATATGGAAATCCAACATCTCTAATAATATGAAGAGAAGTTTTTTTAGGACAACTGTCGAGTCTGTCCTACTTTATGGGTCATCTACGTGGACTCTAACCAAAAAACTCGAAAATGTTTTAAATGGGACGTACACGAAAATGTTACGAGCCGTTCTAAACGTCTCATGGCAAGATCATCTCACCAACACGCAACTATATGGCAACCTTCATAAAATCACCAGCGTCATCAAAGAAAGAAGAGTCCGTTTCGCTGGACACTCTTTTCGTAACAAAGATGAGCTGCTGAGCGATCTTTTGCTATGGATACCATCGCATGGAAAAAGAAGAACAGGCAGACCTCCAAAATCATATATTGATCAATTGATTTCAGACTCTGGTCATAACCTCAACGAGCTACCAAGAGCAATGATGGATAAACATAGCTGGAGGGACGTAGTCAGACGAGTCCGAGCTAGCTCGACGCAGTAAGTAAGTAAGTAAAATATGTCATCCTTTTATTTATGTTTAGAGGGAATAAAGGTGAATATGAATTAATTAGGTGTGGAAAATAAAAAATAACAGTTTGTTGGCATTTCTCATACGAAGTCGCTATGACCTTCCATTACCATTACATATATATATATATATATAATGGAAAGGGGTTTTTTGTTTAGCTGACGATGACGATTTTTCTTCAGCTGACGACTGTGAAAACATGAAACAGACAGTTGCAATCTAAGGTTTGTTGATTTTTTGTTTTCGTCCACCATAAGATAGCTCTAATATTCTTATATTATCGAGCACTGTCGATAGCTAATAATTACTTCGATACTGGTATACATATAATGACAGCAACCTGTAATAGTTTCATTCAATTCTTTTTCTGCTTCTTGAAATACATTTATTTTTATTATTATTATATATATATATATATATATATATTTACAACAGAAATGTTAGCGCCCTAACTTTAAAATCCATAGCTGACAGTTGAGGCTAAAGTTTTAGCTGTGCATTCAAAAAGTTAGGGCACTGGTATGTTTTCTCTGGCAGTTTGCAAACAATGAAAAGGGACAAACTGACATGAGTTGCAATCCATGACAAGGCGTCTCTGAAGTAGTCATTGTTCGCGGCTAAAAGTTTGAATTAGTTTTCCCAACATTGATAAAACTCTCACGGCTAGTTGTTTCAAATGCGAACAACTGGAAATACGTTTTCGAATAATTAGGATATTCTGTGCCTCATCTACGTCCCATAATGCCTCTAACATAACCAGAATATTTTATCGAGTCATTTAAACGACTGGAAAGAGCTTTTTTCAAATTGTAGTCTGGGTTACCTTATTGGTCCCACAACATACCACATTAAACCACACTCATCTGTTGTGTTTAAAATCATAACCGAATTTTCAAAATAATAAATACAATCACATTCAAGTTTCAGGTGGAAAAATTGAAGTTTTAATAATCTCATATTTAAACAAAGAAATTGAAACTGTTTATTTATTGGCACGAACAATGTGCACCATGGACAAAAACGTTTGGCATTAAAAGTGGATTAATAATTGTCATACAGCTTTTCTAGTAGGTACTTTACGTATTCCTCAAATTCCGAAGAAAAAAACCCCCAGAATATCAACTAAAAAAATTATGTCCCTTTAAGGTGTTTACATACCAGAAAAAAAATCAATGGCCATTAATTGTGGAAATTTAAAAGTACAAGAAAAGATATCCACAGCAACTGCTTGGGTATGAAAGTATTCAGTTCCGTAGCAATTGAATTTTGAGCTAATAAACTAATCTCAGTTAGGTTCCATGAAAAATCCCAACTGCGGTTACTGACCAATGGAAACAGGGAAGATCGTAGCCATGGTGATAAAAGGATACAAAATGAATGGGAGAGGGTAAAATGTCACAAGAAAGAAATACCTTGAGTATGACTTTACAGGCATGGTATTAATCAGCTGACATTAACGGAGAAAGACTCTCCTTGCTTTTATATCAATAAATCCATGGCACAACATTATTCATACAGATCTGCACTTTTTGTCTTTATGTCCTCACCACCAATGAATTTCGGCAAACATTGTTCAGAATTGGTGTTGGTCAAACCGTAAGCATTACTGGCACATATGTACCTTAATGTCAGGTAAATCTGTGGCAACATTCTTTAAGCAGGTCTAGCAAACACATAAAATTACTCGAGTATGGCCTGATTTGTTTTATGTCCGAGTAGTTGAATATTTTATGCAAAGCTGTCCTTGGCTCGATTTGAGAGTTACTTGACCACTGTTTAAAATTTACATTTGCTTCTCATTATCTTTAAATCCACAATACAAAACTTTTTGGGAAGAAGTTAAATTTCTCATTGTCAAAGCTGTACAGTAGTTGTTTCCCAATAGATATCTTCGTAAAAAAAATTAAAATTAAATTTCTAATCCCAATGCATCCAGCACACGTAATATCATTTTCTGAATAAGTTCACCGAATGATCGTTCCTTCTACAACACTAACGTACTTGACTTCTGTGTGAAGCTATTCCTTAGTTCTCAGGAAATACTCTCAGGAAAAGGAACAGGCTACGAATTCAAACACCAATCCACTTTCATAGTGTCTCCACTAAACGATATGGATCTTCCGTACAACTCTCACCTACACTAATGCCATCTTTACTTCGTGTTACAGAATATTCGACTGGGCGAGCTTGATGTTGACTGCGATCGAGAATTTGTAGTGACTGAAGTCTTGCTTTTCTGTTTACAACTTTCAGATTCATGGCAATTAGCCTAAAACAACAACCAAAAATTCATCACATCATTATTATAAAAGTACAAAGTAATCCGATATAAAACAACCAATTCTAAATATAATTTAAACTATTATAAGGTAATATCAAGAAAAACAAAAGTAAAATTTTATTTGTGCCCAAAAGGTCCTCAATCAACGGTTTTACCTTAAAATGGTTATCCGATCAACGATCTTCAGTATCAGAGCTACGTTTTCCATGTAATATTTCAATTTGATCGTCCAATTCGTTCCACCACTCTGTCCCTACGTCCTTACCGTTGTATACTTCATCCAAATCAAGGCATAGGGGGCTACCACATCTCTTCCATAGTGAAAACATCACCACGAAAAAAGTGCGCAAGGAAAATTGTGATGAAAACACATCGGAGAAAAGGGTTAGAAATATAAAGAAAAGGGGAAAATGTTGTACCTGCTGGATTCACACTAGAAGCAAAAGCTTCCACCTTCACCTGCCCTATCAACTGAGTTATCAGAGCTAGATTCTTAAGAAAAGGGGTTTTTTAACCTGGTGCTTTAATTTCATTTACTTATTTGAAGTTCTGTACCTTAGCAAACAGCAAGCTGTAAAAGATATGAAACCACATCGTCAATTAAACACTAATGTATTGAGCTTTTATATTGTTTTTAATATTCCCTGCTATTCAATACAAATACCTACCTACCTACATACATACACTCACACATACACTCACACACACACACACACACACACACACACACACACACATATATATATATATATATATATATATATATATATATATATTAGGTCTTTAACCCTAAACAAGGGTTAAAGCCACTTTAGTGCAGAAGCTTACTTTTCATATTTGATATTTTTCTTTGTACTTTTTAATCACTTTAATGTATTGCTTTTCTACCCTCTCCTAATTCTACCTCAAAAACATGTACGAACTCAAAAGTATGCCACTTATAACGGAGAAACAAATTGGGCGGAGTCCGAAACGTGAACCTCTTGCATGGTAATCTGATTTAACCACTCGGCCATCACTGTACTAATAATGATTTTTTAGCTTGAGTTTAATAAACAACTCAATAGGTGTGCCTTGTTTGGTTTTTTATTTTGTTATTATTATGCACAAACGGGAGCCATCTGAAAAGCAGCACAAATGTACATGAAACAGCAAATACTGTGAAAAAATGTATAAATAATAAGCTGGTAAATATATACATACATCCATTAAATTAATCTATAAAGCAAACAATCAATTCATTCATGAATCAATTAATCAATCGATCAACCAATCAATCAATAAGCCAATAATTTTTATTAATTTGTATTGCATTATCTCAAGAGCACTGGAACTTACTCTGAGAACAAACGAAACACAATTTATTATACTGAAAGATTAAGCGTTTAAACGTACTTCACCAAAAACCACTCCAGGAGGACGATTCCAGCTACAACAAGAAGCCGTGCCACATTGCTTTCGATTTTCAGCCAGATTATCCAAGCCCCAACAGGGCCACCTACCATCCAAATAGTCAGTCCAGCTGTCTGGAGGGCAGTTCTGACAAAAAAGTGAAAATTAATATGATTGAGTATATCAAAATGCAAGCTGTGCAGGAAATAAGTTGATTGTACAGTTTCATAGGGGCACCACACCACTGAAATGGGAGTGGAAAGGAATAGAGGGTGTTAAAAACTGGAGGGGTGAGTGAGAAGAAGGGATGGGTAATAAAACAGTGGGAAGAAATTTAAAAAAGGGGTCATTGAGAGTGGAGGGGTGTACTAGGGGTTCTAATGGAGTTCAAAGTGCAGAAATAATATCAGAGAAATAATCTACACTTTGCGAAAATAGCAGGGTACAGTATGAAGTTACCCTACGCATAATTCAATCAATTGATACTAAAATATGCTACAATATATTGTATAATACTCTACTACAACGAACTAAAGAATGTACTTGTAATTTTGCAGTTGTGTTTTATATAATAAATAATATAATATCTGTACCATGCTATAACTTTTAATCTAGCCAATTGGTACCGCTAGATTGGTCTCTGAAGCCCAGAAAATGGTGAGGATTGTGGTAAAAAGGGTATCCAACGTAAAACTATGTTGCATGTATGATAACAACGTGAGATTTAGATCAATATCCATCTCAGGCGTATCCCAAGGAGCGGGTTGCTATTACATGTCGTACAGTCACGAAAGGCAGGTGAAGGGTACGGTACCACGGATCAGATTAAAAGGAGTGCATGGTGAAGTGGAAAGCAAGAAAAACTAACAAGATAATAAGGATTACACCACCAAATGTGGTAACGTTGACTAGCAGAAAGCAAAAACGTGTATATTTTATTATGCGCTAAGTAAACATCTTGTTAAGGAACTGAGAAAAAGAAATGGTTCAGCCGTCATCTTGAACGATGGAACGAAATCAGGGGTTTTGTCAGTTAAAGGAAGATGAGACATAATTATTGGTCGCGGTAGAAGAAAGGTTAACATCAAGAATGCTTATGTCCTCTTAATACCTGATAAGTAAGAGAAGGTAAAGCTCTTGCAAGAATTCGACAAAGTGCTATAAAACATTGTCACAGATAATTTGAGGTCAGGCCACTGTGACGAAGAAAACAAAGAGAGAAACGATACGAACGGGAGGTCTGGAGAAGGTCAACATAAAGAAGCTTGAGATAACTTTGAAGCTCTGGAATGAGTCACTGCCTAACAATGGTGAACCACAACTTTAAAAAAGGAAAAAACTGGTACACAATAACCTGCAGCGGTTACAAACATGGTAAAAAAGGTATTACATCTTGTGCAAAACTAGGATCAAAATACAGTGTCAAAGACATTATCAAAGGCAATAAAGTTATTCTGGGTGACAATGTAACCAGTCCAAAAAGGCCACTGGAGGAAGCATAAATCATGGAAAGATACTTCAAGGAGGCAAGGTATAAGGTACATCAGAGGCAGTAAACAAAAACAAGACTGAAAAAACCCAACCTTAAGAAAAATACCCTTCCTCCAAAGAAACTGAAAACAACTCAACGCTAACAAACTTGATGAGATTATCATTGCAACAGGGAAGAAGTATACAATCATAAATCATGGGCTGAGACACATTTACACATAACAAAAGTGTATTGAGTCAAATTAAGGCATCTCCATCGATGGATAGAAATGCTGATATTGGCAAGTTATTTCCTGCAGTGATCAATTGAAAAAGCTGTTTTTGTTTTAATCGTTGGTGGGCATTCCCTCTCGAATCCCAGAAGACATTTTCTCCTACTTTTTGACCAATAGGTTGCATCAATTATCAACAGGCCTCTTACCTGCTATACTTCCAGCATCCACATATAAGTTCATCGGTATATAAACAACAAAAACATCCTTAACTGGCAATGGTATATAATGTTAAAACCCTTACCTCCAAGTGAAACCTTTCAAAATATTTATGTATCCTTCAACAACTTGATACTGAAAAAAAGTGTAATAAGTTTTCAGAAATATGTGCCTGACAGATGAAATGTGTTATACTTTAAATTTATCTTAAAAGTCATCTAGCACATCTCGGACTCCCGGTAAAATCTATGATCTCTGATAGTTGTCACTTACGGCAATTAAAAAGAATTAAGAATCTATGTACATCTATGTATTTAAAGGCATTGCTCTTTACTTATGGCCTTGAGGAAGTACAAGAAATCTCAAGGTCTAGCCTAAAATGTTACTGTCTTTCTTAGTATTGCAAACTCTTATTTACTGTCTTAAGACCAGACTCTATTAGGTTTCTATTTCATACATTGAAACCTTAATAAGGACTTCAGGTTTCAACTCGTTATACACTTATCATTTGGGATCACTAATTACCCCCTATTCGTGAAATTACACAAAGAACTATGATCTAATTCAAAGACTACCATAATTACGCTAGTTCACTCTAGCATCACCTTGAAAGGGGTCCCGAAATTTACTTGAATAAAGACTGATGTGGATTGAAATGAAGAGGATATTAATTCGTCTTAATTAGCCACTGCAAACATGAACACAACAGCCCCATACCTTTTACGATCTAATCCTGATACTGGCATAAGCAGGAAATAGAAAGGTGTCAATGTATAGTGGTATTTATCAATTGCATAGATGAATTTGAGATCAATCAAACTTGATAAGTAAGTTTTCATTTCCTATCTCAGTGAAGATGGCCCAAGATGTTAGAAAAACATTTGTATTGCTTGTCCAAGTAAAACACTTAAAACCTTACAAAAACTAATATAAACAGTATATACTGTCGAGCTAATACTAAACAGTGGTTTGAAGCATCGATAAAAAAAATCACTACTGTTTACCTGAGTTAAACAAACTTTACACTTTAGTGGTCCGTTCTTTTCCTTACAACTGTCGTCCTGCAGGCAATATGAATTTACATTTAAAAACAATAACTATGAATTCACATATTTAATGAGTAAGATATACAAAAACATCAAATAAGCCAGTTTTATTTATATGTCCATCGATTGACTGATCTATCCATTTACCTCTCCCTGTCTTTATCTCCATCTTTGCCTCTGTTTCTTTCTTTTTTTTTTCTTTGTTTCTTTCTTGCTTTCTCTCTCTCTCTCTCTCTCTCTCTCTCTCTCTCTCTCTCTCTCTCTCTCTCTCTCTCTCTCTCTCCCCCTCCCTCCCTCAACACATACATTTCAACTATAACGTAAGCGCCATCATTAAAGGCACTACCTGCAACAGTCACAGATGATTCTCACTCCATCAGCCCAACCATTGTATCATGGCAGCCCCGTTTAGATAATAACTAATTTGAAACAACAAGGCTGTTACCTGCAAATAAATGTTCGTTATTTTCAGGGTAATAGTTTATTACCCTCTTTACTATGATATTGAAACTGGTCTCACTTTTGGCTAGTGATATTAACGTAGTGGTTAAAAATAAATAATATTATTCTTGAAATGACAACTCAAAGAAAATAACATCCTGTAAAACCAGCAAAAAACTAATACAATGTTGTTGTGAAAACACAAAGATTTGGCCTGGGGAGGGAGTAAACTGAGTAGAATCTTCATTATAGTCACTTGTAAGAAGGCGTAACCTGTCATCAATGGACACTTGTTTCTGATCATCTAAAAGGGTTTTTTATTCAAGGCGGTTGCCTGTCAATCAACAGTCGTTTTGATAGTCAGCTACAACCTGTCTGTGGTACAACCAAAACTGTTAACTATAAGCTTGAATACTTGTTTACTAAATGTTTTGATTATCTGCCACGTTTAAATGCTAAATAAAAACATGATACAATTAAATTCAACGATATATCTGTGAATTTGGGCTAAAAACGTAATATTTTGGCAAAAGCCAGGTTAACAATAAAACAATTGAAGCTCTGAGCAACGACTATTCGATAAAATCAGCCCAACTGGTCTATTCTTAAAGGCATAATGACTAGTATGTGGATGCTGTTCAGGAAACAAATAGCGAAATAACTGACAAATACAGCCAAATTTATTATCAATGTCCTTGAGGTTACTAAAGCATGGTCTCTGCTGACCAGTGATAACCAAAAACAAGTGGTCTTGGAAAAAGCAAAGTTAAAAATGGTTTGAGTTCAAGTACCCATAATATCAACTACAATATGTAAGGGAGGGGGATCAAAAGCGTTCTTTATTGATAAGTGAGTTTGTAACAATTCGTCTTTAATACAATTCTTATCGTAAGTAAACAACAACGTTTGGATTACAAGCATTAAAGTACCTTGATAAGCCACGTTTTCACACAATCATGGTGTACTTTAGTATTACATGAACACGGATTAATAAGAGGACCTGCTCTGATATTTGTTGCGTCTTGACAAAACGCACATTCTGCTTCCACTGGAACTGAAATGTTAAAAAGAACACGAGATAAAAATTGCAAAGACGGAATAAAGAGGCCGTAGGATAAAGTTTTAATTCCTTTCCTTAATTATCAACTAGCAGGAAATTCAAGTCAATTAATATCAATCTTTTTATTTTGTTTTTAAGCTGCCAATAATTTGGTTGCCCATGTGATGATAACTCCACCATTTGGCAGGTTCTAAATTCAGCGTGAGACAGGAGATTTGGGGTTGAGCTAACAACCCATTCCCATAGCAAACAATTTGTTACAGAAACAGTAAAAAAAACAACATGCTACAAATAATGTGGGCGGGGTTCCTGAGTTCGCGCTCAGAAATTTCATTGAAAATGCACAAAAGGGCAGTGTAAACTTTATATCCGCCTTATAGACTCCCAAAAGGCTTTCGACAGCAATCACAGGGAGACTCTGGCAAATACGTCGGCATTACCGAATTCCAAACAAAATCGCACAACACTTCAAAGATTGCTACAACAACTTCTGCTTCACTATCGGAGACACCAATTTCAGCTTCCAGGTAGAGACGAGCTTTCGATGGGGCCATGTGATTGATTGGGTGATCCAGGAGACAATGGATATCTAACAACGTGGGATCTGCTGGGAGTTATGACCAAGTTACGACCTAGTTACGACTTGGTTTCTGAGGGTGACCTTTGACGTCACATACACACAGCCACACCCAGGAAAAGACACAGCGTTTATACACTTTTGGAGGGCAACTTAACCTGACAGTTAGTCAAAAGAAAACTGAGACCAGATTTTGAATGTTGACAATCTAGGCCTTGTGAAAGCCTGTGGCGCTGACCTGCCCGAAGCCATTGGAAGTGATATAAGGCCAGAAATTTCATAAGAGACACAAACAAAACTGAAACTTGCCTTTTACCACTCATAACCAACCAACCACCAGAACAAGCAATCCAGGAAGAAAGTATATAGCAAGGTAGCCAACACTGGTAGAAGACGAAAGGAAGCAGAAACGAAACCACGATGTAAGCAGTGATATATGGAAGGGCTCGAATAAGAAAATACTAGGGGAGAAAGCAGGGGAATATCGATGTAAGCTTGCAGGAAAGCAATGCAACGGAACAAGTGACAAACACTGAAAGGATGTGGGATGAAAGGAGGAAAGTCAGGGGCAAAGTAGTAAAGGGATAAAGTACAAGAGCAAGGAAGAGAGGGTTAAAAGCAGGGAAGGAAGCAAGAGCAGAAAGCAGGGACGGAAGCAAGGGATGAAAGCAAGGACCGAAGCAAGGGTTGAAAACAGGGAAGGAAGCAAGGGTAGAAAACAGGGAAGGAAGCAAGGGTTAAAAACAGGGAAGGAAGCAACGGTTGAAAGCAGGGAAGGAAGCAAAGGTTGAAAACAGGGAAGGAAGCAAGGGTTGAAAGCAGGAACGGGAGCAAGGGGTGAAAGCAGGGACGGAAGTATGGGCTAAAAGCAGGGACGGAAGCAGGGATTGAATGCTGGGACGGAAGCAAGGGTTGAAAGCAGGGACGGAGGCACGTGTTGAATGCAGGGACGGAAGTAAGGGTTGAAAGCAGCGACGTTTGCAAGGACAACCCCAAAGATTAAAGCAAGGCAAACCCCGTAAGGTTCATATAGAAAAGCTTACAAAGTAAAATATTCTATTCCTGCGAAACTCGACATAATTAGTGCTACCCAAAGACTCTGACTCGATGCTATGATAGGATTTGACATGGTTACCAAAGATTTTTTCGTTTCATTGTTCGGCAACTAGATGATAAAGTTATAAAACATATACAGACAAGATAATACCACTTACAAAATCCACTTCGCAAAAACAAAATCATTTAAACAGCGTCACGAAATCACCACTGCATAAATTCGTAGGGACGTTACTTCAAAACAAATACAAAGTATTAATAGCAATTTTTAGCTTTACCTAAAGACTCTGACTCTGTGCTCTGATAGCATTTTACATGGCCATCAAGCAACTTATTCGTTTCATCGTTTGGCACCTAGATGATAAAACAATAAAACATACACTGATAAGAAAACACTACTTACAAAATCCACCTCGCAAGAATTGAATTATTTAAACAGCGTCACGAAATCACCACTACTTATTTCGTTGGCACATTACTTCAACACAAATACAAAGTATTAATAGCAATTTTCACACTTAGAACGCTGCACAGCAAAACCGTAGTGAAAACAAATGGAAGAAGCATGATTTCAGTAATAAATTCGAAGGAATAATTAACATTGTTATTTAAAATTTTTGCTGTTTCAAAATACAATGTAAATGTGTTTGATCTCATTTAGAGAAACATATGAATTAACCAGTGATTGAGTTGCAATGACATAACTGGTTTACCGTGGGCAGGGGGATGCATAAACCAGAATGATTTTAATTAAAGGGAAGGGCGACGCTATTCCTTTTTACTTTATTTTGTAGAGGCAATACCCAAGTAACTGGCAGGAAAAGATGAATTATGGACTCGATTTCTGATGGCATAAGCTACTTGACACAAGGAAGTCATAAGATTTCATATAAAAGATATTTTGTAACCTATGTTTATCCTATAGGGGAGGGGGCGGAACAAGGTGAAATATTTTCATAAGGGGTGTAGCCCTACTCCCCCTTCCAAGCTTCGGGCCTGGCGAGTTGACTTCCTCTCTAAAGTCACCGGTATACACTTGAGGTGTTGTATCTTTGTATTTGTTTTATAGGTCCTACAGTATGTTGCAAGATACTATATGAAATTTCTGAGCTTTTTCTCCCCACTTCTTCCTAAACTAACATCTACATAAAACACTATAATTCTTCGCATTTTTTCAGGAGCAACTTCTAGAAAAAAGCTAAATTGTGAAAGTCTCTTATGAATAACTGTTTCTTTAATTTTTGGTTTCTTTTCTCTCATTCTAAACCTTTTTATCTCTTAAACGTTTCTTTCTAGCAAAAGTAATTTCTTAAATATCAGTATCATGATTTCTCCGTTGCAAATAGTTATTCTAGTATCAAAAATAGTCACACCCTCAAATATGCTGTCAGCTGTGGAAAAAGCCTGTGACCATTTTTCTCTTTGACTTGCTGGTTTTACGTTTGTTAGCCATTTAATATTGTTATAATAAACAACGAGGGTTATAGCGGGGGAAAAAATACCATAACAGTAGATTGTTTCGTAATTTCTCACTATCGAAAATATACTTTACCTACATTTTGTCTTTTTCTATTATACAGTTTGTTGATGCTTTTAAATTATACGTCCTAACCCGAACTGCACTAAATCTACTATAGCAATGAACTCGGTTAATGTTTTCAAAAACTGTTGTTCTGAGAAGAAATATCAACCATTTTTGGTTAACTTTACCACAATCTAACAACAGCTTAGGCTTGCAGTGGAAGATTAGATTAATGGCTAGTAATACCACATAGTCTTTTTATACACAACAGAAATATCCAAAGTAGAAAAAGATTAGATTGATATATGTGGTTCTTACTGCCGGCTCGAAGAAATTTAACACGACTCTACATATTAGTCGTTGGTAATACTATACAGTTGATAAACGTATAATTCTTCCTTCTGTGGAAATCTGTAACATAATAGAAATACAGCAGTACACCGTCTGAAAAAATATCTAGGGGCTGCTCACACAGCGCAGTTAAAAAATTTTCTTTGAATAAGTGCAACTTTAGTACTTCACATTTCTGAGAATCACGTGATCATTCAAAAGACTTGTACTCTTTCAAGATCAACTAAACTCGTGTGATAGATCAGCATAGGGATCTATTACATCAAATTGTGAAGGCCGCAAGAATGCAGAGCTTGCCGTTTTCAATGTCAATACAATATATAAATGCCTTTACAGTTTTCTGTTGGCTTTTATCTTTAAATCTGGGGGGTTTAACAGCTTATGGCTGCAAAAACAGATGAATACAACGAGAGTTCCCTTTCAAACTGCTTAGTAATTGTGCTGTAGGAGCTCCCATTCAGGGGCCTACAGTATACTGCACAAAAAACCAAACTCCTAAAAAACAATACCGTTCCGAGGCTTCATTTTGGGGTCAGGCCTCTTTAGTAATGCACGACCATTTTCGGTCATTTGGTACACATACCTGCAATTTTCTTCGAGAAGGAGTGCTTATTTACATGGCATCCAAAAACACAAAAAATGATTGAAATCTAAAAATGACTTTGAAACAATGGGTTTGAAAGAACCAACTATGTTTGGGTAAAAGCATCAGGAAGTAAAAAAATCGTACTACCTACCCGAAATTTAATTAGCTTTTTGGGGTTTAAAATCCACAATTCTTCTGGCCTAAAACAAAAAGTAATAGCTCTTTATACTATAAACACCCGTTCCTCTCATTTTTCTCCAATTCCTCTCTTCCCTCTCTTTAGTTCCACTCGTTACTTTTGCCCCTCTCTTCTCTTTCCTCTTCTCTCCCCTTCGCACTCCTTTCCTCATTCTGCCTATATCAATGGGCTAAACGCACGTCTATAAAATGCCAAAAAAGTAGTTAGATCAGGTTGTAATACTAAACGACATTTTGAAATTGTGATTTGAAATCCAAGTCTCGGGTGGAAACAAAAAACATGTCATGATAAGGGGATTAAATTAGATCTCTCACGCAATTTATTGCAATTTGCCTCTCGGTTCATACATCTACTTCCCCAAACTCGAAAGTGTCAGTTAAAATACCACACTAGGTAAATGAAGTATTAGTCCACAAAGAGAATGAATTGCAACGGTTTTCTGTTTATCTCTGCTTATTTCTTTAAAAGCACAAGTCTGTCAATAAGTACTATACCGTAAATGATATAAACCCCCAATTTCTAAGCATACATTACATATTTTAACTATAATTTTTCGATTACCAATAAATCACCGTACGAAATTGCTACGATTATTCTGTAATCGGAAGCAAACACTCCTTAACAATATGACAATAAAAAGTCCTAACAGGGCGGACAGCAGCGATGAAACAGGCTCCCCTAGTTATGCACACTCAACAAGTACGTAGCACTATTCCTTACCAAAACCTGATCCCATCTTTTAGTGGTGTAGGTTGATCAAAACGAAAGTCCTGTCAAGCAGAGATGTTCTTACATATTCAGGGTTAACTTGTGTAGCTATCCGGTGCTTTATATCGGATAAAAAAAAGTCCCATCTTTGCCCGAGTTTTCTGACGGTTCCCCAAACTAGTGATGGTTATAATAATCGATAGAGGCCCGGAAGAAAACCAAGAAAGTGACAATACAATAAACTCTACTATATATTATTTTTGTCGACTGTAACTTGGATTTTATTAGATTTTTATAGGTGTTTATTTCTGCTGATGTACCGGATGAAAGTGCTCATACGAAGTAAAACTTAGAATGGCAAAGCTCAATGAGGAGTTGGGTAGGGTAATAATTTTATATGAGCAGTTTAGGCCTCGTATTGAATATCCAGGTAAAACAGTTGACCAAAGGTCAGAACTGAAAAACTATCAAAATGTCCGTAAAGTTATTCCCAAAATGAGGTCTGCGCTAGAAATTTATATGCATCCGGTTGTCGCCGTATTCATGATAACTGTGGCAAGCCTGGCTTTAGTTCGGGAATGGAAAACTAATAAGTTGTGAAAGTACAATTATTGATAACAAAACGTTTAGTGCACAGATGAGTAATCCTATTTCTTTTTCCATTCTTATTTCATCTTTTGTAAAAGACCGGTATCTCTATTACCCGCTAGCCATTAGTTCGCTTATTTTTCATTGCAATCAATCACTGAAATAAAATTGATCTTCTACATTGCTAATTTTAGTATGGCATGCTGTTAAGATGTTTACTGATAAAACCGTTGAGGCTGCATTAGTAGTAACGACTGGTGGCACGTCAATTCTGGAAAACCAAAAATTTAAATGGAACGGAGAAAAACCTCTAACAAACAAGATATACTTCACCTTCTTAAAAATAAATAACCTGCACAGGATTTTTTTTCGATACCTGAGAATTTTAACAACTTTGTCATCAATTTTGTGCGCTGAACGCGTCATCAATACTCACTCTCTTTCAGTTTGAAAAATGAAAAACACATGGGAACCAAACAGCAACGGCAACCTCAAACATACGAAAGGTGATGATTTGTGCGGTGAACACGTCATCAATACTCTCTCTCTCAGTTTGAAAAACACTGGTAAATTAAATTAATTAAATTACCGATTTTTTCATAACAAAATTAAAAAATAGCACAACACAGATAGCTAGTTTTTATAGTTTGTTTACAAGTTTACTCGTAGTATTTCAGTGGTGAAGGGATGTTGCTGGCTAAAAATCCCCTTTCATAAAAAGGATGAATCTCTCTCACATTTGTGACAGGGTTTTAGTTCCAGGGGGGGGGGGGGGGGGGGATGGAGCGGGTAGGAATTAAAACCATTAACTTATGATTACACGCTTTATCAATTGCCGCTTGAATCAAAACGAAATTTTAACTCCAGGAGTCACACAGCAACAGTAAAATATATCAGAAAACACGAGGTGCATTCCCAAGTTTCGAACCCCCATACTTCCACACATTTTCATTCTACTTGAGCTATGAAGTTCTGATATTTTTCTCTTGTATTAAAACAGCCCTAACTAAGTCAAAAAAAGCCCTCAGAGTTCGATAACCAAAAACATTTTAATCTTACCTGTATGCATTCCACAGAACACATGGGAACCAAACAGCAATGGCAAGCTCAAACATACGAAAGGTGATGTCCATGACATTCCGATCATACTGACTCATTCTATGTTTCCAAACTTTGGTGACTACATCCCCCAACAACGACAGGATGATTGCAAACTAGAATTGGAAACAAATGCTAAAATTAATTGTACGTTGACACTAATTTCATTTTAACTAGTGAAGTAATTTCACTTAAGAGAGAAGAAAACCAAAACATAGTAGGGGGTAAGGGTTTAAATCTATTCGTGTAACAGAATAGTTGAACGATAAAAGACGAAGCAAGCAGATGATAAAACAGCAAGATTATCTTTCATTACTTCAGTGAGATCAAGGAGGGGGAAAGGTGTTTCTTGAGTCTTGAAATAAGGTAAAGGCAAAATGGTTGGAACATTTGGGGGCAATATAAGCTTTCCCAATGGCGGTTTTAATAGCAAGGTAACCAAGTTATTCAGGCACCTAGACAAAAATGTCGATAACTAAACACTTCCAGGAAGCAAACAAGGGTCTGGGGATAAGAATAAATCACAATAAACAGGAGGAGGAGGAGGACGACGACGGGAAGGGGGCTACCTATATTTCGGTTTCTTGAAGTGAAACATTATACACAGAAAAAACTTAACAATTAACGTTGGGAACTATTTTAATAATTTCCGCATTCTTTCTCTCTCAGCCAAACCCTGCCCTATATTATAACCCAGACAGCAACCACTAGTACATATTATTCCAAAACGTCTATCTGCAACTCGAAACAGGCTTTTGCTTGCAAGTCATCGACTCATTTTTGGCAATGTCAAATTGTGACCTTGTTTCCACACACTACTACAACTTGCGTTTGTAACAACCAAAACTCTTGACTATTTTTTCTTTGTTTACGAAGTATTCAGATTAAATATAGCCTCCAAATGACAAATAATAAACTGATTTTCGGTACCCTTCTTCTCACAAATCACCACTTTAGTTGAAAAAAACAAACTGGATTGATGCAACTGAAGATAGAGAAAGACCAGTGAATACACTATCTCTTGGAAGCTGGGTAATTGTTGGGTCTCTTGCTTCTCTCAAAAAACAGACTACTGGGGTAACCTCAAAAAAAAGGCAGTTTCCTTCTTCTTCTTCTTCTTTCGGCATTTCCCTTTTCAGGGGTCGCCACAGCGAATTGACTTCTTTCACTTGAGTCGGTCACGTGCGTCTTTCTCGGCCAAGCCAAGTTCCCTCATGTCATCTCCCACACAGTCTTTCCATCTCCTCCCTGGCCTTCCCTGCTTTCTCTTGCCAGGCAGCTCCATGTTCAGCATCCGTTTAGCAATGTGATCCTCCTCCCTCCTTTGCACATGTCCATACCACCTTAGCCGTGTCTCTCTCAGCTTTCCTGCGATGTCACATATCCCGATGGTGCCTCTTATCCTTTCATTTCTGATCATGTCCTTTCTTGTGACTCCAAGGGACCACCTCAGCATACGCATATCTGCTGTTTGCTTCTTTTTCTCAAGACTCTTGGTTAGAGGAGCTGTCTCTAGTCCATACAGCATCGCAGGCCTTACTACTGTTTTGTATAATTTTCCTTTGACTTTGACCGGTACTCTCCTGTCACACAAAATTCCAGTCGTGCTCCGCCAGTTGCTCCACCCTGCCTGGATTCTTTTCTTCACTTCTTTTGAACAATCGCCACTTTGCTCAATGGTGGACCCGAGGTACTTGAAATTCTCTACCTCTGGGAGATCATCATGACCGATTTTAATTGGTGGTAAGTCTCTTTTCTTGTTTATGCAGAGGTACTCCGTCTTTGCTCGGCTCACTTTCAGACCACGTTTCTCAAGTGCATTTCGCCATCCTTCCAGCTCTTCTTCAGCCTGTCCTTTCCCTGTGTTCATGAGCACAATATCATCCGCAAACATCATATTCCATGGCGCCTCCTTTCTTACTTCATCTGTCAATACACAAAAAAAGCCAGTTTCCAAAACCTGAATATTTCCTTAACAAATCGTTACCTATTTTCTTTACAGGTTGTGGGAAAATGCATCTGAATCTTTTCCAGTTATCTCATGACAAACTTGAAAAGCAAATGTGTCACTGACTAAATATAGACCTTCATTGTAAAAATATAAAAAATCGTTTAATTTATTTTTAATTATTTCCTCTGAAAGTGTCTCACAAAAACATGTGACTGACGAATCGCCACTGTAAACAATTGATTGTAATCAAATAAACAATAAATTGACCACCAAAGTCTTTGAATAGTGGACATCACATGATGGCCACCAGGACATTGTTAAAATAGACCATGGCTGGTTTAAGGCAAATTCTGTGGTACGAATATAACTGAACAAAAACCACTTTCATAGATATTTGATAATAGCCGTTGTTCATACGGCTGAATGAACGTATGTCGGGAAAAATGCGGCTAATATCAGATGGCAAACCCTACCTTTCATACGTTGACATGGTTGTTTAAACCTGCACAATATTTCTACTGAATATGTTATTTGTAATCTGGAGCAAATATTTACAAATTCCTTAATTTCTGGGTTTGGTAGTCAGGTAAATAAATACCACTCCTTTATACCAAATTGCAGTGTAACACTTAAGAGTTTTTCAATTAAGTGTGCTGTATATATGACTGTAATTACAGGGGCGGAGTTTTGGGGGGTAAATTTGTGACCTTAATATTAAGAGCGATGTATTTGAAGATTGTTCATGTATGGGCAACGTATTTTCGGCTGTGAATTGGCAGACTGTACATTTAATGAGAGCTGCCTATACGAGGTAAAAAAAACAAGGAGAGAGTTTTGTATTTATATTTCCTTTTTCTGTTGGCTGGCATGTTTCGGAGAGGGTAATGCATTTCTGCTTTGGCTTTCGTAGTAAAAATATGGCAGTGGCTTCTAGTCAAAACCACAAATAAGTTTATATGATAATAATTGGTACAGTAACTTATGATTAATCGGTAAGGTGGCAATAAACTATAGCAGCAATACACATGTGAAACATCAAAGTAACGTAATTAACCGAAAAAAATACTGGGCTTAAAACGGCGAAAAATTTTGAATTTTGCATCCCAGTTTAACTTACGTATTCAATAAGCAATGCAATAATAGCCAAAGTCGTTTTGTTCATTTAATAAAAATTAAACAAAACCATTTAATGGCTATATGGAAAAGGTTTTGCTTTCAGAGCTAGCTTTTCCAGCGGTGTGCTTACATTTAGTCATCCGATCTTTCATCTCTGTAGTCAACTTACATCTACTACGAGATCTCTTACCACAATAGGGTGAATTTCGCTTTCTCCTTTTTTTCATCCGTGTACTACGGCAACCCTTATTTTACAAATACATAGGTTACAATGTTCCTATTAGCATTTCGGAATTTACTGCCTGTATACAATCCATTTATTTTAAACGTTCAGGTGTTTTTTTTGGTGTTAATGTTATAGCATTTTCATACTGACCGTACTAAATATGTGTTCGCACCCCTTTCCTTCTCGAGCAAAAATAAATAAGAAACATGACACTATCGGATGTAAAGCTTTTACCTGGAAACCCGCTTGCACTATCAAACCAAGTCGTGATTGTGTGAGTTGGCTTAGATTGACCTGCTGCCCATGAACTCGTGTTAAAAAGGCACCTTCCACCTGTAAAAAGAAATGGATACAATTTTTTTAAAAATTAAGGCTGCATAAAAAAACTTAGCCACTCATCAATCGGGCTTTTAAATACCTGACAAAATTAGCACCCCAGAATTTCTACTAAAAATAATTTTTCTTAGCCAAAACAACAATTTTGATCCTTTAACTGTAAACTAATACTGTTCCAATACCAAAATCGTACTTAAAAAAGCAATTCGTTGTATTTCGGACTATTCAAACTGACCAGCTCATGAAACTTATTTGAACATATAAGTTCTTTTCCAAAATTCCTTTGAAAATAGCTGTACTTCATTAAACTTAGCCATATACCACACAAATATTATAAATCACACTGCAATAAACACTGATGCACTCAATACCGCTAAAGTGCTCTAACTTGAGTAGACAATACTATGCCCTCCTACAAAATATGTTGCAAATTACTCAATATGCAATATTTTACTGTGTTTTCTCGATCTATCCTTGCTATACTGTGATATGTTGTCTTATTTAAAACTATTGCAGGTTAACATAGAAGGTACTGGTGTACCTAATGAGCTCCCACCAAAAGACCAAGAAGATTTGATTTCAGATGATAGAGGCAGTTGGGTCCTTTGAAAAATCTCTCACTGTGCATCTAATAATGGGCATTACTGTGTAGATCGATCATTGACCATCTCCCAATGTCAACCTTCTAATGCTATAACTACAGTGGTACCCCACAACTGAAAAATAGTGGCAATCTTAACAGAAAAGGCGAATAAAACAACCGATAAAAACAACTATCTAATGTAGAAACTTTTGGCCGACCAGTTTTCTCAATCTTATTTACCCCCTAAAACTTCTGAATTATTTCTAGACCTTTGGCAGAATGCTTTTGCAAAATGCTGGTAACCTGCAAAAATTTCGCATCAGCGATCCTTCACAAGCAATGTAACGTATTACTACTGACAAGTTAGCATTTAATATTCAACAAGTAACAGCGTCTTTTTACTTCGAAAAATTGCATGACCCAGATCTTTAACAAAGATAGGGCTTTTACACCTCCCATATTGAGCACTTGACCCATGAAACATTTGGTTTAATTGAAGGAAACACCTTCAGTTTTTCCAGGAAGCGACCCGGAGACAGCAATGGCTACCATGATCTATGCAAACACTTGACATGGAGATAAAAGCGATAGTAAAATGATTAGGTCAGTTAAATGTTAGGCTGCAAAAAAGGTTGTACGTGATTTAAAAAAGTAAAATTTCTTACAATAAAACCATTTGCATTCTTTCTTTACATTTTCCGCTTTTAGCCTTTATTTTAGTAATCTGTTCATTATACTCTTCAACAACGGTGCCCAAAGAAGTTCGTGCTACTCTCAAACTCGTTCTGGCCTCTTGTTGATGATGGAACTAAAATCCTCTGCCTGCTACAAAAGCATAACTCTCTTTGAAACACCTTCCTACAGTTCGACAACAATCTGGTTCAATTAATGAGGTTTATTAGGATCCCCGTAAAAGCTAAGGTATCACAAAAAGCTGTCAACAGAAATAGTTAACTTACACTTTTCACTATTTACCGTTTCCAACCGGGCAGAAAAATACAAAGTTCTTTAAATGTAAGCTTATCTTTTATTTCTACGGATCTTTGTGGTGGCCTTGTAAGGATAAATAGTAACTTCGAAAGTTTAGTGACGTAAAAAGAACTTTAAAGAACATTCAAGGTCATGCTGTAGGTGATATGATTAGTTAACATTGGCCAATCAACAACGGAAACCGCTTGACTGAATCAATATCACCTAACTACAAATACACAAAGTATGTAATGCTCTGACCCAGTTCTTTTCATGAAGTTCACGATTACCATGACTAGAGCCCACTTCAGTGCGGGTCAGATGTTAGATTCTTTTTCATTTTATACATTTACAATCTTTTATTTATAGTTTTGATCCTCCTTTAATCCTTATCTCCGAAAAGGAAGTATATCTGTGTGTCAACAGGTCCTCTATTGGTTCCTATGTTTATTACTGATGACCTGTGTGAAAAAAACACCGTCGCATCAAGTTGCACAGCAACCAACGGCAATTATTACAACAGTCTAACTCAAATGTGTAAGCAAGGACTTTCAGAGAATATCGCTGATCATTCTGTGACGTTTTAGCACCTGTTGGAAGGGCTTGAAGCCAATTTAAAGCAAAGAATTACATATTGTTAGACCTTTACATATTTTTATACTTTGCATTGATTGTTTTATCCCACTTCAAACTCCATTTCCAAATAATTGTGCAGACTCAATAGTATGCCACAAATGGCCATAAAACAATTGGCAGTACTTCAAGAATGGTATGTGTTTGTACATATGTGTATGTATGTGTGTATATTTATGCGTCTGTGTCTGTGTCTGCCTTCTTGAATTTAAGATAAAAAACTCAAATGAACCATTGGTTCCGCTCAAACAGAAAGCACGTAGTAGTAGTAGTAGTAGTAGTAGTAGTAGTAGTAGTAGTAGTAGTAGTAGTAGTAGTAGTAGTAGTAGTAGTAGTAGTTGTTGTTGTTGTTGTGGCAGAGATAATACTTGTGGTGGTAACGGGAACAGTAGGTTCTGTTTCCACTTCGTATTACTAAAGAGTCGTTGGCTTAATAAAGCCGTTGTGAATTCATAGAAAATACTAAGCAAATGTAAACATGCTGTCTAACAACTTGTAAGATTTCATACCCTGCCACTGGAAGACGTAACGAAAAACCAAAACTAAAATCAGATTGCCCTCCTTTTCAATAAGACGTTTTTTCTAAACAATAATACATTGAGACTGGCACATAGACCAAAAACTTTTTACTTACCTTACAAAATATTTCAACTCCGTAAATCAGAAAGAAAAGCAGTGCGAGAACCATCAATAATGCAAAACAGCCACTGAAGATCTCTTGTAAACGCATCTGTTGAAAGACAAAATTTCACATGAAGAAAATATTCACACGTTGAGACAAGGATTGCTAGGATAATTAATACAAGCCAAGAAAGTGATAATTGAAGAAAAATAATGTAAAAGAAGGAGACGAGGAATGAGAAAGTAGAGAAGGTAACAAGTAAAGTGGGAGAGAGGAAAGGTTGTAGGAATATGGAAAGTGCGGAGAAGAGAGAAAAGCGTATGAAACCGAGAAAGTGTAGTTGAAATGTAGGGGAGTAGAGAAGGAAACCGGCGTTGGGGTGTGAAGCGGATTAGGGGTCAGAAGCGCAGTAGGTGCAAGAAACGGACTAGGGGAGAGAAGAGGAGAAGTAGGGCAGAGAAGAGAAAGGAGAGGAGGAAGGAGAGGAGGAAGGAGTGAAGGAGTGAAGGTAACAAGTAAAGTGGGGAAAAGGAAAGGATGTGGGAATATGGGAAGTGCGCAGAAGCGAGAAAAGCGTATGGAAGAGATGAAGTGTAGTTGAAAGGTAGGTGAGTAGAAAAAGAAACCGGTGTAGGAGTGAGAAGCGGATTAGGAGAGAGAAGAGGAAGAGAAGTAGGAGAGAGAGAAGAGGTGGAGGAATAGGAGGGAGAATAATAAGAGGAGTAGGTGGGAGAAGAGGAAGGGGAGTAGAAGGGAGAGGAGGAAGGGAGAGGAGGAAGAGGAGTAGAAGGGAGAGGAGGAAGAGGAGTAGAAGGGAGAGGAGGAAGAGGAGTACAAGGCAGAGGAGGAAGAGGAGTAGAAGGGAGAAAAGGAAGAGGAGTAGCAGGGAGAAGAGGAAGAGGTGCAGCAGGGAGAAAAGGAAGAAGAGGAGGGAGGAGAGGAAGAGCAGTAGGAGAGAGACGGGGGGAGGAGTAGGGGAGGGGAGGGGAAGAGCAGGAGCGAAAAGGGGAAAAGGGGAAGGAGAGAGACGGTTTAGAAAATTAGACATATATCTGTAGGGCTCATGCTGATAATATGAACTAGTTATTAGACCAGGTCACTAAAAGACAGTTTGTAGCTGTCTCTTAAGTTTAGGTAGTATATCGGAGATTCAATTAAGGCCTGCTTAACAAACCATACATTATGAATATTGTGGTATGCTACCAGTGTTAAAAAATTGACGATTTCGAATACTGGTGCCTCACATGTCCCAACATACAAGTCCTTCAGCCCCACTATCAACATATCAGGGTCAAACGGGAGAAATTAGGAGAGAATTCAAGATTTATTTCAAATGATATATTACACAATACAAAACAAACGATACAATCATGAGTTAAGATACATAAAAGTTTCAAATAAATCTTTCGGCTCTGAAATACCCAGGAAGTACCTTTTCATTATCTGAGGTGACTTTTGTTGACACAAATTGTGCAAATAACACTGAGTAAACAAAAACGTTAAACGTGGCAAATCCAATAATTGACTTCGTCAGAAATTTCGGTTTCCCTGGCAAGTCGAGATGAAATACCTAAAGTTGTAAAAAAAAAGGGCAAAGATAATTAAGGGTAAATTTTTCCTTCCTTATACAGGATATTGAATTGGAAATGGATCATCATTAAAGGACTGGTGGTTAAGCTAGTTAATAAGGTAGTACTAACAACTCTGAATCCATATAAAAGCCGTGTTGTTATCTATTCTGTATGTGTGCGTTTAAGTGTGAAATCGTCCTACTCCATAGCTGAAACAGCTGAAACAGCATAAACATCATGACATACATCTTTTTGCATTGTACAGATGACATTTTGGAGAGAGAAAAAAGGAAAAATAACTTTTTGCACCAAGAAACCACAATTTATACCCCTGACTAGCTTGGTTGTAAAGTCGGGGTATATATGGAGGTTTCAGCTAGACCTGCAGTTATATTCGCGGTGGGTCTTAGGGCTGATGTTACGGTTTTGTTAAAGTGGTGTCTGTAAAACTTGTATTCTATCTGCATAGGAAGTATATGTACGGCAAGATTTATAGGTTTCAGAAGGGGTCCATTAAATAACTAGAAATTTTATAGGAAACAACTTCGAAAATTTTATTTAAAAAAAAGCGTCTGCAAAAGTGAATTCATATAAACAGTAAGAAAATAAAACAAAATTCCAACAAAGCAAAAAAAGGGGAGAGAAGAAAAGAAGAGAGAATACAAATGCAACAGGGTAAAGTCTGTGTGCACCGCAAGCGTTTCGGGTTGCAGGAAAAGCGACGGAGTTCCACTGCAAAAACACAGTAGAAAGAGAACAGTAAAAAAGTAGTTAATAAATCATTTACAATTCCTATTACCTGCCACTTAACTTTATATTCACCAAGTCATGTTTTTCGTACTCTATCCTTACAATTCCTTACATATTAAACAAATTTATCGTTATTTTGCTTTATATCGAATATGTTCTTCATTAATTTCTTTGGCTTTTGACACTCACTATGATAACCCCGCCCTCCTTGCCAACAAAACTACTGAATCCATCCATAAGCTGTCTTACTTTTCTGTTTTTTAGCCTACTTTTCAAACTGGACTTCAATCATTCAATTTCCCTGTTGATTGGTTAATTTATTATGCTATATAGTGTCCTGAAACTATCAATGTGACGTGCATATCCTTCATCAGATATTCCGCTGTTCACTTGATGAAGGCCTTCCATATCAAATCTCATGCTCTCTCTGTGGTGTTATAAGGAGTTAAACACAAGTCCCAAGAAAATTACGTTTTCCCTCAGAAAGATGTCCACAGATACGAAAATTAACGCTGCAATTTAAGACGTTTAGGCTTCTAAAATACATCTCAGATTTCTTATGTATACTTCGTATTTTACCCTCAGCTGTCAACTTTTTATCGACTACGAATAATGTCATTTAATATCTTTTTCCAGCAGTAACCACATCTAGTTACTTACAACCACATGTAGTTACTGACTATTTTTATAATCTGGTTAACTTGTAGAATTAGAGTAAGTGCTAATCCTGGGCCCATATTGTATATTGTACTTAGGTAAACGCAACATGCGTTCCACCAATGGATTTAACATGATCTGAGATTGAAGGGCTCTATAGTATTTAAATCTGTTGCCTCGAGTTCCCTGTGTTACTACTAAGCAACTGGGGAAAAAAATGTGGAGAGAATATACTTTAATTGACAAGGTTACAGTTAAGATTTCGATGATGTTACTGTAAAGTGCTCTCTTAGCAATTTCTTTCTGTGCGACGCGGTCTCTTGATATGCTCTTGTTCTGCAGTAACTCCAGTTTACCCTCGCAGGTAATCACACCCTTCTTTTTTCCCCTGCCTACCATTTTTATCTTTTACTCTGATCTTCTCCAATAATAGTATTCTGCTAGAGTTTTGTTTACACATTCGAATTTTCCCACAGGACTTCTTACTTCCCCATACATTATATTATACTATAATGCCATATTCAAAAAGACTTGGTATTAGGTTAGTTTATTTCCTTTTGTCATTTTTTCTCACTTTCTTAAAAGTGTAAAAATTTCTTAAAGACAAATCTAGCCTTTAAAAACAAATTTCTTAATCATTTGTTTTTAAAGGCTAAATGGCAGTAAAAGTCACATTAAAATAAAAAAGAAAGACATCCTTCGCAAATAAACTCATATCTCACTCCATCATTAATACATTCCTATGATTCAAAAAGAATATTACAACCCCTGTTGTCATATCTGAAATGCATTTAACCAAGGGGGTACATCAAAAGCAATAAACCCATCAAGGGCAATCCCATTACTCATTTTGGTGAAGGGCTCATTCGCCGCCCTCGTTACCATACCAATCTGAACTTTGTTGGGTATTTTTTGCTCTTGGCGTGTCGGTTCCACAACTGTCACCACAAAAGCTTTCGACAAAAATCACGTCCCTGAATCATCACTGTTTCCTAACAACACCCTGACACCTATCATGCAAAACAACACGACTCAGCACAAAACTGCTGAAGAAATTAAGTACACATGGTGATCTCTTTTCATGCCAGAAATAACTCGCCACATTTAAAAACTCGCGTGTTAAGTCAGAGATATCAACTTTATCCAGTACTGGATGGCTTTAAAGTCTATTGACACATGTCACATTGCGTTCAGTGGAAAAACACAGGCTTCGTTTTACTTCTGCAATATTCTGATTCTGTGCCAGCAGGATAAGCCCTGTTAATTCTTCGTTGGCATAACAAGGACACAGACATTAATATATCCCAGTAACATACTGTTTCGAAACCCATGCTATCTTTTCTTCATAACGAAAAAGTAAACCACGTTTGACCTGCAAACAAGCATCTGCAACATAAAAAATCGGGGAAAGTAAGGGGAAAAGTGAGAGGAAAAGTGTGAATAAAGGAGACTGAGGAAGGGGCTGTGAGGAAAAGGATGCGAGGAAAGCGGTGTGGGGAAGGAGTGAGGAAAGGGGTGTGGGGAAAGGAGTGTGAGGAAGGGAGGGCGGGAAAGAAAGGATGGAAAAGCGAGGAGGGGATTGGACGGCAGGGGAGAGAGAAACGGGAAGAGCGGAAGAAAAAAGAAAAAGGAAAAGGGTGGGGAAGAGGGAAAAGGAAAGGGAGGGGGAGAAAATGGGAAAGGAAGGGAGGAGAAAAAGGGAAAGGGTGTGAGGAGAAAAACGGAAAGGGAGGAAGAAGAAAAACGGAAAGGGAGGGAGGAGAAAAGGGAAAGGGAGGGAGGAGAAAAAGGGAAAGGGAGGGAGGAGAAAAAGGGAAAGGGAGGGAGGAGAAAAGGGGAAAGGGAGGGAGGAGAAAAGGGAAAGAGAGTGAGGCGAAAAAAGGAAAGCGAGGGGAAGGAAAGCGAGGTGAAGAAAAGGGGGAGGCAGGGG
>RDPX01000001.1:4405064-4424652 GCA_003991215.1 Morbakka virulenta | reverse complement strand
TCCTTCACCCTTGAGTCACCTGGGACAGCTATATCAATTATTGCAGCTTCTCTCTTAATTTTGTCGACAAACACAATGTCTGGTTTCCTTTCAACTACGTGCTGATCACATTGGATCATGAAGTCCCAAAGTAACTTGAAATTGTTGTTTTCTATTACTCCTTCTGGTTTTTGGTTATACCAAGCATTTGCTCTATCTAAACCAGCTTGTCTACACAATAACCAGTGAATATATCTTCCAACATTATCATGTCGTTGTTTATATTCTCTTTGAGCTAACTTGCTACATTCACTAACAACATGCATGACACTTTCTCCCCTCTGATTACGCATCATACACAGGGGTGATTCAGCTGTCTTATCAATGTGAAATTTCACATAATTTGTCCTAAGAGATTGCTCCTGAGCACTACAAATTAGTGCTTCAGTTGGAATTTTCAGGTCATCCATTTTTAACCAAAGCAATGAGTCACTCCAACTTACATCATTGTTATTTCTTATGTACTGATGGTGGAGTCTTTTCTCATGACAACTCTGAACCAGTTTATTCTCTGTACCCCTTTTTAGTACAGCAGCGTCTACTGACTCTTCAACTTTCAAATGGCCATGAGCCTTGACCATTTGGAGCATTACCTCCGTACTCACTTTTAAATACCAAGCAAGATTGTTCTCTTCAGAATTAACAGTGTTTGCAATTCCTTTCAAACCTCTTCCACCATCTTTTTGTTTGATGTAGAGTCTGTCTACCTAGTTGTTTGGATTCATACCATTGTTCATTATTAATATTATTATTATTATTATTACTACTATTTCAAATACTAATTTCATTTTCCAACAACTTCCTGTGTCACAACTTCTGCTATAAAAACTTTTCTGAAAAATACCTATATGCCCTTGGTATCAATTATCATTATAACAACCACAACAAAAATGCTGAAAATAATTATCCACACTAAATTTTTTTTACACTTGTTGTGATATATGTTGATTAACTGTAATTGTTATTATGTACTTTTACTATCTTTGTTATGTGTGAGCTTGTAACAATTTGTTCTTTACCTTTGTCACTAGGTAACCATGTTTGTCCTGTCAAATTCTAAGATTGATTAAACCTATGTAAATTGAAGCTCAACTCAATGACTCGGGTTTTTATTACAACAATTAATCAATCTTAGAAGAGTAAGAATGGAGCGCATCCTAAGACCTGACAATTGGACGTAGACCCAAACTCATCAAATGCAACAAAAATCTGGAGACATTGGCATAGGACATTTGAGAACTTCATCAGCAGCCTTATTCCTGAACCAACAAATAAGCTCTCTATTCTTATAAACTTTGTGACTCCTACAGTTTTTGATATCATAGCTGACTGTGAGGACTACGACATATAAAGAGAAACATATGATAAGCCAATTAACGAAATCTTTGCACGTCACCTTTTGGCTACATACAAGCAAGAAGCTGGACAAACTCTCGATGATTTCTTGCAAAAGCTCAAGTCGTTTGCCAAAGACTGCAACTTTAAATCTGTAAGTGGAATTCAACACAGAGACAAAGCTATAAGAGATGCCTTCATAAGTGGCCTTTACTCCCAGATGATAAGACAGCAACTTCTGGAAAAAGAATCATTAGGCTTGAACAATAACAGCTGCTTCACCTTCTAGTCTTTCAAAAGCCATGATAAATGTCACTATTAATGGAAGCCATTGTAGAGCATTAATGGATACTGGAAGTTCGGAAAGTTATATTTCCGAAAATAAAGCAAAGACCCTAAGCTTAAAGATACACACCTCAAAGAAGATAATTTCCATGGCTTCAATGAGCCTGTCAAGTGCAACAAAAGATCACTGTCTGGTTTCCTTAAAATACCAAGAGAAGTTTTATCATAACACAAAACTGTCAGTACTGTCAGGGTTATGTGCAGACGTTATCCTTGGACACGATTTCCTCAAACAGCACCAAGGTCTGCATATCCCTTTTAAAGGTGATAAACCATTCTTTTCCATCTGCAGCCTAGCTACCGCTAATGTTGAAGCTCCAGCTTTGTTTGGAAATTTGACTCCAGACTGTCATCCAATTGCAACCAAGACGCGCCGCTTTTCACAACCAGATGAAATATTCATTGAATGTGAAATACAAAAGCTTCTTTCAGAAGATATAATTGAGACTTCGAATTTACCATGGAGAGCACAAGTTTTAGTCACTGCAAACGACCGACAGAAGAAGAGACTTGTAGTAGATTACAGTCAAACCATAAATCGCTTTACACTACTGGATGCATACCCTCTTCCAAGAATTGACCAGATGATAGAGAAAATCTCACATTATGAGTACTTTTCAATGCTAGATTTGTGTAGTGCTTATCACCAGATCCCCATCAAGGAAGAAGAAAGACTTTACACTGCATTTGAAGCAAAGGGAAACCTTTATCAATTCAAGAGGATTCCATTTGGAGTTACCAATGGGGTCTCCTGTTTTCAAAGGATTATTGATAAAATAATACCTGACGAAAATATTTGTGACACTTTTGCTTATCTCGACAATGTAACAGTGTGTGGAAATAGTCAAGAAGAACACAACAGAAATTTGAATCATTTCTTGGAAAGTGCGAAAAAGATGAATCTTTCGTTCAATGACAGCAAAAGCAAAATCTCTGTGAAAGAAATTCAACTTCTTGGATTCAATGTCTCTAAAGGTAACATCCAGCCAGATCCTGAGCGACTCAAGCCTTTAAAAGAGCTAGCTGAGCCACATAATTTGAAATCTCAAGGTCAAGTAGTTGGAATGTTTGCCTACTATTCACAATGGATTTCGCATTTCTCTGATAAGATCCACCCACTGGTAGTAAACAACACTTTTCCACTACCCAATGCAGCTAGGGATGCTTTTCTCACCCTTAAGGAAGAGATAGAAAAGGCTGTTTTAGTGACTATTGACCATCACTCTCCTCTAGTTGTAGAAACTGATGCCTCTGACATTGCCATAGCTGCGACACTCAATCAGAATGGAAGGCCAGTCGCTTTCTTCTCAAGAACCTTAAACCCAAGTGAAAAGAATCACTCTTCAGTGGCAAAAGAAGCTTATGCCATCNAAAGAGCTTCACTCAAACCTCTGGCACCCAGGTGTAGCCAGAATGTACCACTTCATTTCAAGTAGGAATCTGCCATACTCAATGGAACAGGTTAAGCAAATCATGTCTGCTTGCCATATATGTGCAGAATTAAAGCCACGTTTCTTCAAGCCAGAAAATACACCTCTAATAAAAGCAACTCAACCTTTTGAACGCCTAAGTGTTGACTTTAAAGGACCTCTTCCTACCAAGACCTCAAAGAAATACCTTTTAACCATCATTGATGAGTACTCTCAATTTCCTTTTGGTTTTGCATGCTCAGACATGAGTACAACAACTATCATCAGGTGCTTTACACAATTGTTTTCCTTGTTTGGAATGCCAGCGTTCATACACTCTGACAGAGGAGTCAATTTCATGTCAACTGAACTCAAAGCATTTCTTCATCAGAAAGGTGTTGCTGTAAGTCACACTACCCCTTATAACCCTAAAGGGAACGGACAGGTTGAACACCTTAATGGTACCCTCTGGAAGACTATTTCTCTTGCATTAAAATCACAAAACTCAGACATAGAAAATTGGTAACAGTTTCTTCCACAGGCATTGCACTCAATTCGATCTCTCTTGTGCATGGCTACCAATGTTACTCCGCATGAAAGAATGTTTTCTTTCAATAGAAGATCTACCACTGGTACAACACTCCCCACTTGGTTAACAAAACCTGGAACAGTTTTAATACGTAAAAATGTGTGCTATTCAAAGTACGACCCTCTAGTTGAGGAGGTTGAGCTCTTGGAGTGCAACCCTCAATATGCTCATATCCGGTATCCTGACCTGATGGTAGGGAATCTACTGTGTCCACTCGGCACCTGGCTCCATCAGGAGACACCTTACAACAAGGGGATCCTATGTCACTACAGTGTGAAACTGCACAAGAAACAAGTGCCAATGAATCAGCTGAGTCAACTCCACCTGTTCCACAGCCATCACCTGATCCTGTTGAGTGTACTTCAAATAGTCCAGCTGTCACACCGGCTCCTGTAAATGATAATCTTATAAAGCAGCAAAGAATTCAACCATATGTACTCAGGAATAGAACTGTTTGATTGCATTAAAGCCAGGGGGACCAGCCTGGGCCATAATAATGCCCTCCCCTGAAGAGGCAACATAGCCTACAGCATGTGTTTGTAGTGTTTTACAGCTTAAGTATACATTAACTTTTGGACAACATTTTCAATATTTATATGACTTAAGGACTTTTTATTAGTGGTCTAAGATACCATAATTCTTAGTAATTAAAAGAAAATTACTGGAAACTTATATTTTAAGGACTGGAACAAGTAAATTTTAGGGCATTTCATCTATTGTCAGTAGCATAGAATAATGATAATTATCAACAGCTGAGTTTGCTGACTATGTGCCTGAACTCAAGAAGTTATAGGTCTCAATCTGAAGGAGGGGTGAATGTTGTGATATATGTTGATTAACTGTAATTGTTATTATGTACTTTTACTATCTTTGTTATGTGTGAGCTTGTAACAATTTGTTCTTTACCTTTGTCACTAGGTAACCATGTTTGTCCTGTCAAATTCTAAGATTGATTAAACCTATGTAAATTGAAGCTCAACTCAATGACTCGGGTTTTTATTACAACAACACTTACTGCTCACAATTCTAATAAAAATATTAATAAAACTTCTGAATGACATTTTACAGTAAAATGATTAAAAATCTTTAAAGGAAATAAATGCTTTCAATTTCAGACCATGTTTTGTTATCTCCTGTTTCCCTAATTACTTAAAAACACATTTTGGTCTATTAAGTTGAGTTTTATAACAATTGATCACTACTGAATTGGTATTACAAACAAAACTCTTAATTCACACGTTTTACATGCTAGCATGTAAAACGGACGTTAAACCGAATATGATGATGATGATGTACTGCCTATTCAATTCCACTTTTAACCATAAAAATTATTTTACTATAGTTATACCATCTCCATAGAAACTCCTTCTTGCATATAAGTAGTCCAGCTGCCATTAGGAGGTAGTGTTAAACAGGTCTGCAAATATTCTATTTTGTAAAACTGGGCAGGTTGTTGTTTAGTAAAGCAGATCGTCAGCTGGATTTGTAGTTAGATTAGTACTACCTTGATAAATTAATAGGGGTATTAACCTGCCTTACTTAACTTAATTGTTATAATTTAGTATCCTTTCCGAATCAGGGAGAATGGCACAGCATATATACTCCAATCAATGCATGCCAAAAAGATTTTTTGGAAAAAAATTAATATTTTTTCTATCAAGACATAGATATGGAAAAATATTCTGCTTATACTAAATTTGTATATCAACAGTAATGGAAAATTTCTTTTCAGATTTCTTAACTCAAAAATAGGAAAAATACTTAACAAGACATATACCCTTTCAAATGCATATTCCTTGCAATTTTCAAAATAATATGCAATTGATTTTTGCTGGAACAAGAAGAACTGCTGTCTGACATATGGTAGTTGACAGTGTACAACAAAAGCCCTCTCTTTTTTTTCTTTCATTTAAGCTCCTATCACCTAGTGTATACCTATTACTATCAGAATTTATTAGTACACAAGGTAATTGATCCCATTTTGTTAGACTGGCAAAAAAACAAGTAATAAATGAACTGATACAAAAAATATAAACATAACAAAATAAAATACTACTAGCTTTCAATGGGTCGCGTTATTTCTTTTTAAATCTTTTCCTTATCACATTTTTGTACCTAATAAAGTCAAGCAATGACTATATTAAGTGGTAACTAATTTAACTGATGAAATTTAGTACATGTTAAATTTTTAATAAAATAAATCTTGACTGTTATCTTTCCTTTCATACTTTATTGTATAGCACTTCTTGTGTTTTTGGTTCTGCCATAAGTTATAAAAACAGTACAGTAAGATAATCCAAAATATAGAAAATAACCACAAGCAATAATTTTCCCAACAGCAGGGTGGTTTGCAGTAATTAGCAACTGAGGTTCTATCTACTAATACCTGTTAAGAGACGTGGTTTCATAGACACAAGAACATGCAAACATGTTAACACTGGTTGTATAAATAAATTAGGTGTGCTAAAATTCTTTATGAAAAGAACCACATGAATATATATATATATATATATATATATATGTAAAGTAACACATGGTAACCTCAGAATTAACTTAACACAAAAAAGGAAATGAATGACTATTTCAAGTAATTCTCTTTGGATACATATAGGGCAATGGATAGGAATGCCTGAAAAAGCTTGCCTCACTTGGCTACCAAAGTCAAAAAATTTTAATTCTAGAAAAATGGGCCAAAAAATAAATATGAAGCCTGTGTTCTATCCTCTTTCTGTAATAGTTGTTCTCAGAGGTGCTCTTTCAAAGACATTTTTCTTATTAGTGAATTCTACAGTTTCCTTCTTAATGATGATAACATTTAGCCTTTGGTGTGATCTCAGAGCCCTTTCTTTCAAAGGAAATACACCTATAACTCTCAGCTACTTGGTAACTTAAATCACTAAGCCACATTTTCACTTGTTCAATTTCTACAGTTTCAAAATATGCAACACATTTGTTTTTAGTACACTGTATTCAATATAGCAGGTAAAATCATGTTCAGTATGATAAAAAGCCTCCTTGGTAGCATTCAACTGGATCAAAACATTAGAATGCCAAAAAAAGGTGGCATATTTTTATCAATCCAAAAAACAGAGTGCCTTGGGGCAGACAACCAATTCTGTGACAGGCTAAAAAAATGATGAAAAAGAAAAAAGAAAATAAAGGCTTGCTTCCTTGATTTGTTATTCAGTTTAACATAAGTTGATTTACTATTTAGCAGGCTTAGCAGGTATTGTTCTGAACTCTACTCCTTTATGCTAAAGGGTTCAAATTCATGGAGTCTTCCTAATTCAGTCTCTACTGGTACACATCATGTATGATCTTTTTTCTCTGCTTTTTCTCTGGGGAAATGACCAACAACATGTTGCAACATAATTGATCCAAGCAGTGTTCTTTAAACCTTTACCAAATGTTCTGAGACTGCTTTCACTAACTAATTTTTCATTCAGAGGTAGGTTTAATCTCTAATAAAGCATTGGTAACTACAAAATCAGCCAAAGACACACCACCAATCAAATTGAGAATAGAGGTGTCAGTTTTTACTATGTGGCCCATTTCTTTCAGTCATCAAGAACTCAGTTACAGATAACAAAAAACTAGATACACAGTTCTTCATTGTATTTTCTCTATGTTATGAGTGTCATGATAACTATGGCAACAACCCTGTAAAGTATTACCAAGGGCAACATATATGATGCTGTGGCCTTCTAACCATCACAAGCACACATGTCACCAAGAAAGCTAGAACTCTCTCATATCCACTGCTTTATCACCAGCTTTTAGCTCTGTGACTTGAAGCTCTGAAAGGAGCAGATGGAAGCCAAGGGTTTGCGAGTAAACATGGGCAAAACTAAGCTAATGTTTGGCGGCCATGACCTGAACTCACTTCACAATTCTGGAAAATATCCTTGTGGTGTTTGTAGAAAGGGCATTTGTGCCAACTCGATCCTCTGCAAAGGCTGCTCTGGATCCACAAGAAGTGTAGTGGATGCAAAGGTTGACTAGTTGAAGATCCTACTTTCTGCTATTCCTGATGCCTTGGCACAGCACATGAAATTGATGGTAGGCCATGTGGTCATGTGATGATTGATGAACATAAATTGGAGGTAATTGTGTCATTCTGCTATCTTGGAGACAGTCAATGTCCTGGAGGCACTTGCGAATCATGTACCATACACTGGTGCAGAGTTGCTTGGAGAAGATTTTGAGCTTCTCCCACTTCTAACCAATAAAGGTGTATCTTTGAGGAATTGGGGTGAGGTCTTCCACAGTTGTGTAAGAAATGCAATGTTCCATGCTAGTGAGTGCTGGCCACTTAAAGTAGTGGGCAGACAGCGACTCTTGAGAAATGAACGTGCTATTTTATGCTGGATGTGCCACACCAAGGCTTCTAAGCATGTCAACAATTCAACACTCTGTGAAAAGTTTCAGATACTTTCCCTGGAAGTAGCCCTCCATGAAAGATGTCTATGAAAGATGAGATAGTGACTGCACTATTTCATTTGCAAATTTGTATATTCTCCACAAGCCATGAGCAGTCCTGAACAGTTGTGAATAACCCATTGATAGGAGCTGGAGTATAAAATTGATTTATTTCCAGTTCCCTTTCTATATATTGATGAGATGCCAGACCACCTCATCTAGACTAGGCAAACAATCCATTCTGATTTTGACAGCAAATTGTAGGAGGTTCTGAATCACATCAATATCACAGCTGCAGGATCATGGAACATTCAGTAAAGTTAATGTAGGGTATTTATCATGAGATATTTGAATAAAAAGGTTATGGAAAATCTTACCACATCTTTCAATGCTTGATAAAATAAGTAACAGAATGTGATCTTTGATCAGATATAGCCTTTGTCAAATTCAAAATAAAATAATGTATAACAATACAAATACAGAACCTACACACTAAATCAAAACACACATAAGAAATGTACAAGAAGGAGAACAATAAAGTAAAATTTCAGGAAACAGTACACAATAACCAAAACAAGGGCAACAAGGTCATATAATACATCAGAAAATTAAGTAAAGAAAATGTGAATGAGGCTAATGGTAGATACACGAAATGTGGTATGGAAGGTGGAATATATTTTTAACTTGAATCTGAAGTTTGTGCTATCAAGACAAGTAGGTATAATAAGCCATCAAAAATCTCATTCCTTCACTTCAATGATGTTTATAGGTATTATGACAAGCCACAGATCATTTGTGGTAATAACTCATGTTATAAATGTACTGGGATACTATAGCTTCAGTGTAGTATTCTAAGTTATATAAGAAATCAAAAAATAACCCTTGCCAGTTAAAAAATGTGTTTAGATTACATGTCATTTTTAATGTTGCTGAAAAGGGAGAGGAGTACTCTGCTGCTCCAACAAGGCATACTTCATTCTACAAAAAGTATGCATAGATTTTATACCAAGACAATGAAAATCTATTAACCATTCACTTGCAGTGCAATATATTTAAATATGGAAAAAACAGTTTCTAATTATTGTAGATTAGTATTCAATAGGGCCAGAGGCATACAATTTATAAATGCAATCCTCAGAATATATTTCTTAATTTGTTTTTTAAATAATTTTTCCCCAGCAATTGAGGCTCAGACAATGCCCTTCAGAGGGACTTTATTTTGGCAGTGAGGAATTTCTTGGCCGGATGCACTTCCTGATACCAACCAATGATTTTTTCTTTTGTAAAGTTCCAAATTCTCCTTGCCCACTTGAGGAATCAAACCCAGAACCCCTTGATTGATGTACAACTGCACATACCATTAAGTCATGGCTCCTCATCTTCAGACTACATCATTATGACAATTAAAGATGTTTGAACACAAGAACATGGAGGTTTTAAAATATAGATAATGAACTCCAGTACATATCATGCAAATTAACTCAGCTCACAAAAAATAGTGTTTCTTGCATTAAACCAGTTAACACACAATATCCAAAGTCTAATGAATTAGTGGACTTAATGGTCAAATCAGTTGTGGCTAATAAAGAACTGCCATTAATCAAATCAGGTTATTGTAAAGAGCCTGTTGACCTGTTGCCTTCACAACTTCTTTAGTAGGAAAATGCTAACTGATACAATTTCTACATAACATGAAAAGGAATTAAAAACAAACAACCTAAACATGTTAGAGGAATGGGCATAAGCCCAAACAAACTATGACAAATCATCAAATAGCGAAATCAAATCATGCTCTGCCAACCAACAAATAGTCATTTAAGTTAAGGTATCTAAAGAATGGTCCTTGGAAATGTATATCCTCAAAGAAACAAAACCAAGACACCACAAAATCAAAAAGCACAACAGAAAAGTAAGTTGTAGTAATCAGAAATATATTCATTGATTATATTGAATGTCTTTCTTTGCCATGCCCTTTGATGAGGTCCTTATACCTGCTACCTCAAAGGAGGACCTCTTTCCATAAAAAAACCTTCCATAAAATTACTATTTTGCAATTAAAAGGATAAATTTCTTCATCTTTTATTACAGTTTTGAAAAAAGTAATAAATTACTTTTTTCAAAACTGAATCATATTAGTGAGGTTCCAGTCAAAGTGCTTAAAAAGGTCCTCTGGAATTTTTACTTTTTTGTTTCATTTATTCATGCCACACAGTAGCATACCTATTGCTGAAACAAAATAGGATACGAAAATTTAATTAAAATATTTGGCTACCCCAATAGCAGTTTTGGCAAAGGACTGAAATTATCCTTGAGCTCTGTCAAGTTGACTTTTGTCTGTCAATCTCTTTCTTTAGATTTTTGGTGCTGACTAATCCAAGAGATCAACTGAGCTTACTGGGTCATTCTGCTCTAAGGAGGAAAACACACTATGGGCACATAGTTTAAGATCATCAACTGTCAAAAAGAACAATGCATCACTGTATAAAGGAAATTTTAGCTCTGAGGCTTTATAGCCTTAAACAATGACAAGAAATTCACTTGATCCTCTCACTGGCAAAACCAGACAAGTCTACTGTTTGACTTCATGGCTGATTTCTTTTCCCCTGTAATTAATCTCTTCTGATAAGGTTGTTTAAAGTATGTGGTTTGTATCACCTTTCCTGTTATAGTGAATAAGTGAGTATGTACAAAAAATTATGTAGATAAATGACAGACTTTATTTTACTTAAAAGCTAAACATTTTAGCTTCATTTATCAGTGCACTATTGAATTAACAGAAAAAGGAAAAAAGATATGGATGTGTAATTGGACATTATAACACAGAATATGACACCGAAATATCTTAAAATAGAAAAGGAAAATTATTAAACTTTTCTACAAACACCATAAATTTTAAGTACCAAAAAGTTTAATACCTCCCCTATTTCACTGTAAGTATTATCACAAAGGCATATTAAATTAACTGCAGTCACAGCTGGATTCTTTTTATGGTAATATTCAACTTACACCTGACTTGCTTAAACTCCTAGCTTTCTCTCAAATGTAATATAGAAAGAACCAAGTCCATTAATCTTTTTTCTAATAGCTTAGCATTTTCATTACTGAGATGATACAATACTAAGTAGGTCTTTTTAATATCAATATAAAAATTGAATAGTGCTCTACATTGTATAACATATTTTCTGCAGTTATGTTAAATGTTTTCTTTTAAGCCTGACCACTTGCAATAAAGGTTGAGGTCACGTATTCACATTGATAGATGACAACTATAAACACTGTGGTCTATAAAAATATAAATTCCACTGAATTCTGTTGTGTTTCAAGGTTTGAAAATTGTAAATGGTTTGAATAGACTTTGTTTTTCCCCTTCAGTGGGTGTTTATTGTAATTAACAATTGTATGTCAATATAAAGTGAGAGTTGCAAAGTTAATCACTCCTACCCTTTGCATTAAAGGCACATACATTCCATATTCTTTTCATTGAAATTACACTAGACCTTAGCATATTGTCCGGTGGTAGGATACTTGAAATTAACCAGCATCAAGTACTTCTTGATGCTGGTTAATTTCAGTTAGTTACAATGTGTGCTTGAAGTACACATTGTAACAAACAACAGTACTGGTGCTGGACCCTAAATTGTTTTTCGTCAAAATATATGCACTATTTAGAGACAAATGCATTAATTGAGATCGTAGCCCGAGGCTTAAGGTGATAAATTTGCTGGGACTTGAGGTTGAGTATTATGATACGTTTAGTAACTTTAAGATTACATCACAGTTGCCGTCTAAAATTACAGAAAAGGGTTTTCCTGTCCAAATTTTGCCCTGTTGGAATTACGAATCAGTTTATAAGATAACAGCCGATCAGTAATCAATTTGCGTTACAAAAAATCTACCTGTTTTGTTTTCGTTAAAACAACTTCAGGTGAAGTTGTTAAAGCTGCGATATCAGGCAAAAAAATCATGAAAAATCACCATTTACACGACAGCCGGTATTCCACATTATCCTGTGACAGAAGGGTGACCAATATCTTCGTTACTAATTCAAAAAACCGCGATTGTGAAAAAAATTTTTCGAAAAAAGAGGCGCAAAACATATTCCGCTTCAATCGACTTTAATAAATTTTGTTAAAAATCAAATGAAAATTGGAGTTGTGTGTGTGTGTGGGGGGGGGGTGTTGACCCTGTCGTGCGGCTCACAGGGTTAGATGATTTCAGTATGAACCATGAAGATAATCAAGCTTTAACAGTATTATTTTACATTGTAAGTTGTTATCATATTTATATTCCAGCCTTCCTGCAAAGGTCTATTAAAAACAAACACCCAATGCTTGGTGTTTGGCGAACAGTTGCATTAATACCACCAGACTTTAAATGCATTTGATGAATGAAAAATCAGGTCTCAAGGTTAACGAGCTTGGTACCCATTAAAAAATTCTAAATAATGAGGGGAAAAAGAACTATCAAGCCAGGTTAGTAGGTAGGGCTAACTTTTTGAATAACTTGAATGTTGACAATATTCAGAAAGGAAAACAGAAAAGATTTGATAATGGGTCGAACTGTTACCAAACAGGTACACTGCTTCAAATCACAGGGTTCTTGTTGCGAAATTGTATGACAACGAAAGAATTTAATACAGTACACTGGTGCATCGTCGAATTAATGGCTATTCGTGGCATAAAGGGGTACACAACTAAAAACTGCCTTCTGTGGGCTGCATTGTATCCTTACAACTTAAGAAAATAGTGAAAACTTCGGGGTAATTACAATATTCTCTGTTCTGAAATCGACAACGGTAATAAAATATTACTTAACCTGTCTGGGATAGTATAGGATTATGTCAAAAAGATCTAGGTCTAATACAGTGACATGACGTGGTTATGATGAACGCATAACTTCCAAATGAATTAAAACCAACAACAAAAATTATCAGTTAGCGAGCTTTTTCGACAAAGTGAAAATTTGAAATACGTGTAAACTAATTACAATCGTTCAATAAAAAAAAAAGTTATTCATACCTCACAAAAGCATTTCCCAAAGTGGCATTCCCCTCTACCACTACAGTTTTGTGGGCATGTCTGTAATTTTTCCATTATGGAAAAAAGTCTCGTGTGATACATGCTGAACGATAGCAAATTCTCTTCCTTTCACTTCTGCCAAATCAGCTTAACACGGCGTCCATTGTGTTGCAATGGCTCATGTTTACGTTCTCAATTCGCGCCACAGGGAACCTTGATGATTGAATCTCAAAAATCGTCACAAGCTTCAAAACAGCTGAAGAAGCGTCTTGGTGACGTCATTATTCAACTTTTGTTTCAACTGGACTCCATTTTTTCTTACTTGCTTTCCAGAACATAATTTTGTTTCTCAATCCAATTTTTACACCTCTTTAGACGAAACACACATCATGTTGCAATTCACCATGTTTTCAACTAATACACTTTCACTGTCAAGACTTACAGTAAACTGGTTGTTGACATTGGCCTGCCTGAAAATATCGAAATGTCTAATAACAATGTTGATTTCAAGCAAATACATATCAAAAATAGTACAGCAAGAAGATAATATTATCTTAGTATTTACGGACTTACAAAAGAGAATATCAGGTTTGTTTCAAGATTGGCTGCGAAAAAGCGAGTGCAACGAATATTGATGGTGGACAGTTCTTCACATGAGGCTTGGCTCTTTGGTTTCATTCATACCCTGAAAGCTCGAAATTTTTTTATGAGAAAGTCACGGGGAAGACCCAAGATTCCAATGTAACTGATGAAAAACTTACATGTGTAAACATTAAAATGGCTTCATTTGAGTGTGACAAATAGTGTTTTGCGTTTTGCATTGATGTCCAAGTTTGTTTGGAGTCCTGGTGATTGCACTCTAACAAAAACTGGTGCTCATCCTAATTCAGATTATTTGAAAAGTACCCTTTTAATGACATTGTACTTTAAAGTTGAGCGATTTTCACTGACATCCACAACATTTTTTATTATTTACAATGATTTTTTAGGCTTTTTTTGAAAGAAGCTGCTGGGTCTATTATGAATTTAGATGATTTTTTTACTTCGAAACTTTCTTCAATCATTCATGAAAACTCTCTTCTCGTGCAAGTATCTTCTGCAAGTTTACCTTGATAAGTTTCTTATAACGTTTTCTGTAAAGACTCTTTTTTCGCAATCTCTGACTATGGGCTAAGAAACACCACGTTTTGAAAATTTTGGGTCCCAAGATTGACACATATTTACAACCCTTTATCAGTGAATTCAGGAACAAGGGGAATACCAGTTGTTAAAAAGGAGGGCACTTACCAGTTTTGGAGCCTGACGCTGAATATCACTGTGTAAACATCCAGGCATCCAGGTCAAACTGAAAAACGGATGCTGCCAGCTTAGTTGCTTGAATGGACGTCTTTTCAATCAAGGCGTCACATATTCTCTGGCCATTTTTTCTTAAAAACCAGGACGCAGAAGGAGGGACAAGATTTAACAGTTTCGCAAATTATACTGAAAACATTTGATATACCGAGAATACTGTTGTAAAAAATCATGTACGCTTTTCTGGTTCAATTTGAACACTGTTCATTACCTTTGGATTATTCTATTCATCGTCTGACAGAAGAGAAAAAGCTTGAAATAAAAAGGCTAGGCCCTCGTCACCTGAAATATATTCCCATCAAAGAGTCTGTCAGAAGAAAACCCGTGCATTCAATTCAAGTTTGTTGTTTGAGAAGAAGAGTGGGCTAACCATCAGCGTGAGTAAAGATCCCCACCCCCTCCCATAACCTGTATTTTATCTGGAGGAGAACAGAGTTGGACTGAAAATGGAATGAGAAACCTATCCGAGGAAAACTCTAGCCAAGAAGCATGGTCATATAAAACTAATCAACTCCAACCCCAAACATGGAACAATCTCGCATACTTCTCCTCTGAATGAAGGCTATTATTTATCAGTCCTATAACATAACAAAAAATTGGGTGAAAACTGCCCTGTCTCAAATTGAAATAATAAATTGCATCAAATTGAGAGACTAGTGAACTCATCCTTCGAGGATATGATAACAGTAAAAATACGCCAAGGTTTTTTTCTTGTTTCAGATCATCTTCAGAATTCTACAGTTTTTAAAAGTACAAGTCAGGAAATTCAAAGAAGGTGACCCATTCTGCTTATAATGGTCTCCGTACCGTGGCTTCAGCCAAAAACCTCAGGACTAGGTAACAAGTGCGAATTCAGCACTCAACCCTTCAGAACTTGAGATCCACGCTCACGACACCTAGATATAGGTTCCCGCCTGTTAAACAGAAATGCGTGGTAAGTCAGCCCTTTCGGGGCATGCACAACTGGTTAAGGTCATGCAACTGACTGGCAAGTCTGCGATTTGAGCCGGAATTATTATTATTATTATTATTATTATTATTATTATTTGGTTTTTCTTTTCTCTCTGGCTGTATACAATACCTCTCCGGGTCTCACCCAGAGACCTGGTGAAATGGGAAGGCTGGCTTCTGACAACAAATACTTATACATCAGACTTCAAAGTTTTAAACAAAAAAAAAGAAAGAAAGAATAAAAAAACATAATTGTACAGTAAAATAGTAAAAAAAGTAGTTTTATAATGATAATGCTTTTCGTAGTATATGTGCTGTCCCATTAAGCACAGTTTTTCAAATTCATTGGGACTAAAATTCCTGCCCATTGGGATTATCATATCAACCAAAAGACGGCTTTTCTTTGGAGAGTCCTTTATAACTATAAAAAGTCTATTATCTTCAGTGGTCCTGTCACCAGTGGTTTCAAAACCTTGGAGTATAGATACTTAAATCATCCTCCATAAGAGCAGTTGGTTTATAATCAGACCATTTAGATGCAAATGAGAGTGGGCAGCATTGTCACATTGAATAGTTTAGGTACTGACCAGCACAGTCATGTCAATTCTTATGTTCAGTAGGTGTTAGCACTGAGCACCGAGAGACCAGGTGGTCAATGGTTTTTCAAAAATTTCTCGCAAAATCCATAATTTAGGTCATCGCCATTTTTAAACATATTGTCCTGATAAAGATGTTGTACAGGAGTTATGAATCCCTTTGTTTCACCTTTTAATTCGGGTACATGTAACCAGACTGATGTTTATCTTAACTGCATTTGCTTTATTTACACAAGCAGAAAATTTACGTGAATAGGTTTTATTTCCCATGTGTCTTTGATTGAATCAAGACCTTTTCTTTTGGTCCTCTCTTTAACCTTTTAACTCTTTTGTTTGGGGACTTACTCGAAGTTAGCTAGTTCAACATCTTGAAAATTCAACCCATTTTTAAACATCAGCTTCTTCACTTTAAGAACAGGCCGTTTTATTTCTCTCGTGTTCGCTTACAAACTTTTAACAAGATCATTACTACCAATACAGGTTTACAACAATCAAATTTTGTTGTAAACCTAAAGTGATGGTCTTGCATGTTAGTTCTAAACTTATGAACACACTACCATCTTTCCAGGAACATCGGTGAACATCGGTAAACATCGGTAAACATCGGTAAACATAAGTGAACATAAGTGAACATCGGTAAACATTAATAAACATCGGTAAACATAGTGAAAATTGGTAAACATCAGTGAACATCGGTGAACATCAGTGAACATCGGTGAACATCGGTAAACAACGGTGAACATTGATGAACAATGGTGCATGCGATGGATTGTGAATAATTTTCTGACTCAAGTATTCAATCTATGTAGATCCATTATAGACCAGTTGATCACAGTGAAACTATTAAAACCTACTGGTATAGCCAAATTATTGATGGCTTCAGTTTTATTTGATCAATTTAGCTCTCTTTCAGGCACCACCCGTGTTACACGTTTGTAAAATTATTTCCTTACTTTTTCTTTCATTTGAATATGGTTGATATTTTTTCCCCTCGTTGACACGGATATATTCATTAACTTCCTCCTGTTCATGATACGTAACAGTGTCATTTACGTAAAGATTGAGATCTCGACCACTGATTACTTTGCCTCTTTTTAGAATAACGTTGTCACATATATCTAAACAAAAAGACGTCCCAATATCATCACAAAATTACTTTACAGTCTTAAGTAGCCCTTCCAGCACGTCATCATTGGGTGCAAACAATTTAAGACCGTTCGTAAAGAAGAGGTAGTCGATTAATTTTTTTTACTACCCAATTCACGTACTATTCAGCTCGTAACAGCGAGGGATCAACAAAAGACAAAAAAGAAATGGAGACTCTCTTCCTGGAAATTATCACATTTTACGCTCAATATCTTAGATTTCAGACTATCAGATTCATGGGCAAGATGAAGGGTAGCTTTCCAATGTGGCATGCAAATTTTTTAAAAGTTGGTGACAACAGGGGATATTTTAAACAATTTTGGAGACTTCAGAAGTTAACTGTTGAGCACACTATCAAAAGGCTTGTAATAATCTATTCCGGTCGTACTTAAGTTCTTTTGTTTTATCTTACAAGCTTCAAGAATCATCCTATGAATGAGAAGCTGGTCCTTGCAATTATAGGAATCCTCTTTTGCAGCCTTTCTGCTTATTTGGAGAGAATTGTTTATTTTCAAAATATTTACGTACAGTCAGTTATTATTCATGTTAGCATGTTGTTTATAGTACTCAAGCATGTAATAGGCCTGGAGTTTTTGCAGCTGGTGGTTTCCTTCGTTTCAGGGAGTAAGAAAGTTGTGTCTTCACATAAACACCGTGGGAGTTCTTCAGGGTTTTTAGCAACTCAAGTAAAAGTTTTTTTTTTGCACCATGGGAATCACTGTGGGCAGCCAAAAATTGCTTATTGTATCGATACCATGCAATTTCCACTTCTGGAATTTTCAAAGAGCTATGCTGATTTCTCCTTTTGTTTCTGTAAATCACTTCAGTCCGGTTGTCGAATCACATCTAATTTTCTTTGGCTATTGGAAATGAGGTAACTTATTGGCAACGAGGCTCTTCGTGAAACTCTTTTTCTTTACCCTGGATGTTATTCCAAAAATATCTTAATGCTTCACGGATAGTTACCTTACCAACTTCCCCGTAGAATCGTTTGGCTTCAGTTTTGACTTTAGAATTTTGCCCTTTTTTTAAAGCTTTGTATTCCTTGAGCTTTCATTTGTATTTCCTGTCTGATCTTTTCCTTTAAGGATAATAGTTTATCTGTACTGTCATCGTGATTTTTTTAGTTGTCTTCTTGCTCGAATTTTCAAATCCACACCTCTTTCTATTTCTATTAGTATAGATAATTTCCTTCCGAATTTATCGATTTTATTTAATGTTTTTCCCATAAAGGCCTTTCCTTATACAAGTTTAGCGTGTTCTTTTCTTTTTAGGAGAGCAAAGGAAAGTTAAAGTTTTACATGTGGCATATATAATTTCATTGAGTTTAGCTATGTTAGGATCTAAGTCATCTATAAACAAGTGCAAAACTTCATTACATTTTCATTTCATCTATAGTTTCTTTTTCATGTATGTCCGTGATTCTTACTTTCCTGTAGCATATAGAATTTTGTTTCGAATGTGCTCCATTTGATGGTTTTTTTCTCTGGCTAAAAGTTAATTCTTCAGCTTCTATATTAATATTTTCTTGAAGTATGTCTTGTTCTACCTCCTCTATGACAACTCTCCTACTTTTGGACATGGATCTCTCTCACAATATCTACAGTTTATGGTTCAATGACCTTAATGAAGATCTACATCAAATTCGAATTTGTCATTGATTCTCAACTTCTGTGAGTCTTTTGTGAGGCAGAAGCTTAGGTCTAACATCTGCTAATTTGTTTAAGTCGAGATTAGGTCGAGTGTCAGGGTTTTGACTTTTCGAAATACCAAATATTTGATCAGTACATTGGGTTTCAGAAGGTTTCTCTTCAAATGTCAATTTTTGTCTTTTTCTCTATTTTTTTTATTGATGGAATACCTGGAGGATTCAAGTTAGGTACACACTTGCCTAAATTTCTAACCATATCAATAGTAAGAGAGTTTGAACTAATAGCAAACTTTTCGATTCCAGGCCAGTTTATCCCAGGAGGACACGCCCTTTTTTAAAACCGCGCTACAGGTAATGCTGGATGGGTTTCTTCTAGTATTGATTGCATACTTTGGAGCCATTTTATCCCTACTGGTAAGTGTTCTGGGAACACGTATTATTATTATTATTATTATTATTATTATTATTATTATTATTATTGAATTAACTAACAATACAATTTCCATCCTATATATCAAATTACAAAATACTAATGAAAATGATAAAGTCAGCCATTATCATCCAATCCTTCTCACGGTAGCTTATGAGTAACAATCCGACCATTTTACTACCTTGAGCAGCTCTGGATGGCTTGAGCTACCAATTTTTGTTAGCTTCACGTAAAATACCTTAAGTCAATAGTCCCGATAACACTTTTCTAATGATCGATTCGCTTTCCCAAAGTACTGTCTTTTGGA
>RDPX01000001.1:4304161-4398167 GCA_003991215.1 Morbakka virulenta | reverse complement strand
TCGTGTGCTATCGAAGGAAGGACAATTTCTTGAAAAATTGGTTGCATATCCACTTACAAACAACAGGTTGAAGAGCAGAGTTCCACTTTCGAATCGCATGCACCTTTTAGCTTCCACCATAAACGGTACAGCATCTGTCAAATCTTGGGCTGCTGATGTGTGGAAACAGCGATTGAGTAATACAAACAACCAGCTTTCCAAATTTATTCCTGAACCTACGGTGAAACCTCCAGGACATGACCTGAAGCGTAAACAATGGGTGCTCTTAAATCGATTACAATCTGGATATGCATAGAATTGGTCTAAGGGACAATCCATTTTGTTGTGGTGGTGAAATTCAATCCCATCAGCACGTATTGATTTGCCAACTGATAGGTATTCGAGGTGATATCAAAACCGTTGTTGAGGACTTCCGTTTGTGGCTCAGTGACAATGTCTTAGATATTTAGCATTTTTTTGTTGATCATACGTACATATATATATATATATATATATATATATATATATATATATGGTAGTCATTCCCTTTTAAGTTCTTCATGTCTTTGCAGTAACCTTCTGGGAGATTTAAATTATGCTGATGAAGTCATGCATATCGCTTTGTGGTGCACAATGACAATATACGACCTATATCTTTTATGTTGCCATGACACTCTTTAGCTCATACTATTAATCAGCATCCATTGCAGCTTTCTTTAATTACCTTTCAGTCTGTCTTTCTACTTGTTCAAGACGTTGTCTTCATTTTTCAGTGCTCTTATAATTCGAAAGTGTTTGCATATCCTTTTAAGCACAATGTGGCACGAGAACCGCCTTTCAAAAATACGTAAGTTCTGTGTTCGTTTTTGCTGTTCGAATCAAATAACCTGACTGGAATGACCTGAAAACCAATTGTTATTGATACCTGACAGTATCATTATTTGAAATTGCTCTTAGGCGACCCAGTTACAACTGAAACGCTCAAAGAATCCTTTTCCAGGCCAGGAAGAATAGAAACATTGCTTCTATTAGCCATGTTAGCTGGAATTTTTAGTTCTTTGGCAATAGGTTAAGACCATAAATAACGATGTAGATTTAAATGACATTGCTGATGACTACAGAGTCAAGTCTGATCCAAGATATTGGATTTTGTTTCTATTTTTTAAAGCAATGTTATACGGATTAATATAATTTTATGATTACCCACTTTCGTTTATTTAAATACCACGTTTTGGAGTGCAAAGCTTACTGACACTAGCAATTTCCATCCTGAGAGTCGTTTGGTGCTTGTGGTGCTTCCCTGGCTCCATGAACATTTACAGAGAGACCGAAAAGAAAGGTGATATACCCTTTAATATTCAAATAAAACGACTCCTAAACAGTATCACTTTACTAGTTCCTCTTCACTAGTTAGACGTAACTGTAGAGTTTATACCGATGTGACGTATTTTCCTAAAGCTATCATATTATTGGGGACATGCCAAACTGGGACTTAACAGTATTATGGCAACAAATTTCAAAGAAATTATTTCTAGCCACACCAAGTGAAAGGATATTATTTTTCAGCCACCTTCCTTACTTAACAGACAAATAAAAAAACCTCAAAAACAAAGCAGTCTAAATTTCCTGGTCTTCCAAACATTTCTATCGACATCACATGGCCTGTCTATTAAAAAAATCACAGTTACATTGTTTGCCTTGTCTGTTAAACATATTTGTCAACATCACATGATCGCCTGTTACAAAATCACAGTTACATTCTTTGCCATCTTGAGTCAATTCAATAAAATGCTTAAACCAATTTTCACAAATATCATTTGTCAGGGGGCAACTGTATTTCGTCTTGGATCATTTATGCTGTTGAATGCCAGGAACAAATAATTCGCATGTAGGTTCCACAACGTCTCCTTGCCTTGTTTAATAATCATCGACTTAAAATTTAAGAAGAATTAGAACTTGCGATTTATGTGTATTTGGTTATGATCCAATGCCCCAGAACACATATGTAAAAACATGAACAAAGTAAATATAGATAGATATATCAATCCAATTGCAAAAACGTCATCCTACGTTTCAAGTGGTAGATGTAACACATAGCCACTACACAACAGACTTAACAATCTTGGATTGAAAATATCAAGAGAAAAAAAGACTTACAAGCTGATTGGAAATTTTGTTGCCAACACGAAAGAGAGAGAGAAAGAGAGAGAGAGAGAGAGAGAGAGAGAGAGAGAGAGAGAGAGAGAGAGAGAGAGAGAGAGAGAGAGAGAGAGAGAGAGAGAGAGAGAGAGAGAGAGAGAGANAGAGAGAGAGAGAGAGCGAGCGAGAGAGAGCGAGCGAGAGCGATGAAGAGACGGGTAGGGAAAAAAAAGAGCCAGCAAAAAACAGCACTTTGATCCTTCTCCAAAAATCATTCGATAGTTACCAAGCCTGCGGATAAAGCCCCGGCTTGTCATGAAAACAGACGTGTACAATACCGCATGTCTTCAAATAGTAAAAAACAAGTCCTTTCATGAGGAAAAATTACGTGATTCAAAATAGAATAATGATTTCCAATAACCTTAACAATACCATTGGTAAGATGGTCAGTCATAAATTAATTCACAACGTCAGAGTCATTATCTCAGATAAGATCAGAGAACCGTATTTTTAGGAACTTTTAAAAAGCGACAAGCAGGATTTCGAGTTTTTACCTTTAGACCTATCTGTAGTGCATATAATAGTTGTTTCATCAGCATTTCTTTGTTTTCAATTCTAACTTGCAACCTATTGCAAAATATCTACTTCCTTTGTAAAAGATACGACAGATTTTTAAACTAGGATTCGGTCATAAAAATTCAACGACCATTCAATTACTTATACATTTTTGGAAAAAATATATCTGGAGTCACTGTATCCGAATATAGATCAAAAGGAAGGAGTAGATTATTCCATGCAACTATTTAAAAGAGTAATTACTCTTCAATTATGATTTATTTCATTTATGGACTCATTCTTCTTGTTTCAATATGGAAACTCTCTTTGCATTGAATCTCAATTTTCCCATCAAAGCATGGGACAGCGACAAGTGCACCAATGTTGGTAAGCTTTACCAACGTATTCTTGAGAATGTAAAAAGAATCAATTCCTCCAGTCATTGAGTCAAAATTTAAGAGATTGACGACATTTTTTTCATTTGACAAGGTGACCAAGAATCCCTTAATCACTTTTGAAATTTCTGCAATACTTTTAGCCAGAACTCAGGTATTAAATCTATAATCCTTAGGCTCTTTTCTTGTCCTTTAGATATATTATTAAAGTCTTCCTAGTTTTACCAATTTGTTCTTCAAGACTCAACAGTTCGTTGGGATGACCTTTGGGTTATAAACTCGTCTTTTTAGGCACAGTGGAATTTTACTTGTAAAAAACGAGGTCGCGATTCCAAAAGCCTACCATAGCTTGTTTATTCATGAAATAGTTGAAATAGTAGCTTTTTTTCTATGTTTGACTTCGGAGAACTTCTTTAAGGCAAGCTGTAAGTGGCTTGGAAGAGTAAGAGACAATTCATCTAAGTTTATAGGGGAAATAAAGTCCTGGTTCAGTCTTATGGATGAATGTGCATTCTCAATTATATGCCTTTCGAAGGGGGATCAAAACCAAGAAAAAGGTAACAAGTGGTCTTAAAAAAAGAAATTATAAAGCACACGAAAGGTGTATTTTTTTAATTCAATTCTTGTACTTTAACTGCTGAAAGATCCTTCCGAGAATAGAAAGCAAAACCTTGAATATAAGTTGTAGAGCCTACTGGTAGTAAAGGCCAGCATAAGAATCCCTATTACTAGCGCTTCATTGAGCTTTGTCTCACAAGCCGAAAGATTATGAGAAAAGTCGAAACAAAGGAAAGATTTCACAAGGAAAAGTTGGAATGAAGATCTCTGACATTATTGAAAAGTAATAAAAGGGTATTTTTTGAAGAAAAAAAGTTTAGAAGGGTTTTTGTAAAACCAGTACTGCTACATCTCTAGTTTACACACACTCTCTCTCTCTCTCTTTCTCTCTCTCTCTGACGAGTTCTTCGACTGGGTGGGCCAACAAAACGTATAATTCCAAAAATTGAATTGAACGAAAAAAGCCACTTCCTCCAAGCTACTTGGTTTAGAGGTTTTCTTGGCTGTTTTATGACCTTGAGAGTGATCCAGCCCTCTGCTTCACCTACACCAAAGCATTGGCAAATAACCAAACAAGTTCTGATAATACTAAGTCAGCTTTCAATACTTAGTGTTACATGTTAAAGAATCTAGTGGATACTTTGGACATGAGTTTCAAACGATCATACTCAATTTGTCGATATTAGTTTCATTGCCTTGCTTGAGGGAGAAGCCTTGTACGTATTAAGACTCGTCCATCTGTCTATGAATCCGTACTTTTGATGAAAAAAAATTTACATTGAAAATCTTTTATCAGGATTTCGTGACATTTTGTATAAATATTAGTCGGACCCGAAAGAAACTAATACTTCTGATGAAAAATTGCCGCCTGTGGCTATTTCTGTTTAAATATGACATTTTTAAAATTCCGCAAAACTGCTCTCGACAAGACTTTTCCCTTGTTATTTTTTTAGAGAAATAAAGAGTATTTAGCATTACAAGAATACTGAAGGAATCCATTTGGGTGTACAATTGATATCTTTTCTTTTTAGAATTTATAAAAAGCATCGACTATTGGTTTCTGCAATTTTTTAGCTTCGCCGAATTATTAAGAAGCGGTAAAAATGATTGATGTTTCTAATATAAATTTTATGGTTTCGAAGGAATGTTGCCGCAAGAATAAATCAGATAAATACCCGGTCCATCTTGTGGATTCTATCTAGCATGCGCTATTTAGGTTAGTAGTAATATTATCCATGAAACTGTCACAATTCATTAAAATAGAATATTGCTCTCAGTAGTAATTGCATTAAACGTTTTGCTAAACAATATTTAAATTAATTTTCTACTTCTTTCTTTTCCTTTGACCTAATTACTTGCCAGACGGTTGATTATACCAACTTTGGAGTATTCTCGCATGGCATAAAAATTTTGAACTAGAGACTACTTTATAAACTTAAGTTTCAATTTGAGGTAGTCAACTTTATACTTGAAAGAAAATAAAGTTTGAGTTTTTAATTGGTACTTAGCACCAGGGCATTCCCTTATTGCTCGCATTTGTATCTTGTTTTCAACGCATAAATCCCATCCTACCACCCTACCAAATATGAATCTCTTATCTAACAAATGAATCATTTGCGGCATTTGTCTTAGGTTAAATCCAGAAATCTCACCCATGTTTTTTGTATCTTTGATAGGATATGTTTCTCCGATAGAATCTGAGATTCAAGTATGCTTGACGTGCCTGTTCTGATGATGCAGCAATGACGAAAAAGCAAAAAACTGGAGTTATACAAGAGCTATGGGCACAGAATAGGAAAATTCTTTTTCGCTTAACTTTGCTGTCAAGGATGCTTGTTAAAAAGTGAATTGATTAGGAATACTGCTAAGATGATTTGAAACTTTGTCAACTTATTAAGAATTCCTCTAGCCATGATGCAAAGCTATAGAAGGAAAGCAGTAAGTGAAATAGAGTACAATTTTTGTCCTACGAGTTGGGAAGTTTGAGGCACGTCATTGGTTGCAATTATCAACAACTATGCAGAGCTTTGGCAACTTTAGGAATAAAAGTTTACAGTCACCAAATAACACAGAGATCAAGGCGCGAATAATCGATGCCGAAGCAGTCATGACAAGACTTCCCTTTATCTTTGAATGCACCTTGAATTTTGAAACAAACCAACAACATTAGCAAAGGACCGCGAGAAAGAAATATATCAGCTGCAGAAGGATAATTGTTTACAGCAACAGCGTTATGTGTGATATGCTCTGCAAGGTAGAATTGTTTTCCTAGTTTCTAGGAAAGTTTTACTGAGAGAATCATGTCTTTGGATGTTCATGAAGTGATTCTTTTTCGCAAAGGACAGTGTTTCTCACGATATGTTGATGGAGGCAATCATCATTTTTTGGTATATTGATGAGTATGCCGCCCACAAATACCATTAGGTATGCGACCATGTCATCAATGTAAGTCGTTTTGACAACCCTGACTACTAGATCTATGTAAATTTTCAGGGTATATTCTGAGCGATAAAATATTCTATAGCGACCTTGCTTCAGTCAAATGACTGTCACTTTGACTTGTGCCTTGTTTCCTTCCTTCGTCTTCGTTTAATTCAAAGTTGCATTATACTCCTGGTTACACCAATATTGTTTATGCAGTAGGTATCTTACAGGTACCTGACAGCAGTAAGCTCCTGATCAGTTAAGTTAAATAACAAAGGTAGGGTTTTTTTAGCTTTAAGAAGTTGAAAGACATACGTACAAGCAATTACTGGTCACAGTAGGGTAAACAATTTAATGTTAATTCATGTTCATAGGAAGATTACCGACAGGTTTTATCTCTCTTCAGTTGTTAAAGCATTTGTTTGAACAAGGAAGAGTCATCGTCGTAGGATAAGGGATCTGAAAAGTTTGAATAGGATATTTTAGCGAAAACAAACTAATTACATGAAAGTGGGTATATTAGTAACTGAGTTGATACGAAATACTTAAGTTGTTAGTAGCAGACGGTTTTTTTGCTTAATGTTTCCTTAGGAAGTGAATCAGAAATAATGGCTTCCCATTTTGATTTATTTTTCTTTCTTTCCTTTCCTCTGAGTTTAAGGGTCTAGGAAAGGTCACCCTGTGATGACCACAGGTTTTGAAAACAAAAAGATAAAACCATAATGTAAAAGGTTTCTTGGCAAAGATTTCAGACCATTGTTTTCCTATTTTCTATGATACAGCTAACAAGTAACCAAAAAGAGTTTACCTAATTCGGTTGTGCCATTCAAGGCTTCCCCTGGAAGTATAACACTGTCTTCACGGAAGCAGGGAGCTGGTGGGAATCACAGGAATTGTAATTGCCACCGTTTAACTACTGTGAGAGCTGAACATAACAATTTACTGACATCTGAATGTCTATTGAAATTTGACAAATGAGAGCCGAACTTTCATTGTAAAAATAAATAAATAAAGTAAATACCTTTATTGTAGTCTTACAAAACCTAACTCCAGCAAGTGATCCAGTTCCGTCATCCAGATCCTAAGTTTGGTTTCTTCTTCCAATGCTAGCTCTGCAAACATGTACCAATTCATTATTATGGCATTTTTCCAGGAAAATTAATTAGGCTTAAGCTATTCAGTGACGTTTCTGATGCCTGAACAAGAAGCTCTTCTTTATTAAAGCAGGTTAAAACATTCATATTCTCTTTTTATAAGCAAATAAACTCAGTCGTAAATCAATTTATAATAGTCTTCTCTTATATCATTACAAAGTTGCATTATAAGAATCCACCTCGAAATGTCCTTCACTTCGAATCAGTCAAATTTTCTAAAATTGAAACAAAGTTTTGTGACACTACATAAAAAATGGCACAATTTTTTTTCTATCTATCGATCGATTTTTCTATCTATCTCTCTATCTGGATCTATATCGAGATAGTCAGTTTTAGTGTGTTTATAAATGTACAGTAGCACACATCAAAATATTTACCGCGGAGTACGCGTCTTTTAGTAGAGGATGTTATGTGTATCAAGATATCTGGTTACTATATGTTTAGGAAATTTTAGAAGCAAAAGAGAAAACAATAATCCAGCAGAAAGGTATGAGATTGCAGTGCCGAAAAACTCAGCTGTTGTTAATCACACCATAAAAGCAAAATTGTTTCGTTTTTTTGAGACTGGATGGGATTTTGAGATGCACAGTCAACTGGAAATATCACCATTCAGTAAAAGCGGGAGTTTTGAATGTTTCGTGTGTAATGGAATTTTATGGGAGCTTAGTACTGAGGGAAGATCTCAGAAAGTTGCTGTAACGTAAGAAAATTTGTATTTTGAAGGGGAGCATGTGGCGAAAAACGGTTTATTCTTTAAAAGAATAATTAAAAGACCGTGTGGGCACTTACAGGGACATAAGCGGTTGTTGGGAGAATACGGTATCATATGCCCAAACTCTTCTAAATACCATACGTCAAAACTCGACTCAGCTCAAAAATGAATTTGTCCTCCCCTGAAGACAAATTGTGCTAATAAATTATACCATCACAGGAGCACGTAGCATTATAACGCACACCGCGTTCCAGATAAGTAAATTCACAATCAAATGAAAGAATACATTTTGCAAATGTAAGGGCAAGAGGTGGGGTCCAAATGTGGTGGCCCACCGCAGAATGTCAAAATATTATGGCGCACAAAAATCACACTGAATGGAAGCTGGATCGGAAAAATATTACATAGCAGAGGAGGTAGGATTAAGCGTACATGTAGATATTTCTATTTTATGCTGTAACGCTACTTTCCTATATAATATAAATTTTTTTACTACCTAATACAAAAGAGTTCTGCAGCCACCTTCTAGCAGATTCTACGCTGTGCAGCTAAAGTCTGTGTTTCCCATGTTCATCTTAGTTTTTCCACTTGTTTTAACAAGGGTTGACTCCTGTTGTTCTTTAGTCTTTCTTTCTTTTTACCTCTGTTGTTATCTATTTGAGCGCCGCCATTATAATTAAATGGTGGTCTCTTCACAGCACCAATATGTTTAGTCAGGTTTTAATGATGCTTTTAAGGCGATAATAGGGATTCCTTTATCGACTGGCAGAGCCAGCCACACAGGGCGCCAGGCAATCTCCCTCATTTTTTACTGAATAATAGATTTAAATTAAGGGAAAATTCTCACGTAGAATTATAATACATACACAGTTAACCTTCGTTGCTGCTTTCGCCGTTCTACTAGAACGACGTCATAAAAGATTATGCTACAGCAGGGGTAAGAGTTAAAAGAACAATTTCTTTACTTTGTTGAAAAAAAATGACCAAACTAGAAAAAATGTATTAAAAAAACTTGATTGTCTTTAAATGAAGCCAATAAAAAACAGTACGTTAATATACAAGGTTTTTACATTCTTAATTTGTTGAATAAATGGCTTGTTAGAGCTAAACATTTACTGGCCAAAGAAAATCTCAGTCAAAGAGCTTCAAAAGAAGAACATTTCCAACTCTTTTCTCAAAAGGTTCGAGTTCGACGGTGAAGGATGATTGGGGATGTTCTTCGCCTGCGACCTATGTCCCTAGGGAAAGTTGTTGGCCGATGAGTCCCGAAGGAAAAGAAGCTGTCCCAGGTAGACTTAAGCAGACTCGTGGAGTAGCAGATGAAAAGAAAATATTTACCAAAAATTGCAAAGAAAAAACGGATGCAACGAAAATAATTGATATTTGAAGTAACACAAAACTGTTTCCGAAGAAAATATTTAGCAAAATCGTGTCATTTGCAGAATGTGTCGAAAATGAGGCCGAGGACCAAGGTCAACCATTTGTCACAATGTAAAAGGAAAAAATTTACCTGATCCTACAACAATGTGACCACAGTAAAAGTACTAAGAGGGAAAAACAATGTCCTAATACAATTGGCCAAAGCGTCTGGATATGAAAACAATAGGTTCAAAAGATCACTAGGTTCCAGTGAACATACTGGAAGCAGGAGAAGTTATGTAATGGAAAATCTGAAGAAGAACTCAGGATTAACTTCCCCACATTTTCAGCCAGTGGATTTGAATACCTTTGGTTCACAGAATTATTTTAAGAAATTGTGTGGTCGTGTAACCATAATGTCAAAAGCTGAGGGTAATGTAGTTCCGATAACAGCCTCTGCGTTTACTGACAGATGTTTCCCAGTTCCATATTACACAGACATTGGGAACTATACCCAGTTAACCGCCTTAAGTTAGCAAGCTGTAAAGATAACAGCGATCAGAAGACTCGCATGCTTATTGGTGTCGATCATTACTATGATAGCGTTTTTGGAGAGGTGATTCAGGGAAGCTCGGGGTCTGTTGCAGTAGGAAGCAAGCTGGGGGTGGTGGTTGCTCGCAAAGTCTATGATTTCTTTTAATATAACTCTAATTCTTAGCCTGATATTGTTTCAAATCTTGCTTTATACATCAAATTTGATGAAAATGAAAGGAAAAGAACATTTATGAAATCAGTGAGAGTTTAAAATGTATTGGAAGAGCGAGTAAAATGGTCTGATTAAATATGAAAAAAACAAACAAAGGAGGGTTAAAGTACGTACCAAGATCGACTTTGGCAAAACGGTAGTATTTCCACCACATAATTTGTATTTTGAATTCAATGTTCTTGATTAGGTTTTAAAATTTTCCATAATGGTACCACAGAAACGTTAAATTTGATTAGAAAGGAATATTGGATTATAAAGGGGCAAGAGAAGGTGAAAGGTATCATTCGTCTTGGTGTTCTGTGCAGAAAAACAGGTTTACCATACAATTCTGGGTCTTGTCTGACTCTCCCCGATTTTAGAGTTGACGACAGTACACCGTTTATACACGTCAAGGTCGATTTTGATGGTCCATCAATTCTGTTAGACAAAGGTCATCGAATTGTTACGCAGTATATTTATGGATTCCCTTGGCGTTGAAGAATTTAGAAGAGCGTTACAAAGATATTATCCACGTAGAAGTTTACCAGCTATAACTATTTCAGATGATGAGAAAATATTTAAAGTACAAGCAATAGAAATAAAGACTTTACTCTTAGTTGCCAAGTAGCTGACCCATCATAAAAAGTGAGGAGGTGAAATAGAAAGGGAGTTGAAAATCTAGACTATAACAGATATGAAACTCACCATAGGATTAATATATAAAACACATGGAAAAAGATAAATTAAAAATAAAAAGTCTTCTTTTTGATAACAAAATACGATATAAATTTTTTATTTACTTAACTCTTTACCTTGATATAAACGTGTAAAAAATATGTTTCTGTCCAATCATCACTATTGTGGGCTCCACAATGGCTTTCATTGAGGTAATTGAAATTTCTCTTGCCTGTTGATTGGGAGAAGCATGTCATCAGTGGATTATTTGAGGCAACTGTGATAGACATAGTTTGAATGTTCCATTCAGTTGACCAGAGCCAAACAACAATAAGGTCTAAGTTTAAACTGAACCTTTCATTTGGCAAAAATAACGCAGGCCAAAAATGCTTGTCTTACGTCTGGCCCAAAATATGGAATAGGCTATCTTCTGATTTGAAATACACAAGCAATATAAACTTGTGGAAAAATTAACTTAAAGATAACCTTTTTCCAAAATATACAGAGAGAAGAAAATTGTCTATGTGAACTTTACCAATACCACACAATCCCTCTCACATTTATGATTTGGTCTCACCAAATTCTGCTTTTATCCAATAGCGCGTACTAATCCAATATTCTATTAAATTTTTTTTAAACCGCCTTTAAAGAAAACATTACGGAAATCAAGTCAGCAGGACCTTTGAATACTATTCGCAATAGTTGTCATACAACTATTGCGAATCTCCTAGCTAACACTTGGAAGACCCTTCGTTAAACTGTACTACTAAATCCTTACATTACGGAAATCAAGTCAGCAGGACCTTTGAATACTATCCCTACCATTAAAATAAGGGGTTTACTTTTTTACTTTTATAACCATTGTACTATGTATTGTATCTAATTTTTATTGTAATATCCATAAAAAATTATTTCTATATGGCAGTTGATACATACATACATACATATATACATACATATATACATACATACATACATATATTGTATGACAACTATTGCAAATCTCCTAGCTAACACTTGGAAGACCCTTCGTTAAACTGAACTACTAAATCCTGTAAACCTGTCAATTGGATCATCATGTGGTTCTGAAATCTGTGAATCAGCATTTTTTTGGTGTTAATGGAAACTTTTCTTGCAGTTTATACCCTTTCATTTAGATTAGATTAGATTAGATTAGATTCTCCCTTATTCTTTTCAAAGTCAGTGGTAATACTTGAATAAATCGCCTTGGCTTTTACATGTCTTTTCAAACTTCTTCTTCTTACCTTGTGATAACTTTCTTTAAGCTGTACATACGTGAAGTGAAAAGCTTGGCTTTCTTTTGGGTAGTGATCATCTCATGAAAAATATGCAGGACCTCGCCATCTTGTTTAACATCTAGGTCATTTAAAACACGAGCCAAGCTTGCTGAAGTCGACACAGTATCTTCATCAACTTGAAAATCTTTAGTCCCGAAAATTACTGAACTGTTATCTTCAGCATCTTTATTATCTTAGAATCTTTGGTCGCCCGAAAGTTTTTCTTCATCCAGTGATACCATTATCAACTCTTCACCTTCACAATAAAAAGCTCTATTCCTCCAACGTTCCTGAGCACCCCATTCGACAAGATAAAAGATCAAAAAACCTCTGTTATAAGGGGATTTCTCTCATCAGTTAGTCTCGAAACACTATATTGCTGGACTAATTAAGCCAAACAATTGGTGGGAACTTAAATGGGCCTCAATATCGTCTTGGACGCTGATTACAAAAAATTTCTTTTATATTATTCCTTGCATTTACGAGCATAAACGTCATATTATTTCTTGTAAGTAGTAGAATTTTGATTCGATTCTCTGAAATTTGCCGCAGCATCAGTTCCACTTCTTTATGTGTGTTTATCCAGCGGTTAATGGGCACTGATAATGAGTGCCAATTATTTTAATATGACCGGTAATACCATCAACTTTGATGCCAATAATATATCCCTTCTTGTAAAGAACACTCAGTATCACTGGCATCAGGTGGACAATATAATCATTAAGTATGTATTCCATGAAATTCTTCCGCTTAAACAAATTGACTGACTCTGGCAGTTTGGCTATCATCAGAAGAAGGTGGTTCAGGTGGTACGATTTTGTCGGTGCCTATTGGCAGTTGAGCCCTAGAGGGGCTTCCAGTAATGTCTTGGTCCCTTTGGCTTTAAGGACAGACTATTCTTTCTTGCAGTACCTTGTATTTTTCTTTCACAAATATACTTTCATTTTAAAACAACATGGTCCTTCGCCTACTACTTTCAATTCGCTGTAGGAACTTCTTTAATAAAAAAACTGTCCTTCTTTAATAAAAAAACTCCCATGCTCTTTATATTTTCTAAAACAATCTTTCAGGCGAGTTTTCCAAGCTTCGTTACTTATTGCAAAGCGATTATCAGGCTTTCGCAAACTTAAGAGATATTCCCTCTTTCATAGATACTTTTATGCAATTGTTTCTGAATTTAATAAACCTTTCTGTGGTAAAGCTTTTTTCTGCTTCACCAATTCATCATTTTACTTTTGGCATTGTAATAATTTGAATAGTTTTCTAAGAGACCGATCCTTCACTGCACCCCTACCGTCTACGAAACACTCAAAAAAGAGCTTGTCTTACCTCAGGGCTATTAACTTGCACCACTGTCAGTTACTTGAAAACGCTTTTAGAGGATTGACCATCACCATCATTAGACCTAAACCTGTGAGACAGATGGCTATCATAATATCGTTTTGATAATTACAGGGATTTTTCAAGGCAGGGCCATTTGCCTTCACATCTTTCAGATCTATGTTAAAAAAAGATCCAACTGTAAAAAGATCCTTTGCAAGATGGCCCTAACATGGTTTCTGAGAAGCATGCTTTTTAACGCTTTCCATCATTACAGGTCTTGCCTTTCAGTTTATTCTATGTTATTCTCCGTTTTACATTTGTTCACATGTTCCTCGAGAAGCATTTTATATTCCAAAGAATATAATTCCTTTTGTCTCACAAAGCTCATCTTTGCTTCTGAATGGTTCTTTGACGTTTTAGTATTCTACACAATCCAAATAAAAGCCCCCGCTAAAAGTGTATGGAAGCTATTTATTCATTTCGAATAAAAAAGGTATCGGTTTAACAAATTAATTGTTAATCGCTTCTTAGCTAATGTTGCCATATGGTAGCGAAATGCAATACCTGGGTTTAAAACTTCTGCTTTTACAGGAAACAGATTCATGTGACTGCCAGCATAAAGCCGTCTGATGCACTATTGTGTGAGTGTGACTTGTTACGAATTAGAGTATTTTCCATGCATGTTATTCGGGAAGCCATTGAGGCCGGAGAAATTAAAGACTTGGGGTTCCTAGAAAGAAACTGTACGAAAACCTCAGATCAAAGGAACGGAACTACATTATGTAGAAGAAATAAAGAACGGAACGGCCAGTGCTATGAAAGGCAGAAATTGAGACTGGGCCCAATCAAATCCGATAGACTCTTCTGACATCGTTGCAACAACTTATGAAATATTTTTGAAAGCTAAATAATCTCACAGGTCAGAATAGCTTCTGTCTCTTGAAGTTATTCCTCCAGGGACCCATTCTTAAAGGTCGAATTTCCAACGTAAAAGTAATAGATTGTTAGGTAACTTTCCGTTTAAATGCTTCTTTCAATGTTTTTGTTAAGGTCGCACTAAGGTCTAGTATCAATGTAACTGTTATTGTTCCTATCATAATCTTCTCTGTCTAAAATGAAAAGTTGGTCGCCTTTTGTCTGATGCCAAGATTACAGTGGAAATATCTTTTTGTACAGGGTTGACAGATTCTTTTATTTAACTACAGACTGATCAATGTTCATTGACACATTCTACTGTTACAGACTTTGTTCTTTCTATATATCTTTGAAAGAACTGTTTAGGTTTCCTATTATGTTCGTTAATGAAATGTGTATAGGGGAAAGGTTTGTATACTTTAATAACAGATCTGTCTGATCACTAAAACGTTCATTGCGGTAGAATTTGCATTTATCAACTCTTTTTTTTTCTCTGAATAGCCTACAAATGATTTTTACCATTTGTTATAGTAAAGGTTACTTTAAACAAAAACATACTGTTTCTAGCCTTTATGATAAGAACCTTGAAAAAAAACCATTTGATTTTCTGGACTACGTTTTCTCTTATAGTCAGGCCGAAAGAGGATTTTTAGGTCTTCATCTTCTTGTTTCATCCAATGCCAGAAGGCTCTGGTGAAACATGAATAAACTCCCAAGCCCAAAACTCAATCAGCCATTATAGTTATCAGTTCAGATCCTGTCCAACCACTTCCCTCTTTGATAATTTTTAGGCCACATTCAAATTATTAGGGAATTTTCCCTTTATTATTCTAAGAACTAAGAAAAAAATCCACAGTTTTCCCCTATTAAAATTCGTGTGTTTTTTCAAAGAGATTAGAAAGCCTACATTTTTTTGTGAAAGTAAATCGAGCATGTATTGAATCGTAATCTCTGTTTCCAGGGTATTACTTTTATTATGAATTTCGTTTTAACAGGCATACACTCACCAAATAAGGTGTCGTTTGGATTCTTATGGTCAAGATAACAGGTATTTTTTTCATAAGTTTCAATTGATTTTAATTCGTATTTTGCTCTTTTGAGTCTTAAAGAAGAGCACCTTAGCTACTTTCCTCCAGCAGATGCAATTCTTCAAAAAGCTACCTGGTAGAGAAAGACCCGACTTTTACTCAAAAAGCAAAGAGAGAGTACAAAAAAAAGGTTGAGACATCCTGAAACGGTTGAATAGCCTCATGACGTATTTCTCCCTTCTTTCCTTGCGAAATGTACTTCTTTTTGCTGGCTAAATGATTCTGAATCAACCTCGTAATGGAAATGGACCCCAATTTAGGTGACGTAGGGCATGCACTATTTCAAGAAGGAATTGTTGGAAAATGGCGGGCAAGCACAAAGCAAGGAGTTTCATTTTACTACTAGGAAATATGTGAGGCTGCTAGAGGATGAGAATTCAAAATAGATATACAACAAAAAATATACAAACTTACTCCAGTAGAAAAGTGAAAAATATGGTAACATTGAACAGGATTCCAACCAGTGCCTATGACTGTCATGATCACATGCTCTACCTCATTATCTGGTTAAGAACAAGCTCCAATAGCTTTATCGCGGCTCGTTCTAAACCAGATGATTTTTTCAGCAATATCTTTCACTTGGGTGCACCATTCTATATCATATAATTTTCAAAATTACTTCAATTGCACAATGGCCACAAAAAGTATTCTGATAGAGAACACAAGCCTAAACAAAAAATCGCCATATACACATTTTTCTAATTTTTAAGCATACTTGTATGTTACTGTGTGGCAATATATATGAAGTAAACATAGCAATAGAAATTTCAACGTAAATGTATTTCTATGGTAACACTATTTTTAGCATTTAAATGTGGCGAGCACAGAGTCCCAGACTGCAGCCACTGTCATTTCCTAATACTATCAAAGACCCAGAGTGTAAAAAACTAAACATTATTTGTTTATTGGAAACGTATCCAAAGATAGGGTTTCATTTGTAAATAAATTCAGTGTGTGTACTTTAGGTATGAAATAATAGCATCATTTAAAAGAACTGACAAGTGTTCGGAAGATCAGAGGATTTTATCCCTGGTGTAAAACTATTTTGTTAGGTTGTTCCCTTATAGAAACTACTTGCTTTAATTTTGTTAATATTTTTCCCCACTTGATTTATTTCATGGATCGATTTAGGTATGTTTTTCTTCTTTGTACCAAGTAATGTTATGCCTTTTTATTATTGCATAGGACGATATCAGTTAGTTTTGTTCCACATATATTCCCTTTCTTAACATTAAACTGCAATCTTCCAGAACCTTGCGTTCCTTACCTTTACGCTAAGATTATATTAACTAGAGACCTATGCTACCTAAGAAAAGCTCTCTAAACTTCCAGACGAGTCACAAATTGTTGGTCAGACAAAATATTAAAAGTGCTTAATATCACATTTTCTTACTTAATTCTCCACCATTTTTATCCCGTATGTTAACTACAAAATTGTATCAAGAATTTGTTTATTAATATTAACTTATGCATTACTTATTTACTAAATAAACATTTTTTAAATTTCTATCATTACATATTATATAACACATTTTATGGATTACTTGTAACAAATATATTACAATAGGTAGTTATTTATTCAGCTTAATTCGGACTGGAATTCAGAGAATTCACCTATTAGAGGTAATCCTACTTGATTTACACTCCACAAGTCTGTACCTCACTATAAAGTAGGAGTTAAGAGCTAGGAAAACCCTTCATTCAACTGAATTTGCCCGGAACAAAGTCACAAAAAAATAGAATAAAAGAAACCATTGTCTAAAAGTTTTAATAGATTCAAAAGACCGTATCGGTTGCTATCCACTTACTATATTTTATATCAAGATCCCAAGGTTTAAAATTTCCTTTTGTATTCTTTACGCTAGCTACCAAAGATGAATGGGAAATTTCTTATATATTTTCTTTTTAGCTTTACAATTTTACACTTTATTCCATCAGAAGGAATTAAAATCACCATGCTGGAAATGTTTGGAGGGAGCCATCATCTACTCATGAAAACCATTGCAGGAGAACTGTCAAAGAGAGGACACGAGGTTGTATAGGCTTTCTATATTTCTATTTTGTGCCTGTCAAAACTCAACCAGTTAGTACTTTGAGAAATGGCTTTCGTACTTCCTGTTTTCTACGGGATATTAGTTAGTTTAATATACATCTAGTTTACCTAGTTAAAACAGATCCACACCTACCAACTAAGTTTGCTTGAATGTAGCAGTAAATGTCTTTTCTGTTAGACTCTAGAAACGTGAAATTAGAGAAGGACTGGCCGTGCTCAGTAGACTGTTGTGGTTTTGCTTTCTCTTGCATGAAAGATATCTTCAGCAAATAAAGTAAGGTTTCGTAGGAAATCTAGACCCCAATAGAATTAACAAATAGAGCAGTTTAACAGAAGTTCTCGACTCTGATTTGCAATTGTTGTTTTCATACTTGCATCCCAATGCAGCCATAGTACATTGTATCATGGTAATCCCTATATTAGAAGTGAAACCTTTAAATATTAGCGTCTTGTGTAGGACAATAGAGTGTAGTATAGTTAATGTACTATACTTGAGTGAAATGTAGACTAAACCAGTTTTTTTTAACAACGAATAATTTGTTTAGTGCATGACAGTATTTTACTGTGTAGGAGCTTACAATATTGATTAGTAACAAAAAAAAAAGCTTTGAGCTTTGGTATAAGCGAAGGTTATTCAAGCCAGCTGAGACGAGAGAAAGCCTACCAACAGTGTGACAATACGAACATGATATAATTCTATGGTAGGCTGACCAGGTGTCTCGTTTTTCTATGTCCACTGATTGATCAACTGTTCCCTTTCCTTTCTATCATTCCTTGGTAGTCTTCTTATGTCCTCTCAAAGTGCTGCATAAAATGAAGATCATATTTAAATCAAACCAACTTACAAATAGCACATCATAACCAGTAATTAATCAACAGAAATTCTTATTGTAACAAGCTAAGAACTTTGATGTTTATCTTTCTCTAGCGATTAAAAAAGGCTGATTTCAGAACTGTTTATTTTCATCTCACAGTTGTATCAGTATTCTTTTACTACATAGAAGATATACTTTGTAGTACTTTGGATATACTGCGGCACATTCTAAACTAGAAAAGCACTCAGGAAGTGCAAACCTCAGCCAAGCAGCTTATTTCCTACCAAATTGGGATTTTTACCAAATATTGTAGTTACATACTCATTTGCTTACATAAACTCACATGCGTTGTACAATAACCGTAATGGTTCAATTGTCATGCTTCCCTTTTCAACATTTCCTGAGAATTTTACCCAATTCCGCTCATAACGTTTAGAGTTATTTTGTAAACATACAGGCGGGTAAACAGACAAACGGACAAACCATACACATACACATACACATACACCACATACATATTCTCCAGGGATAGTAAAATTTAATGCACATAATTTGAAAATCTGCCTAAATTTTCCAATCCATACCAAAGTGTGCAATCCTGTACAAACTCTAATAAAATCCAGATGATGATTCAGATTAATACCAAAATATAAGCACAGCGTCCTTGTGCTACTATAAACATTCCCTGATAATTTCATCTAAATCCATTCATAACTTTTTATTTTGCACAAAAGCAGACAAGCAAATAAACAAACACAATACAAAATAGCATAATAGATATAAAAGATGAGAAATTTATCTAGAAATATTGTTTCATTAGTACACAATACGAAAGAAACTAACAGTTAAATATGATATCGTATAACATGGTACAAAAAGATATATTCTTATTGTATATATACCATACTTTGCTATACATAACTTTATGGTCTTGCATGGTATAGTGTAGTACATCTTGATATAGCATATTATGGTACAATATAGCATGGTATAAGACAGTATGAGATAGTACGTTGTAATACAATACAATACAATAGAGTACAGTGCAGTACATTTAAAGAACGCTACGATACAGTGAAATATTGTATATTATTGCCCAATGTAAACTCATAGGAAATAGAAAAAGTATCATTTGCTGTATCATCAGTGCTAACTGTAAACAATGACATATTATAAGGGCTTGATAAATCATGTAGACTAGATACCACACTGATTCATGATAGTACATTTTCAAGTAATTGTCCTTTTTACATAAGTCTCTGAGTGGAATTTTACAGCAGGCTGTTGATGGAGCTTGGACCTGAATAAATAGACCAGGCGATTAACTTGTGGTGTCACAATCAAATATTAGTGAAATCCTTGGAAGCCTTGAATGAAGGGCCAGATAAAGTAGAGCCATGGTGTAGTGATAATCTTAACTGTACAGAAACTGGGAAACCTAAGCTCTTCCTCGATTGGAAACAGATTTGTGCTGTCACAAACGATAGTCACTGCATATCACCAAAAGGGTGTCTTTTTAACAAATTTGTCGCTACTCCAATGTAACCCCATATAAGGTACTAGCTGACCCCAATAATGAAAAAGAGCTTGAATATAAAAAAGTGTTTTTCAAGATAAATCATGTTTAACATCTTTCTGGCATGTATTCAACTCGAATAACAACAGAGCAGTCGACAGTGAGCTTAATTAGATTCGTCAGTAATTACCGCAGATATGATCTTTTTCTGGATTGCATGAAAGAGTACTTAGCTTCAATAAGTCATTATTTAAACAATAAAGTCACTTGCTCTGAAATGTTCTGTAAGTAACGAGAAAAGCTAAAACGAAACAAGTTCAGCCAACGGAACATTGGATAGAGTCTATGGAAGAATGCTGTTAATACGGATTGGAATGTAGAAAGAATGCTTCTGTTGGTCAAAGGAAAGAAAATTCGGTTTTTTATACACAAAACAGCTTTGAAGTGTAGGTTCACCTTGATCAAGAAACAAAGGTACATTATCGTAAAAATTTAATAGCAGGTTTTTTACTTGGCTGAAATATAAGTCAGCACTAATTTTCGCTACTTGTGTAAATTTTCATCAATACCGGCAAAAAATTTCAGATTGCAATTTCACATATCTTTTTTCCCGGTGTTTTTTACTGCTTTAAACATAAAACCCTTGTGAGTAAAATGTGAAGGTATAGCACAAGGCTCGTTTTCACGCCATACCATAAGAGCCTATGTTTAAACAATTTTGTTTTAACTAAATATTCCTTGCGATAAATTTTCGTTGTCCTAATTTTTCTTTTGGAATAAATTTTTGCATGCAAAATTTGTCACATTGTGTCTATCAAAGTTTTCACCAAGAAAATAGGAAGATTTTGCCTTCAACTTTACTCATCATAATAGACTTCCTTACTTTTTAACAAGATAAAGAGCTTGGGTACAGAATAAGTTTTCTTGGCACAAATTATCGTCAGCGAGACAAATTTTCTCAATTTGCACTCCCACAAAATTCCACTGTTTTCATTTGCTCTTCTAGATATATCACATATTTGAAATATAAACCTTGTGAACAAAATTCACTGCAAAGCATGGCAAAAGACTCATTTTTATATGTTTCGGTAAAACTTAATTTTGCAAACATTAAAATTCATCTCTACCTTCGTCGGTTTAAATAATCGTCGGTCAAAATATTGGAGTCACAAGATAATAACGAATTCCAAAAGAGTAAAAGCCATTAAAAGCTATAAGAGGTATGGACGTGGTCCTCCTATAAGCTATTATACAGAAGAGCACAAGCTGATCTCTTTATGTAGAAAAATACTAACAGCTAACTGTTTTGTAATAACATGTAAATAGTGGTTCAATTTTCAACTAAACCTCAGTGCTCCTTACAGTGTTTGGGGTACACAAATAGACCTGATTGCTCAAAAATATATCCTGCAGTAAAAATGCACGTCTTCTATCAATATCTGGAGAATAAAAGTTGCCAACAGTCATGAAAATCCTACACAAAGAGTTTCTACGTATAGAATAACGAACGTCTTGAAACAATATGTAGGCAAAAAAGACAAATTGTCAGATAGTGTCATTAGTATCAGCAGTTAACTTTCCTCGATTTATTGCGGATGTTCAGTCTCCAAATCTTTGAGAATGCACAAAGTTCCACTTGCTGGAGGGCTCCTGTGTACGAGGTACCCAGGAATGTAAACCAAAGATTTCTTTAAGCTAAGAAATATTTATAAATTTCCAAGGATGCCAGGGCATCAAATACAATTAAACTATTCTCATCCATTTGGCAGAGACAATCACTGCATAGCTACGTGATATATCTAGTTTAGAATAATCAGCATTTGAGTTCAGTAAGAGTTTTAATTCGAAAATATTAAGCTTTTTGAGAACTTGTTGCACATTAATAAAATACGTTCAGCCAGACCTTTGCTTCAATCTGCCACAAAATTTTCTGAAGCCGATCAGTTGTGGGTAGTTTCAACAAAACATACGAATACGTAGTGGTTAATAAGGACTTTTAATATCAGCAAATGCCTTACACGAGCGAGAAAGTTCCACATCTGTATCTGTAGTAAGTCACTTTTAACTCTTCCCCTTTTTAAGCACCATATCATAAGCAATATCTGCAACCTCCAGTAGAAAGTCAAGACGGGGGTCTTCAACAAAGGTAATGGAAGCTATACCAGGATCATCGTGTCGCTGGTCAGCAAACTGATGTTTGGAGCTCACTGTTTTCCAAAACGTTACAAATTTTTCAAAAAAGACAATTGTACCTCCATTATCAGTAACCCTAGTGTTCGTTTTCAAAACTGCCACTGCCTCATTAGGAAAATTGTCCGTCATTTCAAAACGTTTTGGTGTTCAATTGGCTTTGAAAACACACTGACTCAGTACGTCTGTATTGTTTCACTAAGTCATTCCGTTTGGTTGTAAAGAGGGCATCAATATCACGTAACATATCAGCAAGTTCATCAGTGGCATTGAACAATTTTGTCTCCTGACTTTTCTCTCGCATTGAGTTATTTCTAACAGATTTTAAAACATGTAAAAAGTCATACAAAAAGTAAAGATTATCCACTGAAAACCATGGTCTGTCCTCTTTACAATTAAATTACGAATAGAATGCCTGCTTTACACGACGAATAATTGCAAAAAGAACTCCACTGGAGTTTTTAATGAAACCTCTAACAAGATGGGTTTCCTCGAAAAAAAGTAACATCCAAGCCTCTGAAAGGTAAAATTCTGTAGATAAAGCTTGGCCCACCAAAACCGTAAAAATATGAAATCCCAGAACGCCGTTAGCTAGCTCATCAGGCGTATGCACAGTCTCCCTGAAAAGAGTTCCACCTTGCTTTGTTAGTGCAGATGTTACATATACCTCATCAATAAGAATGCATGCTCTCAGGCGAGCAAAAAGAGTTTTAAAATGCTCTTAAGTAGTATTGTTTCGTCACACTTTTTTTGAATGTTAGTCGGGTCAATGTAGATATATTTAGAAGTTCCAAGCTCAGTTTTAACCGTTGATATAAATTACGCGACGCTACAATATACGCAAAAGCGTGTATAACGCTGTCAGTTTCGTATTTTCTCGCACCAACGTACGCTAAAGAGCTCGTAGCCCACATCTGCTTGAACACATCTTTTTGTGCGTAATTTCCATACGCTGAAGATCAGATACTGCTTCAGGACTGAGGACCATGGTGTCAACATTGTAATTCTATATCTGGTCAGTGAAAAAATCGTGCATTTTATACTTTAAAGGAAGGCACTGAAATAGAAGCCATCATGAATTCTCAGCAAAAATTGGGGTACACACCATAGTTTGAGAGTATCCTGAGATTGTTTATTGACAGCATCACCACCCAAATATGAAGCAATCGAAAAGCAATCAAAACGTTTCTTTCCTTCAGTTACAGAGGCCTTTAATTCCTCAAACGATCTTATAGCGTCACTTGATGCAAATTCAGGAAGAACTTATTTTGACAGTGGAGCAACTCTTCTCTGACGCAGCTTGTGCGGTAATTTTGGAATGGCACTTGATGGTATACCTTCAGCTATAGATCGATGATATTTGGTCCGCTGTTTACAATGGACCGCAACGGTTTCGAAAGCCTTTGGCCATTCCTATTCACATTTTACATTGTCAATTGAGTCTGGTAGCTTATGAATCGGAATACATTTTCTTCATAATTTTCTTTCCATTGGATCTTTAGAGAAATGAATCGCACTTGCTTTATTACCGAGGTCAAAATTTTCATTGCATCTGGGAAAACAAAACCTTTTTCAATATCGCAACAAGAGAAAACGACATAAAATTCACACAAGTCGAGATCTAAGCCGACATGAACAAGAATCCCTTAATTAAAGGGAAGTAGGCTGACGTATAACGTATATTTACCCTGCCATTTCCAATTTCAGCGACTATGTTTGATTAGGCTGTCTCTTTTATATAGCATCATACCAAAGTATATTGTATTATTATTCATAACCGATACTTGTTACTCTTACTCGTGAACGAGAGTATACAATTCATTACTTTGGCTTTAAATATTAGGAATTTTGAATGATTAAATGGATGGCATGCCGGCTTTTGGTAGTGCGCGGATCATTCATATCAACCCAGTAACTAAAACATAGACGATATTTGTTTGGGTAGAAGAATCGAAGAGGAGTCTCTTAATTATTCCCAGCCGAGCTGCGTCAGTTAAGTATATAAGAGTACATGACCAAATAGCCATTTTTCCATTGTACAAAATTTGAAATGGTTATCCTCTTTTTCAGGTAACAATTTGCAGACCATCGGAAGAAAAAGAAGAACCGACAACATGTTGCAATTTCAAAGTGATAAAGATCATTAACTTTTATCAAGGGTTCGACAAGAAGAGAGTGAGACAGCTTTTGGAGGATATGACAGAGAATTTCAACTTCCCAATATTCGATGTATTCCGCTTGCTTGGAAGCATTTGTGAATTTATCATGAAAGACGATGACGCCATTCAAGCAATCAATGAAGCTGACTTGCTTGTATCTGAAATGGTTTTGCCATGTGCGGGATCAATTGCAAAAGTCTTCGAAAAAAAGTGGATTGGAATAATTCCTGGAGCATTTCCAGAGCTAACCTCTTACTTCGGTGGTATCTACCTCAATCCAAGCTATGTGCCATTCACGCTTAGTCATTTTTCCGAGGTGATGACATTCAGCCAAAGAGTCCAAAATTTTTTCATGCATAACATATTTAAATTTGTACTCCCCAAAGTTTTGCGATTTTCTGCAAAAGGATATACGTCCCAGATTAATAGCACCAGGATTGTTGATCCAGTATGGCAATTACGATCAGCGGAAATCATAATAGGCAATTGTGACTTTGTTATGAATCTTCCACATCCACTTATGCCAAGTAAGTAAATTATAGGTTTTAAAATGGCCTCTTTTATAGGGCAACGTTTCATTTAATAGCCATAAATTGGAATTTATCAAGTGAATAAAAATTAGAAATAAAATTAAAGGAAGTAGAAATATAAAATAAATTAATTTAAATTCTAATGAAGATAGATATTAAATATAATTGGTTTATTTGTGACAAATATCACAGTTCGCATCTACCTATTTATGGATAATTATTCGAGATACTTGATTTATCCAAAGCTTTTGACACAGTATATCAGGTTGATTTGGTCCATAAACTCTCCATCTAGGTCTTAATGGGAGAGTCTTGGGAATCTCGGTCATCTGCTGAAATTAGATGTTATCATGAGGACTCACTATGATAGGTATGTAAAAAATGTTTAATGTAATGATATAATATATGAATACTCCAATCTTTCTAAACACTACGGATGGAATAATGAAGAGTAAATCTCACGAATTCATCGTCCTATTCAGCCTGAAACTGAGTTTGGATAAAACCAGAAGACATTATGTTGCTCTAGATTCAATCAACATGCCCTACAGTAGGTACAACGTCTCACCCGCATTCAATAACAAATACAGTCATGATTCAGGCGTCACAAGGCCAACAATTTTAGTTATACTGATTTAACGATTTTGTTAAAAATGCATTGTCATCAAATAACATTCGAGGACTGAAATCAGTTTCTAGTTGTCTTTCCTTTTTGGTTGTTGTGAGCTTGTGACCTTACAAAAAAGTACTGCTTCTGAGTATTCTGTCAACAACTGCATTTCTCAAAGCTTCATTTTTGCTAATGATACGCCCTTTATTTTAACTATGCCAACTATCTTTCTTCCTTTGAGCAGTTGAAATTTGCTGATGACATTAATGTGGATTTTCATCTTGTTAAGAAATGGGGAGAGAAACAGTTGCTACCTTAAAATTCTTTTCAAGAAAAATGTCATGCCCCTTGGATGGAGAGAACTCCCCATCTTTTTTCTATTTAAGTTGACAAATCTGATTTGCTACACCCAAGCTGACACATCCAAGTGGACAAATATGACTTAAATATGTAAGCTTGGATTGGTCCACTTGACTTTTTTTCCATTTACATCTTTTTTACTCGTGGTGGCAACTAATGATGAGGCAGTTAAGCCAACGAAGAAAAAGTCTACTTTGAAATAGGTTGATTCTACTTTTTGCCTGGTATTTCTTGTGATTCTCAGTTGCCTAGTATGCCTATACTTCATACTTTTTGTAATTGTATAGGTAAAGGGGCTACTACAAACCCGAACTCATTTTTTATGTATAAAAATTTACAAATTTACAATTACAAAGAGAGTTGTTATGTTTTGGTAGGTGACGGCATCTTCTCATTTGGATCTCCTTGGTCAGGTTTAAAGACTTATTTTTATTGGGTTCGTCCCACTTTTGATTTAACCATGCAATCCAACCATATCGAAGAAATGTCCCTAGTATCAGTCTTTCCTAGTGTTATCACGGAGGATACTCTAATGAAAGTTTCTTCTTTGGCTAAAGACCACTTGGTGCCTGATTTGTTACTCACAGTGGAGTTTAATCCTAGCTATTCAGGCTCCATGCCATAGCAATTCTTTGTAGGATCGTCGCTTGTTTTCCTTTACCTACCGAACTTTGAAGTTCTCTTCCATTTAATTTCTTTTTTTTTCATGGCTTAAATTATTTCAAATCTAAAGTGAATTCATTCGTTTCGTCTCTAATCCACACTTGTGCCTTCATACCCTGTTTGGGACCTGGACCCAAGGAGAGGATAAAATCATGTAGCTCAAGCTCAATTTTTCTAAGGAAAATAATCGATGTTTTCTCCCTCACTTTCCTTTAACCTTACATTATTTGTCTGTAGTAATTGCTTTGAGTTTCGATCTATTTGTTTCATTCACTTGCTTTACTACTTCGTAACCTGTGTTGATTGCCGAGCCGTATTAATTCCACATGCCTTAAATATTGTGGCCTAATTCGCGTTAATGTAATTGGCGTCAAATGGCTTCCCATTCTAAGTGCGATAATTTTCATGGTGTGTTGATCATATTGGTGTTAATTAAGAAAAACGTTAATTTCCCATGATAAAATCAACATCTTCCTGTTTTTTGTTTTTAATCCTGTGACTGTGTCATGTGTTCTGGGATCAAATCAAGACATTAGTTTCATTATTTTGTTTGCAATTTTGTCTCCATAAATAAATTCAAAATAAAGTAGTAAAAGAGATTTGTAAAGCAAGCTCGTTGAATGCTTTCTAATGAAAGCAGGCATTCCAATTTTGTTTATGGCTCAATTTTTTGTAAATCCGATTTTAAAGGTCCTTGACCATTTTTCATTGCTATGGAACCACCAGTTTATGGTTCGTTTTATCACACTACACATATAAGAATATTTTCGCACGACTTTTTTGGATTCAGCATATAAACAGGCTACAACCACATGTTAACATTAAGCATTAGTATTACACAATAAAGCTTGTGTGAGGTAATGGCCTGGGAACAAGTTTAAGTCTTTCGCTATTTAGTATTGACACAACAATCGCTTGTAAGGAGACCAAAAGTGACTTTCATATCCATGAGTGTGGAATATTACATTGAATAAGTGTGATTAATCTCTTAGTTTCCCAAATTATTGCTAGCGAATCCCTCTGGGACAGGGCGATGAATATGAGTAATCATAAATATTAAGGTAGCACTTGTACGTTTCCTGACGAGATCACCAGTCCTTTTTAACACTGGCAAAAATTGACCAGGTTTTACTTTGGAAGTAGATTAGGTAACTCATCACTAATATTGTCAAACAATGATATCTACAGTTAGTTCAAATGGAGGAATGCCTCAGGTTGTAGAGTTTTTCATGCACAACAGATGGACCCAAATCGTCAGTCAGCGATTGCCAGCAACAAAAACACACTAAAGCTCATTCCTTATTATGTTAAAACCCTTCCTAAAAAAGACAAAATGGCTGATATAGAACAAGAGATTAAACAGTGAAGATTGATATAATTGGACAAAATAAGGTTAGGTGAAAGGTTGCAGATAAAATCAAGTGTGATGATATTAATTTTACTTGAATTATAGCTAAAAACTTATGCTAGGGGTGTATATATAATTTTCCATACAGAAATATCTGCAGCATTGATAAGCTGGTGCGCATTAGTAGTAACGATCAAAGAAAGACACTTTGATATATGTTTTACTTGTAATAAACAGTTCAGAGGGAGAGTTCCAGGAATTTCACAAGAAATTAAATAAAGCAAAGGAGCAATTAAAGTTGTAAGAAATCTTAGTTATTTTGTATGTTAACTTTTGCAAAAGTAATGGTATTTTAATGAAGGGAATCAAAGTCTCAAACAAGGCTGCGGAAATAATACGATATTAAGAGAGATAAAGGGCTCAGAATCTTCTGTTTATAATTAGAAAGAAGCTGTATTGCCAATCGAAAATGCAAAGATTATCTCTTTGTGCTATTAACAACTCTAAGATCTATCTTAACTTTACGGATTCAGTGGAAGTTATTGATGTAGAATATTTACCATGTCGTAAGTCGTAAGCCTTTTCTGAGCTACATTTCGAGGTAAACTTCTCCCGTCGTCAGACTACTGAAATAATTAGGCATAGCTGTTTTATACTTTGACAGTGGGGACGTGCTTAATGACATGATCCAGTTGTTTTGAGGAGTGGCGCCATACCTATCTTGTGTGCGTTGTGTTTCTTTTCTGAAGTGCTGGAAGCCATATTTCTGGAAGAGTGCAAGATTTGCTTTCTATATGTTTATTCCATTAACACGCTAAAGCATGTAGCAGAAAAGACAAGAAATTTTGATCAAGATACAAAACGGATGAGATTTAGACTCAAGAANTCTGAGCTACATTTCGAGGTAAACTTCTCCCGTCGTCAGACTACTGAAATAATTAGGCATAGCTGTTTTATACTTTGACAGTGGGGACGTGCTTAATGACATGATCCAGTTGTTTTGAGGAGTGGCGCCATACCTATCTTGTGTGCGTTGTGTTTCTTTTCTGAAGTGCTGGAAGCCATATTTCTGGAAGAGTGCAAGATTTGCTTTCTATATGTTTATTCCATTAACACGCTAAAGCATGTAGCAGAAAAAGACAAGAAATTTGATCCAGATACAAAACGGCTGAGATTTAGACTCAAGAAGGAAACTTGAAATCACAAATATGCACTGGTGGCAATAAGCAGCAGATAAAATAGGTCAGGCACTAAGTAAATATGTAATGATTAAAAGGTGTTGGTCAGGGAGGTACATTCGATCAATATTTGTTTGTATTATGAATTCATATTTCCTAGAGATTTATGAAATTTAAAAAACTTTTTGAATGAAATAATCTTTAGTTTATTAATTCTTAAAAACTTTTATTACCATAGACAGCTTCTGTGTTGGTCCATTGATGCCAAAACCTGGGGAAAAACTACCTGCAAAGTTCCAAACGCTCGTAAATACGGCAAAGCATGGAGTAATTCTTGTTGCATTTGGTACAGTTGTATCATTTTATTCACAAACACAGGTAAAAAAGATGGCAGCAGCCTTTGGAAGACTCAAGGAACATGTCATATGGCAAATAAAAGGTTGGTACTCTGAAATAATTAACTTACCTCACCGAAGTGCAGTGTCCTGGACGTTTGCTGTTATTACTATATGCCTTTGTTTCCTGGTACTTAACAATGCTATTGAGGCAATTTGTACTTCGTCTTTACCTGCTACTCCTGCTTTCGTTGTTGGACAATAGTGTTTAATCTTTTTTGTCCTGAGTGTATAGCCGAGAAAATTTTACCCATCCCCACCCCTACCCCCTTGTTCTGATCTCTCTTATTATGACCTCTGATTGTTGACTCATTCGCGATCCTTTGTTTGAAAACCCTTAACATACTCCCTTACAAGAATATTTCTGTTGCTGTTAATCTCTTAGTTAAACCTTCATACAGTGTTTGGTTTACTGACCTGTGCAAAATGTCGACCATATATGTCTCCAAAGCCCTTAAGCTGATTTTTTTTACTAACGGGTTTGTTTGCTAGTAGGTTTTAAAGGTTTTAAAAGACTGTTTTACGATTCCTCTTTTTAGTGAAAGTGCTCTGATAATAGAGATCTGAAAAAAGGGTGGGGGAATTAAGTAGATTTAACTTAAAGGTGGATCAAATCCATAGCCTTTGGGTAAGATTTTAAAAATGTTGATCTCAATGGTATTTCTTTGTTTTTTCCGTATCTTCTCCTTTTACAATGTTGTTTAATTTTTGTGCCCTAATTTGTTAGTGTAATCTGTTTTTAGCGTGAAAAATCTGTCGTGCTTCTGTGGGAGACTCCCCTTCATATGCACAAATTTAGCAAAAATGTGATTGATTACCTTTAAAAGGATGGAGGTTCCAGCATAGTTGTTAGAAGAAATGGCAATGGAAACAATGAAGGCTGTGATTATTGTAGAAGACTTAAAAAACCAACTTTATAGAATAGTGCCGTAATTAAGTGACCTTTAAAAGGATGGAGGTTCCAGCATAGTTGTTAGAAGAAATGGCAAAGGAAACAATGAAGGCTGTGATTATTGTAGAAGACTTAAAAAAACAACTTTATAGAATAGCGCCGTAATTAAGTGATTGATTACCTTTAAAAGGATGGAGGTTCCAGCATAGTTGTTAGAAGAAATGGCAATGAAAACAATGAAGGCTGTGATTATTGTAGAAGACTTAAAAAAACAACTTTATAGAATAGCGCCGTAATTAAGTGATTGATTACCTTTAAAAGGATGGAGGTTCCAGCATAGTTGTTAGAAGAAATGGCAATGAAAACAATGAAGGCTGTGATTATTGTAGAAGACTTAAAAAAACAACTTTATAGAATAGCGCCGTAATTAAGTGATTGATTACCTTTAAAAGGATGGAGGTTCCAGCATAGTTGTTAGAAGAAATGGCAATGAAAACAATGAAGGCTGTGATTATTGTAGAAGACTTTTAAAAAACAACTTTATAGAATAGCGCCGTAATTAAGTGATTGATTACCTTTAAACGAAAAGAGCTTCTGGATTAGTTGTTAGAGGAAATGGCCATGGGACCTATGACAGCCTTGCTGAGGGTAAAAATACCTATAAAAATAGGTCTGGTAGAATAGTGTCGGAGCGAAGTGTTAGATTAGCTTTAAACGGATAAAGGTTCTAGCTTGATTGTTAGAGGAAACACCATGCAATCTATGCAATCCTTGCTTAGGGTAAAAGGTCCATAAAAAAGTGACTTGATAGAATAGTGTCGAGGGCCAAGTGGTTTATTGGCTTTGAAAGAATAGAGTCTGTAGCTTAGGTTTCAGAGGAAATGGTCATGGAACCTAAGATATCAGTCCGAGTCCGGTTTGCAAAATGATTTATTTTTTACTTGTTTTTACAGATATGAGATGTTTAAGCAGCAAGTACCCAAATTCACCCAGATATATTTTCAAACTTTTATTAAAGGGTTCTCGCCTTTTCCAGTTTTTTCTTTGTTATTCTTTTAACATATATTCTAGCTCTATTTACTTGTTCCTGTCTCGGAAGAAACGTAGTCATTTTTTGGGAGTCTCAATCTAGATAGATTTGGACGGAACATATAATAATAGGTATTAAGAGAGGGAAATGTTACAGGTAACTGGAAGATGAGGTTGACAAACAAGATTTAGTTAAGAGCTTAGCCCCGGCTGCTGACCTATCTGCACTACACTATCAAAGGTGACGACCTATCAGGGAAAGTATCTAAATTTTGATGAGCATGTAATCCATAGTTATAGCCATAACCACTGCTTTAAACCCATTTTGACCAAACTTACATTTTCTATTAATCTTTCTATTACTACTCTTTAATAATTCTAAATCCTCTATTTCAGCATTATTCCTTATTTTCTAATTGTTCATTTGTTTATTTGATACAATTTTGTGTTCCATGTCAATACTTCTGTTGTTTTTTCAACAGATAAACATGGAGTAAAGCTACCTAAGAATGTCATACCTGTAGATTGGATTCCTCAAAATGACCTTCTTGCTCACCCTCAAACTAAGCTTTTTATCAGTCATGTTGGACAGAACAGCTATTTGGAAGCTGGTTATCATGGAGTACCTGTCTTAGCTGCTCCTCGTGGGAGCGATGGAATTCGACATGCTATTACCCTGGTAACAAAATTGCGTATGGGTGAAAGTCTTGATATGAGAACCGCAGATACTAATGAGTGGTTTGAAAAGATTCAAATGATATTGACAAATAGAAGGTATGTAAACTGAAGTAATAACGACATAACGACTTGTTTCATCCGTATGATTATCCTCTTTCTCTCCCTCTCCCCCGCCCCTCTCTCTCTCTCTCTCTCTCCCTCTCTCTGTCTCTGTGTCTCTCTGTGTCTCTCTCTGTTTCTCTCTCTTTCTCTCTGTCTCTGTGTGTCTCTCTCTTTCTCCCTCCCTCTTTCGCTTCCTCTTTCTCTCTCTCTAATATAATATATGCATATTATTTATTACTTTTATATATGTCGTTCTCCCTACCCCCGTTTTTCTCTGTCATTCATCTACGTGCTTTTAAACCGATGTTCTCGGAATTCTACAGGAGGATAGACAGGTGGATCTAGGTAAGTATGTTTATTATCTAAGTAAGTATGTATATTTTCATCCATCTGCTTATGCACAGACAAACACATCCATGAATCTTGATGTATTACAACACTAATACGAAACTAGGAATTTCTTAGCAACTCAGTTTAAGGAATTTAGTTAAACATGCGTTTCAGTTTACACAGGTTTTTCTTGATTAGTTATTGGTTTTGAAAATACAACATTCTAAAATAAATATTTATCAATGAAACACCAAGTAGATAACAAAAAAGAATAACAAACTCGCTGCAGGATTTCATTTTCTTACAATTTCCACGTTGTGCGTGTTATTAAAAGTTTATTGTTCATAACATCCTTATCATTATAGTTATCATTGATATTCAAATCACTGTCGTCATCAGTATTATAAAATTTATCATTTCTATTTTTTTTTATCGTCATTACTTTCATTCATTCTTATCATCTTCGTCATCGTTATTATTCACTTTTAACAAACATCATTATTTGTGCTGAGAATAGTATTGTTTCAGAATTAGATAGATTTAAGAGTAATGTTCAGTGAATCTGATTACTAGCCACGACGTTAATGATAGAATTGACAAGATAAAGGTATTACGTAGCTGAAACCTTAAGCTCAGTTACAACGTATTTTATTAGTCGACTGAGCGCTTGACAAAACCTCTACTTTTGTCTTCTGACGGTATTTCATTAGTGAAGCCGTGGCTTAATGGTTATGGTAATTAGACTATAACCAAGAGATTCCGGGTTTGATACCCCGAGCGCGCAAAAAGACTTGGGGGGGGGGATTTGCTTTACAAAAGAAAGAGCCATTGGTTTGCCACAGGGAGGGCATTCGACCAAGAAATTCCTCACTGCCAAAACGACGTCCCTCTGAAGGCACGGCCTGAGCCCCAGTTACTGGGAGAAAACGACGTTAAAAGAAGAAAAAACAGTGCTGTATTCATCCCTATATTTATAGATCAAGGAAACAGGAAAACATAACTACCATATTGACAATTGACAAGTACTATTCAAGCAAATTTTTTAATTGGGGAGGTAATTTGGCAAGTCGTGGTGTTTACGGCAACCAGACACTTTAATTTCAGACTTCATTACCTTGTTTTATGCCTTGTTCATTTGTTTTACTGCTACAAAGGGAAAGAGAAAAAATAACATTAAAAAGAGACTACCTGTGGCTGTCAACTGTTTTCAAAATCATCGTAAAGGTTTAATTAGCAACTCGAATAAGTCCAAGTGTTAGAAGTTATATGGGGTGGTACTGTTAATAATTAATTTGAAAAAAACCCAGAAACTCAGAGGAATTAGATGCACACTAAGTAAAGAAATCAACCTCAGTGAGTTTCGAACTCGCGTTATGTACCTGTTTGATACTAGTTTCCCACTACGTCACATTAAACCCCTGCATTAATCCAACCACCTTCTCAACCAAATCCACCTTTAAAGGTGGTGAATTAGAAGTTATGGTACCGATGTGGGCGTCAATGTGGGCGTATATACAATCGAACTTTGGTTCGATTGTATTTACTTTTTCTTACTTAAGTCTTAAAAGCTTTTATATCTTGAAAGTTATAAGGTAATAAATGTCAACACAAACTTCTTATGATCAGCTGGAGTATAATATTAACCTTTGCTGTATGTCTGAAGGTCTTGGGCTGATAGGAACTACCATTTTAGAAAGAATATGTCAAAATTTACACGTGTGGTCATTTAATCGACTCTCTATAAGCTGAGAATGAGGGTATATTTTAGCACAGAAACAGGTCTTACTATATCTTATCCTATTGTCAGTTGGATATTTATTTAGCCATAAGTCATCCATACTCACACATGTATACAAAACCCATACGGTTATGCACACAAGCAAAATATATGGACTTGTCGTATAAGGCCATGCGCTTAGTGGATTCTGTAGTAGAGTACAGAGAAAAATCTGAAAATCTACTTACCTCAACATGTTGGTAAGAAGAACGTGGCAAAGAAGTACATTTCGATAGCTTGCCCATTTGACTGTCCAGTATTTTTAACATTGGTACAGCCAATTGTTTAGAAAATTGTACTTAGATTCTACCAAGATTACGAGGGATGAAACCACATCTGTCTGAAAACTTCAACGAGTTACTCTCATCACACGCTTCCAAGGGTAAGACTTGGTTTTTCAGGAGGTCATTTGATTGCTGCAAATAAACAGATATAAGTGGTATAAGAAAACCTAATTAAACAATTCGATCCTATTGAAAACATTGTTGTAGATAGAACCTTTGCTTAGCTAAAATGTCCATTCAAGGGAAGTTCAAGAAGTTCTTTAATATGTGTAGTATTTCGTCTCGGCCTTTTGGCTAAGATGAAGTGGACAAATTTTGTACCTCCTTGATCGGGCTTTGTGTTTGGAGTCCCTTTCTGCAGGATCTGTCCTCTTGACATGCTATGACACTGATTTTCGACCAACCAAGAGAAAGTGCTCTCCAATGGAAAGGGTTTGGAAAGAGATTCGCCTGTCTTTCTGTCCATCTTTACTTGTTCAGTTCCCTCTGTTCAGGTCTTTTGTGGATAGAAATTTGTGAAAGTCATTAATGGCCCCACAAGTAAGATTGTATTTTAATCAAGATAGTTCCTAACTCTGTCACCAACGCAATACAACCCAGCAAGTTTAACTGATGAACTTGATTGCATTAAGATATGAGTGGTCATTGTCTTCATGCATTTTTTTGTATAAAGACAGGTAATACAGTACTGATTCCATTATTTTTTCTGATCCAGTAGAAAGATAGGGACATTTTGCTCCATCTGAACATGATAAACGTTATGGAGGAAATGTTTACCAGGGGTACTATCAATGAAAGACCACGTTTATGGAGTGTAGATAGAGCATTGCTTTTTAAGAAATTTCTTCGCTATCGGCAGGTTAAGCTACACCTTCTTTTATATTTTCTATAGTTTTCCTATATTTTTCTCTTAAAGTTGCTCTGGTAAGTACCTATCCTGTAAAGACCTATTATTGGTCTGTCTTTTGAAACTGGGCACATAATTTTTGATTGATTCATTTAAGAGAGAAGCAACGGACGTCAAGACATATTTATAGACAAAAGAATAAGGGGTCAAACTTAATTGTTACATGTTTGACATGTCCAAGTGTTAATTCATATATCAATCTTACAAAGCATTCATTTCAGTTATACTTAATTCCACTTATCACCATTTCCATTAGTTAGCTCTTTGTTTGTTTATTTGTTTGTTTGTTTGTTTATTTGTTTGTTAATTTGTTTGTCTATTTGTTTGTTTATTTGTTTGTTTATTTGTTTTTTATTTGTTTGTTTATTTGTTTGTTTATTTTTTTGTTTATTTCTTTGTTTATTTGTTTGTGTGGATATGTGAGGAAAGAGGTAGTAGAGGGGAATAGTTAATCTTTTAAAATTAAGCTCCAACAAGGTAAACGAGGGATGAAATGACACGATACCTCCCCTGATAGTGATGTAGATAGAAACATTTCATTTTATCATAAACTTTTAGACGTTGGTTTTGTCACTTACAATTTTTGTATCCAATTTTCATTCCCTATATAGTTATATGGATAATGCTAAGAAAGTGTCGAAAAGAATTAGATCAAGAAGTGTCACTCCAATTCAGGAAGCTGGAAATTTAATCCAATATGTTATTGACAATGACTTCGATGTATCATTTTTGAAACCAGTTGATACACATCTATTATGGTATTCTACATCACTTATTGATGTCTATACGTTTATTATTCTTGTTTTTGTTGTATTATTAATTATCATGTATTATATTGTAAGAAAGCTACTCAATATTTTTTCTCGAGAAAAACCGAAAAAAGATTAGAGAAAGAATTGGTGACGAAAAACTGAATTGTCATATAATCACTTTTTAGCCGCCTTGTAAACCGTTTCATCCACAGTCCATTGTTATTTTCTTCTTTTGCCTATTCTCCTTCTTTTTAGTTAATATTAGAAAGGTTGTTGTTCAGATAATCGCTTGACTTTGAAAGAAAGAGAGACGATTCAAGAGCGACTATACGGCATAATCGTTGGGATTTCTGTTATTCACCCATATGTCTCTTGTTCAATTCCCGCCGATTATCCTATAAAATGTAATGTGTACGTTGACGATAAGTATCTCTTTGCCTTGCCTAGAAAATGTAATGTTCATGTTGGGAGTAATTATTTTTTTCCCTTGCCCGAAAAATATTTTAAAATGTATTTATGCCGATGCTATTTCTGGGATATTAAACAAAGTTTATTAACCATTTGCTAATTACACTTGGAATTGACAATCTATAATTTGCACCAGCACACAAAAAAATCAATCATTTCTGAGATTTCAATCACCATGCTGGTAGACCACACAGATGGTATAATTTTTGCGAAACATTCAGTAATGCCAATTTTGTGTCAGAGCAGAGATAATTGATCGTGTACTGTAACGTTAACAGGCATATGCAAGTGCTTCATATTACACGCTATGTAATGTAGTCTGTCAAAGGGTTTAAATCCTAGTCGACCATAAAGTGAAACAGGAATTATTTTTCCCTCCGTTCGAAATAGGGTTTTATCCTAGGCCAACAATACTGTAATTTATATCAAGCACACTGTTGTTGTGGAAAGATGATTTGATGAAAGAAGTAGAAAAAATAAGTGATCGAAGAAACTGAATGAATTTTTGCTTGTCCCACAGCAATTAATTTAATAAACTATGATGTTATGGGCACTTTTTACCAGAGGTGTAATAAGCACTAGCATAGAATTTGCCAGTTTTTTATTTAGATCTTGCCGAGAGTGAAAATTAATGAAAAATACAATATTTTGGAGACAGAAAGGTGTGGGAAAAAATTTCTGCTGCTTCGGCCTAAACTGCATAGTCATTGGGATTTCTGTTATTCACCCACATGTCTCTTGTTCAATTCCCTGCAGTTATACTTACTTTCCTTTTCAAAACCATTTTTGTGAAAATGGAAACAAAGCTTTATGCTACATCCTTGCCATTTAAATTTCAAAACATTTCCTGGTTTTGCTAGTATAAAAGATCAACATGACATCAGAAAAAAGAGTAAAAACATGGGTATTTTATGTACTAAAAAGTTTTTACATTAGATATTACTTTAATTAAGAAACTCCTCAAGATCACAACACTAACACCAATCACTCCAGTAATCAAGAGCAAGGTACTAAAACTCTTCGAGCTCATCAAAAGGTCTGAAGCTGGATTATCTAAGATATATCTAGAAGGGATGGTAGAAGGAAAGAGAAAACGAGGACGGCCGTGCAAACGCTGGCCTGACAACGTTTATGTTTGGTAACAGTACGTTTTAGACTTTAGCTTTAGCCGCTATGCTGTTTTTGGAACTCGTCAGTCGTTTTTTCTCCCAGTGCATGGTCGATTCAGTGTCATCTACTTTTCCTCATTTCATGAATAATCGTCTTTGCTTCTGCAATTTCAAAAACTCTGTTCTCAAGACCTGATTTCATGACTCCCATTGTCGTTTGGAGACTGTTGTTGTCACTTTTCGTCTTCACGTTGGGACCTCCAATGACGACTATGATGTCAGTCTTCTTCCCGTATCTGTTACTTCCTGGTACAACTGGTTTTGCTCTTCCTGTTCTACCTAATCATGGATGCAAACACTTGTACTTGTGTCCTTCTCTTATATTTTGGCCAGAATCTTGTGTTAAGGCCCTCTTGTAGTTGCGAATACATTCTGTAAGTGAATTTTATGCTTGTTGGCTGACTATGATACAAAACCACCTTCATATCGTTCCTAGCAACCGCTAAAGATGACAATCTAATCCAAACTCGGGTTTATCCTCCTCGGCGCTGTCCACTAGCATTTACTAATACTATGAATATTCAGTTTGTATTTCTCCATCTCTTAGTGGGATCCAGTCGGACGTTGCACTTCTCGAAGGCCTGTACCTGTCGTGGTCGTATTGCCACAGTTGACATCTTTGCTTCACTTAGTCTATTTCTTATATTTATGTCCATTTTTCTGTAACTAACTTTTTTCTTGAGCAGTGTTGTAGACCTTGTGTTCGTCCCTTGCTAGCTCGAAGGCCAGTAGTTTGATATTAGAGTTACTCTCTCCTAGTTACGATTTTAAGCTGATACTGCAGGCTCGCGACAACATGGCCATTTCATCTATGCCTGGATTATGTTCAAGGATCAGAGAGCCTAGATTGACGGGGTACCTTGAGCAAAATACGCCTCTTTGGTAACGTGCAAAGATCTTGATGTAATTCTGTTACTAGCAACAGTATACCCCGGGTTACCTCCCAATTATGTCTAGACAAGAGAAGGTCCTGACAAACGTAGGTTATTGTCTTACCCAATTTTTCATCGCCCTCCAGACTTCTACAAAAGTGATTTTCATGAATCATGTTCTTAGCGCCATTAGATTAGTTTAGAAATTATCCTACTCTTCCGGGCGGAAGAGTGGGTTTATCTTGCTACCTCGTACGTCACTCGTAGAGTAGCGTCACAAAGGGGTTTCTTGTTCTGGGCAATTTTTAGTCTGTTGCAGGCACACGCTTTCATCCTATTATATTCTGTTGCCAGTTTAAGCTTAATAACCTCTCTGGGTGTGACAGATATCAACAGCTAAACAAAGAAGAAAACTTTATACTACAACGTGACACCTTGTCTATCGTCTGTTCTTCACCCTTCATGTTCAGACTTTGAGACTAAAGGCAGATTGAAGAGCTTAGTAATTTGAAACTTGGTCTACATTAGAACTTGATCGTATCCATAATTCGAATAATTTGGCATTCTTACTATCAAAATTGTATGGAACGTGCCCACTGCAGGGACTCCTTAATGCAGAACTTTATCATAAAAAACTCTTGTTGGTGAAAATACTGATCTTTTTTAATTCCTTTTTTTTGCTTTAACGTCATATTCCCCAATAACTGAGGCTCAGACGGTGCCCTTCACAGGGACTGGGATTTGGCAGTGAGGAATTTCTTGGGTGGATACCCTTCGTGACTCCAACCAATGGCTTTTTCTTTTGTGAAGTTCCAAAGTCGCCCGGGGAATAGAACCTGGTATTCTTGGTTAAGGTGCAGTTGCACTAACCATTAACCCACGGCTCCTCTAGATGAAAATACTGATCAAATGTAAAAATTAAATAAGGTGTCTCTGTCACTCAAAACTGTAAATGTTTCAGTCTGTAACCTTTCGCCTTTTGTGGCAGCATTATAGGTGTCGAATAAACCTTTTTCGCTTTGCAATTAGTCACATTTGCAGGATTAGCTATTTTTATACTTACAATTTACAAATATTAGTTTCACAATATACCTTTTGATTGGGGCTAATTTATGTTGGCAATTTTTAGGAGTATAATTTGAGTCATTCAGTAAACCGACGCCTCAATAGCCAGCAGAATAATCAATGTAATTTGCTAGGAGGTAGACAAGTGCAAAATAGAAATAAACAAGTATGTCGAAGATTGGAAAAAGCAATTTAGTGAGAGGAAGAAAATATTAAGATCAACGTCATCACAGTAATATGCATTGAAAACAAATGCGATCTTACATGCTGTAAGGCATCGCAGTGAGTGAAAGACCATGATAACTTATGTCCATAATGGGAACGGTGTATGTGTATGTATGTATGTTTGTATGTTTGTATGTTTGTATGTTTGTATGTTTGTATGTTTGTATGTTTTAAAAAATTGGGAGAGACTAACCTTAGAAAGAGCGACTTGGAGAAGGCACGTAAAGACAGGATGCGCATTGTTTGAAAATAGTCGCTTGGAACATGAACGGTTAAAGCGTAGATTGCGCAAAGTCTGGGAGAACAACCTCGATGAAGGCACAAAGAGCTGGAAGTGTGACAAATGTGATCTTATTCTTCTTTCAAAACCTGGCTTTGTCAATTATTTGAAGCCCCATGTCAGATCAATTCCATTTTCTAACCTCCCTCCAAGGCCACACAGTCTGTCATTTGTGATGTGTGGCAAGGTTTGCAAATCAGCGCCAGGTCTCAAAAGACACATGGCTGTACACAGATACAGTACCAAATTTCACAAAGTGATACCATCAACCCATTGGAAGCTTCTTCTTTCATCTGTCACTTAGGTTTCAAGCATTGCAGATCAGAAGCTGGTCTCCAAAGTCACTTACATTCTTCATTTATATAGATATAGATATAGATATAGATATAGATATAGATATAGATATAGATATAGATATAGATATAGATATAGATATAGATATAGATATAGATATAGATATAGATATAGATATAGATATAGATATAGATATAGATATAGATATAGATATAAATGTTGATACATTTTAAAATAAATTTACTTGTTATTGGATTTTCATACTGTTTGGCCCATAGTTGGTAACAGAATTGTGAATATTGAAAGCCTATTGTGTATAGTTTTTACAACTTGTCGCTACAAGCATTAATGGGAAATATATATCTACACACATAAATAGCTAATAAGTAGATAAATGGGCAAGTGACTTAGTTCTTTAGGAAACTGTATGAAAAGAGAGTACGTAGCAAACCATCACAGGCATATGTTGACCAGTTAGTAAATGACAATGACTGTGATCCAGAAGATCTGCAGGAATTAATGATTGATAGAGACCGATCGAGAGAACGCGTCAGAGAGTCCCGAGTTGGCTCGATCCTGTTAAGGTAGGTAGGTTTTAATATTCAGTCATGCATTAGGTGTCCATCTTGTCCCATGATGACTTGTCAAAAGCCATTTGTCTCAACTCCAATTTATTTCTTGACAGAGATTGCAAGCAACTAAACGCCAGCCCTTCGTTGTTTTATGTTTCCCTTGAGAGAACCTCACTTGGGCAGCCTAATGCTATGCACACCTTCCTTCAGCTGGAAGAACATCATTTGTTTATATAGTCTGCAGGATTGTTGTTTTTACTATTCACTTTGCCAGTCCAGTTAAGTTTATATTGAATAAGAATTTGGTACATGCTTGGTAGGAAAGCATATTTTAGAATCACTTTGTTTGAGATTTTACATTCAGAATCTGTCCCAGATGCCGCATCATGTAAGTGCTTAGTTTGTGAGCTGTAGCCTTGTAAACAGGCCATCCCTAGCCTCCGCATAGTAGTAGTGATAGTACATTGACACTGTATGTACTGTATTTGGTCTTGAAACTCGAGTCTTTACTGAACCACAGCTTTTCTTTCAGTCGTTCATACCAGATTGCGCATTCGACTCCCTGGTGTTTACCTCCTCATCCATCTTGTTGTTGCTTATAACAGTTGACCTAGGGTATTTGGATTTAGTGACTTTAGACAATTGGTGGTTATTAATGTTAATTTCAAGACCGTCTTTTTATCATTTTTACTAGCTGTCTTGAATTGTTTGGCGTTGGAGATGTCGGCTCTGGATCTGGTTTGAATCTAGTTACTCTCTTGACTCTAGTTACAATCGTTGGATGTCCGATTGAACAATGCAAACAGAAATACAAAGAAAAATGTGAAGACAAGATAAGTTTGCATATTCTGCTCCACACATTTCTCTTACGCTTGTTCCAGAACAAAAATCATATCTACTCACCCATATCCACTTCTTATTCTACACTGTGACTCAGTTGGGAGGGTCTCAGTGCATGATGATAGCCTCCTCAGTATGACAGCGCCAAACATTTCGCCTGATATAGACAATAAAGAAATTCCTCTGTATTTACCACAGAGTCTTCTGTCACCTTTTTAAAAGATAATTACTAATTAAAGCAACTTTCCAGTCTTGTGATAACACAGCAATACGCCTTTACGCCTATGATGTCATAAAACGCAGTAATTAGCATGGCACTATCTCGTTTAATCAGCTCTGGGTGAATACTGTCTCTTCCAGATTTCTCTTTGCAAAAAGTATCTGGCGCTTTTACCAATTCATCCCCATTGGAAAACTCAACCACCCAATGCTGAATGAAGAATTTCTCTTTTTCCGACGTGCTCGGTACATTTAGTGAGGAGTTTACTTTTCTCAGTGAGTAGAGAACTGTTGTTACAGGCTAGATATTGGTCAAGTTGCAACAAAAACGGGCCTAAAAATTGCTTTTAGGCTCTGATAAAATGACCTGAAAACCTTTGATATTATTTGTGACACTTGAAACGTGAAGCCCTGTTGCTTTATTGGACCATCATTAATTCTTTAGTTCTCAGTATAGGCTTTGTAAGGGTTTGTTACTGGCTCTGAATTTTGCTTCATAAGATATTGTGTTATTCGAGAGTAAATTTTTCATGTCTAGATTCTGCTTTTAATGAGTTTAATTAGTTCCTTGGTGTATTTTTCGAACCAAACTTTATACAATTTTTCCAGCAGTTCCAAGATGCTTCTTGGCTGTATTGAGTACCATCTTCTTAAGTTAAGGTGACCAGATTTTTCGTATGAAAAAAAGGACGCCCGGAGTTTCGTAGAAAGTAATGACAGTTCATAATTTTAGTCAACAGTATTCTATTGCAATATAGGTCTGCATGTACATTGCACCTGATACGAAGAATCCAATAGTTAAATGATATACTGCCCTCTCATAGTAGTATATACTTTGCAAACAGTCAATTATTTATGAATCATAAGCAGTTTCCGAAAATTACTCGACTGTTACTGACCACTCAGAGATCGCATTTTTAGGAGGAGTGTATTTGCTTCAGCAGTTTTGGAGTTTTCAGCAACATGGCGTGGAAGTCTGTGCAGGAGACTCCTCGATTGTTGTACTTGATTGTGAGCACAGCCTTGATGTTCTCAATGCTGAATTGCTTGTCTGACGTCCATATGTCATTCATTATCGAGAACACACGCTCAATAGGAGCAGTCTTCGTAGGAAAAGCAAGGAAGAACTGGATAGTCTTTAGCAGTTCGGAGTGGGGAATGCTCTCTTCAGTGAGCACCTCAACCCACTTTGCAGCGGGTTTCACGCCCCTCTCCCTCCATTGACTCAGTTTATCGTCAGTCAGGAACATACGAAGACGTCTAATCTCATCAAGGAGCTTGTTATTGTCGACAATGAGATACCGCGATGAATCAGCACCTTCGATAGAGTTCTGTACATTGTCCCAAATTGGTGGGCAGTTCAATGTAAGCGCTCGAAGTGCCGATAATGCTCGCACCACTTATCCATATAGGCCACACAGGAGGAATAAAAGGCAGTGCATGCATCCTTGAAGTCATCAAAGTCTCTGAGCCGCTTGCGGACTGCCATCGGGCAATAACCGGTGTCCTTTTTCTTCTCCAAAGACTGACGCATGTCTTTGAGAATGCCCGCAGCTTCCACTGGACTAACCTCGTCACCTTCCAAACTCTGGATTGCGGAGTGGAAAGATGAGGCTTGAGCATGGACAAAGAAAAGCCACAGTTCAGCTGCATCATTTTCGAAAAAGTCTTTGAGGGCAATTTGAAACCTCGATGAAGAAGGCTTTGAGAGGCTCATAGAGCTGCAGCAGCCTCTCTAATGGAGGAAGAAACGGCAGCCATCTCGTATTGCAGTACCCAAGCAGCTTTTTTGTACTCGACGTTTGAGAAATCACAGAACTCTTGAAGCTTACTCACACGAACTGTGTAGTGGTTGAAATATCCGAAAACTTTAATTGAGACAAGTTCGAGACCGATAGGTAGAACATCACAGGCGTGCTTGATACAGTTTTTCAAAATTGTTAGCACCACATCCAGCCCCTATCAAAGGTTTTTCCAATTGCTCTTGAAGCCTTGTGTATACATTACTTTGTCCTTTTCTCTCCGCACCACCAAAATTGGTATTAGTGTTATCCGTGCTCACACAGACAATTTTCTCGGACGGACTAGCGTCAGATAACATTTGGTGAATATAGTTGCTGAAAAGATCAAACGTTTCTCCTGGAAGGTTTTGCACTTCTAAAACCTTCATACGAACACCTACGTCGTGCTCAAAATATCGAATGAGGATAGGAACGACTTTTATGGCTCCACGATTAGAAGCGTCAAAGCAAACTGAACCGAAACCAATTTTGGAGAGGTCATTTTTCAGCTCCTTCATGAAAAAGGGAGCGAACACATTACAAACAAGCGCATGCGTTTTCGTTCTTCCACATGAAAACTTTGAATCACATGCTTTCTATATTATCCTGGAGGTACAGTCCATTGATCTGAACGACTGTCCGTGATTCACTACATGGTATGCAAAAGTTCCTCCCAGTGCAGAAATTTTGCTCTCTTCTCCTCCGAAGGCCATTCGAGTGAAGAACGAGGGAACTGGCTGAGCTGTTTTATCGAAAGCTCACTTGTGTTTGTCAGATTTCAGATGCTGTATGATAGCAGATCGACCCATTGAAACAACATTTATTATGCCGCGACACACTGTACAAAATGCTTCGCAATCCGATTCGCACTTATTGAGAAAAGGAAATTCCTTCTTTAAAGTATCTGTAAATGTACATTTTTCTTTCTTTGGACATGATGAAAGTAACCGACAAAGTACAATTCTCACCCACAATAACTACACAAGATCTCAGAAGATATGCAAGATAACCACGCTCAGGAGGAAAGCAACTCGTTTTACGTCACGAGTTTTCAATTGTCTTATCAAGTTATCACACAATTTATGGAGTGCAAGTTACAAACTGACATAGTCATACTGGGCGATCTAGAAACTCCTGCAACCGATGATAGCAATTTCGGTTATACTAACTAAGGTCTCCGTCTGTCCGTCATTCTTCTACTACATGTATATCCTCAAGAGATTTCACCGTCCAGAAGTATTGATGAATTACGATATAGTTTATTGTTTCAATGACTGTATCTGTGTGTCAATATTCCATTCGAAAATTTGGTTTAGAATGGGTGTCGTTTCTCTTGTGGTATGCAAATGCTTAATGAGACTTACTGTGATATTCGCCCAGCACTAATTTGCCTCTGGCATCACGATGTTACAGCCTGTTAAACTCGCAGACTTTACGTATCACTGCGTCATGACTCATCAGTGTCTCATCAGTAAATCATTAGCCCATCAGTGCCATCACTCAACACGAGTCATCACTACACTTCGTCGTAACCGACATAATGGTCTGTTGAAGGCATTTCTTGGTATGTGCATCGACTGTGTAGGTGTCCTTTATACCAAAGAGCTGTCCCTTATTTCTGCTTTCGAATAATGATTAAATGCGGGGGGAAATCCTACCTTGGTAGTTATTTCCGCGAATAAAGGACATATAGAGCATTATCATGAAAATAAAGGACAATAAAGGACAGTAAAAAGAAAAGGACACGGATCCAAAACAAAGGACAGTCCTTTGAAAAAAAGGACGTCTGGTCACCTTATCTTAAGTTAACCTCGCTTGTCTTCTATATCCCCGGATGGCTGGTGTTTACGCTTGTCGTTTAGGTTGGTTTCAAATTCTTCCTGTATCTTGTGATTATTGCTTTGCCTGATGTTAAGCTTTCGATTATGGCTTTTACACTTTTTCTGCTTTCTTCTGGCCTCGAGCACAGTGGTGGTCTTGATCATAATGTGGTCAGGGTTGCAGTTAGTTCCTTTCATTGCTCTAGTATCGAGGATGTCAGTTCAGGAGATGACATTTTCGTGCGATTGCATAGTCAAAGAGATGCCAGTGTTTATTTCTCGGGCGAATCCATGTGTTTTTGTGAGCAGTTTGCTATTAAAAGTGTTTTTGATTCCAAGCTGATATTCTGTGTGGAGGGAAAACAATAGTTCACCACTAGCATTTTGCTTCCACTACCATGTTGACCTAGCTCTGTAGGCCAGCTCTTGTGATCTTGTCCCATTCTGGCGTTGAAATCAGCCAAGAGGATAATTTTATCACATGTTAGTATGGATTATAGTGTTGTATCAAGTTGTCTGTAGAATTTATTAATGTTCCAGGGCTGTTGGTAAGAGGTGTAACATAGATAGCTATGATAGTGTAGTATGGATCTTGAGGCAAAAGGAGTCCCAGGGTGATTAATCTTCTATTCACTAATTTAGTTTTTTTTTCCAATTTGTGTACTAACTCGTTTGTGATAGCTAATCCTGATTTTTAAAAGGCCTGGTTTTCAGAACCTTATATACCCTCCTGCTTCTGTGGAGCACAGGTTTCTGTTAGGGTTACCCTTCTCTTAGCCTTTAACAGCAGAATGTCAAACTACACGGCAGGAGTATCATACCTTAGCCTTGGCGGGGAAGGCTGACAGGTACTATTCCTTGCCAGAGGGTGACCTGGAGCAGTGTAAGGCAGGGTTGCCCCTCTCCCAGAGACCAGATCAGCTCGTGGTAGGTATGTCATTGATAATAAAAAAATAGACATGTAAGTTAATGAATATTTTTTTAAATATCTAAAACATATAAATGAAATATAAGTAAATAATACATATTATATAATATATATTTTTATTTATTATATAATATATATTTAATACATATAAAATAGTTGGTCCATGGTAAGGTCCGAAACATTGTAATGGTTCTACCCTACTTTGTGCATTTTACACAAATTTTATTCAACAGTTGGAAAGTGGCAAAACAAAACTACTTTTTCACAGCATGTAATATGGTATTGATAAATAGTCATGGTTGTGTTGATTGAATAGAAAACGGAGAATAGACAACATAGCTACCCAAGCTTTCATTTATTTAATATAAGAACTAGAATACAAAAGAAGATACTCGACAGACATTAGAGTTGTCATTGAACAGCACAGCATATGGATTCGGAGAAGTCTCTCAATTACAATGAGTTAAATTTTGATTTCTCTTTCTTTGAATGTATGGGGTTTTTATCAAATAGCCACAGACGTAGACTATCTTAAGCGGAAGTCCAAGTAAGTCTATGTAATGCTTCTCGTACTACAGTTTCTTAGCCTTCTTTTGTTGTAAATGAACGTCCATATTACATTTACATTGAACACCAATGATTCTGGGCAATATATCTAATATTTGCATGTGTTTAGATTGTAATACCCTTTTTATGCCATTGAAATTTGATATTGGCCACTGCATATCCTGAACAAATATATAGTTGATTAGCAGTAGTGATATTGACCGAGTTTGTTGACTACATTTTTGAAAGGTTTGATCAGAACATATGGCGCCCGGTGGTATCAATGGTGGCAAGACACAACATACCTCCAGGTTTTTGGTGGTATGGTGGAGTGGTAAGAGTGTGTGCGTGTGTGTGTGTGGTGGTAGGGGGGAGGGGTGTTGCGGGCAGTGCTTCATTCACTTTGGCCATAAATTTGACCAACGCCTTTTCGCCTTGCAGCGTGCCCAGATAAAATTCAGTAGTAGAATATGCAAAAATTTAAATTGTTGATTTCGCAGGCAATATCCAATAATAATAATAATAATAATAATTATTATTATTATTATTATTATTATTATTATATCATTGATATATTAATAATATTAATAATATATCAATGGTAGTGGTTTATAAAGATATCTTGATTAGATGGTGTTAAATATAGGCCTATCTTCCTAAAGAACAGTAAATGTTAGTACTTTTTCTCTTTGCGTAAATTTTTTTCAGACATTTAAACCTTATCCATTTGAAAGTCCTTTAAAGCTTTATTTAGAAGTACAGCAGATAACTGAGCTCAATTCGTCAGAAATCTTTTTAATCATGTTATTTGTTGAGCCTTAGCCTTTACATTCTTTCCTCTATTTCGACATTAGATTTAAATAATTAAATAGGTGCTACACTAGGTTTTGGAGCATTGCACCCATGCCACCCTTTTCCACTTGAGTGAACTTAAATTCAAAATGTATTTTAGATATCTCTTTTCCATTAGTTTCATAAACAATCCTTTAATACTGAGTTGACCATTGCTTCTGTTTTATGCTTATACACACTATTCACCACAAATAACTTACCTATTCTTGTGCACAGGGTGCTACATGTCAAGATTTTCTGAGAACTCAAATTACATTGATAATTTTAGACTTAAACCTTTTCAATGTGGGCCGATGCCCAGAATTTAGTTATTAATTTAGAACCCCACCACCACCACCACCACTAACAACAACAACAACAAGCAATATGTAAGGGGAAAGATCTTAGCTAACAGATTCATTTTTAGAGTGCTTTCTCGTTGTTGAGCGTTGCCAAAATGCTTTTCCTTGAAGCCAATTGAACAGGAACCTTGCTGCAGCCAAAATAAGAGCAGAGAATTAGAAGTTTTGAGTGTGGTAGTCTTACCATTGAATGCTTTAAAGTTGTTCAATTTTCTCTGTGCTCTCCCTCTCCCTCTCTCCCCTTGTCCCCTTTTGTGTGTGTCTGTCAGTGTGTGTGTGTGTGTGTGTGTCTCTCTCTCTCTCTCTCTCTCTCTCTCTCTCTCTCATTACCTCACAAAGACACTCACAGTGACACTGCCATACCCTACCATGATTTAGATCTTTCACTAGTGTAGCTATAACTGTTAATAAAGCACACAAACTCCCCATAATAGTATTTATTGAGACAGGGTCAGAAGCTTCCAAATGCTTATTTAAAGACATGTATTATTTTGACATTATTTGGAATTGTCACATTAAGAAAGATTAACATTTTGTAAGAACACAGCACAGAATTATGTTTGCAGTTTCATTTCTTTCCTCATACATACATTTGTAACATACAAGGTATATTACTTGTATCTTTTTATGTATTGGGTTAATAGTTTGATCTTATGCTGCAACATTTTATTTTTTAGACTGGTGCAAGGAGAGTCTTGCCAATGACTCTTACAATTTAAAGCATTGATGAAATCCCTATGACATAATGAGTATAATACGCCGTGGATCCAAAAGTGCTTATAAACTAACTGCAGCAGACAAAGAGTTCATTCATAAAAGATACCAGGATACAAGCACTGTCATCTTTGATGAGATATTTAAAGGATATAGTGGTAGCCTGTTGGATTTGAAATACAACTTACAGGACTTGGATCACAATGAAACCCAAAATTCACTGGAAGGTATAGATTGTAGCATCAGCAGTTCTGTTCCAGCGAGTAACAATAAAGAAAAATCTGAAGAAGTGGATATAGATGGCAACAAGGAAACACTTGATATGAACAAAATTCATAAAATTATTCATGTTCAACCAGAAATCAAGGGAACAAAGGTGGAATCAGTAGTATGTGTGATATTGTAATTTATTTGAGTATGTAGGTTAACTTTTGAATTTAGTAGTAGTTTAAATTTAGAAGAGTCAGTATTAATTGAAATGCTCTTTAATTGCATTAATTATTACCTGTGACATTAAGCTAATTGCACTAGCTTTTTGATTCTGGTGAAAGGATAGTTAAAAAATGTATGCAGCTCAGTCTTTGTAGTTGCTGTCCAAGGAAACACACAACTTATAGTTCACATGACATGCCTTTTCTTAAGCAAAGAGCACGCACACTGTCTGGAACAGAAATATATCTGCTTGTTTTGTTTCCCTGTGTCACCCTCTAAGGCAAGTGTTAAAACTGGTTGTTTCTACTGAAAAAAAGTCTATGCACGAATGGTTTAATCAATTAAACAAAAAGTTCTGATGTAATTGGGGTATTTCAAGTTCAAGCAGCAGTAGCTGGGCTTTTCAAATGTAGAGCAATATGTAGTTTGCACAGGCTGGTGTTACTGTAAGAAAACATGTGGAGGTCACAAGAGCACCAAAGCAAAATTTGATTTAAGAAGATGAAGCCTGGTGTAAAGCTAATATGAATACAATAGTGCATTATGTACCTGTAAGTATCTGTAAGATCTGGCCAGTTGAACAAAAAACAGAGAAGTCAAAGCAACAACAAATTCACAGTGTGTTGGTCTTGCCCCAAAAGAAAAATGAAAAATTGTTTTAAGAATTTTTATTTTGAAATTTGGGTTAAGGATAGGAACTTCGGTCTACAGTTAAATTTTTTAATTTCTCACCCACCCACCCCTCCCCTTCTCAGCTACAATTACTTCATTATTGAAATTTAACAAATATTTTAGCTTTTGGTCATTTTATGTATATTGATAATAAAGACTGATCATCTAAAATAGGTACTTGATCTTTAAACTAAATTTTAAGAAGTTAAAAATGTCATCTTAATTCCATTATCTGGAAGATTTTGTGACTATCTTCATCAATCAAGTAGAGATATCTTTGTTCTTAGGAGGTAATAGCTTTTTTGTTAAAGCTACAAGGCATGTTCAAACTATAATATTTGTAATATTAGCAGTATTCATGTTTATCTGTACTTTATATGTAATAGAGTAGAGCTTCTTTCACTATCACAGATAGTACATAAACTCTAAGATCACTTTAAGATCACCATTGCTTCTATTGATACAGCTCTCTTCTCCTCCTCTTTCTACTACTACTACAACTACTACTACTTCAGCTACTACTACTACTACTACTTCTGCTACTACTTCTGCTGCCACTACTACTACTATTTCTGCTTCTGCTGCTACTTCTGCTACTACTACTCTGCTACTACTTCTGCTGCTACTACTACTACTACTACTATGTCCGCTACTACTACTATTACTGCTACTACTACTACTACTGCTACCAATACTACTACTACAACTACTGCTACTACTACTTCTGGTGCTACTACTATTACTGCTACTGCTACTACTACTACTACTACTACTACTACTACCAATACTACTACTACTGTGGCTACTACTACTTCTGGTACTACTGCTATTACTACTACTACTACTACTACTACTACTACTACTACTACTACCACTACTACCAATACTACTACTACTTTTGATATTACTACTATTACTGCTACTACAATAACTACTACTTCTGCTGCTACTATTACTGCTGTTAATACTACCACTACTACTACTACTACTACTACTACTACTAAGACTACTAATTTCACTTTATCAGTAGCAAACATACTAATACTGTCAATACCACTATTTCTATCAGTTTCCCCTCTACTACCATAACTACCACTATCATTACCACTAACAATATTAGCAAATGACCTCTGCTACTACTACTACTACTACTACTACTACTACTACTACTACTACTACTACTACTACTACTACTGCTACTGCTACTACTACCACCACCACTACCACTACCACTACTCTTACTGCTCCTGCTTCTGCTGAATCTATTTTTGTCATCAATAGTATTGATGTTGCTGTTGCTACCATTGTTTTTTACCCAGAGTGAGAATTAGCTGGAATGAAATAGATGTAACACAGTTACAGAAACCATTATCTGGATGGGCCTATCCTTGTCTGCCAACCTCCCCAGCATTCGATGCAAATGTATCCTTCCTTTTTATTTCATTTTGAGCCCTCATTTAAAAGGCTATGAAATATTACTTTCCTTAAGTAAGATATAGATGTTACCAATTTATGTGAAACAATTAAAATCACTAAAGGTCTATTCAATATTTGTCAGCTTAATCAGCATAAACTGGCCTTTTGGTTCACAGGAAGATATTACTGTATTTATTTATTTCCTAAGTTAACCATACAGCATTTAATGCATTTTATTTTGTGTATAGATCTCATTTACATGTAGCCTAGAGTTTGATGGATTAAAGTTTTTAGATGAAATTATTTATTTCCAATCTGTTTTTAGTGCATTATGATATTACAGAAGTAAATAAAACAATGATGACCATGTATGATATTTCTGCCCAACATTATCTCAGTATTGTGACTAAATTCAATTTTCCTGACTTGCAGTCAGGTATTGTATATAAATTTTTTTACTTATTTATTTTTTATTTTTTACTTATTTATTTTTTATTTTTTATTTATTTTTTAAAAATTTATTTTTTATTTATTTTTTTTAAACTTATTTTTTATAAATTTATTTCTTTTTTCTTTGCTATTTTGGAACCATTTGCTGTCGTGGTTATACCACCAAATGTGGCCACTAGCACTAGCAGCACTACTGCTCTGCCATAAAATTGTTGTCACCACCATTATGACTGCTATATTTGAGTCACTACTTCAACTTGTGACAGGGTCACTAGACCTACATTTTTAGTTTCATTCAATAGTTTTTAACTTTTTTTAGGTTTGGCATGTTTTAGAATGTTGTCCGTGGTTTTATAATTCATCCGGAACAAGATGTTCACAGTTGTATAAGGTTAAGGGCAGAGTATTTTGTTTTGATGTTAACTTATATTTAGCTGCATTTAATATTTAGCTGCGCGCAAAATACTCTACCATAAATAGGAGGCCTGTTTAGCTGAGTGTCAGTGTGCTGAAGTCAGTAAAGCACTGTGTTAGCTTGGTTAGAGGAGACATCAGACCTGTTTCGCAGGCAAAGATAAGACATTAGTGCTCCCATTTATTTTCACTAACAAATGTGTTAGATTAATAAATTTGCCAAAAGAGAATCCCTGAATCCTTACTTGTTCTCACGCGCCGCTGCCTTGCATATCCTGTTACAAACTGTTATGACTACCACTATTTTTATTAATGTCACTTATATTGTTGCTTCTGCTGCCACTACAACTACTACTACTACTACTATTACTGCTATTATTTCTGCTACTACTACTACTACTGCTACAACTACTTCTACTATTACTCCTCTTACTCCTCCACCACCTCCTCCTCCTCCTCCTCCTATTACCACTACTACTACTACTACTACTACAACTACTACTACTACTACTACTACTACTACTACTACTACTACTACTACTATCAGTATAAGGCTTCCAGTTTTGAGCATGACTTCCTGATTGTGTTAATTCAATGACATTACAGTCCCTAATGAGAAACAACCAAAGTTGCATGGGTCTTTCTTTATCTAGCCCAACATAAACTGGTGGAATTCACATAAATTTGAAAAGAAATTAGCAACCAAGTGAGATCCATTAGTTTTGTGTGCCTATCAGGTGGTAAACTAATGTTACCAATTAGTTTGTGACAATAACAAATACACACTATGTTAGACAATCTAAATACTAATTCAAGGCATGAGACTTTATGACATCCAAACAGATGCCGATAGTGGGGACNCTACTATCAGTATAAGGCTTCCAGTTTTGAGCATGACTTCCTGATTGTGTTAATTCAATGACATTACAGTCCCTAATGAGAAACAACCAAAGTTGCATGGGTCTTTCTTTATCTAGCCCAACATAAACTGGTGGAATTCACATAAATTTGAAAAGAAATTAGCAACCAAGTGAGATCCATTAGTTTTGTGTGCCTATCAGGTGGTAAACTAATGTTACCAATTAGTTTGTGACAATAACAAATACACACTATGTTAGACAATCTAAATACTAATTCAAGGCATGAGACTTTATGACATCCAAACAGATGCCGATAGTGGGGACATTGGAAGAAATTTGAATTAAATGGCGGGAGCAATCTCTCTACTGTTGTACCCATAAAGTATTTTGTAATTTGTGCAAACCTGAGAGAAAACACGTGTAAAAGAAAAGTGTTGTATTTTACAGATTTAATACTGTGACTGTTGATTTTTATATTATATTTTTAATGTTTTTAATTATTAATTTATTTGTTTGTTTGTTTATATATTTATTTATTTATTCATTAGTCAAATTTTTATATATGATGATCAAATGAACATAATACAAAATGCTGATATAAACATGAGTCCTGTAGGAAAATACCATCAATTAGAAAAATGTATTCCCAGCTTCTGTCCTAAAACGCCTCTGAACCAAAATGAAGTTGAAATCTATTTGCTACTGGGTTATGGCTCGTGTTTTATAATACAGTTAAGAGATAGCAGGATAATATTATCAGTCAGGGGTTTTTAAGCTTGTGTTACAAAAAATGACAAAAGACGATAGCAGTTCAGCATTCTGACTTTAGTCGTCATAGAAACTTTTTTGTCCTTTATTAGGCTGTTTCTAGTTTCTCAAATGTCGCTTTTGCCATTCCGATTCGTCTTCTAATTACTTTGGCACATTTGCGATTTTCAGTTATCATGCTGCCAGGATAATTCAAATTCTGTACTTGATTTATTAGGGAGTCCCTGATCAGTATCTTACACTGTTTGTCTGTTTTTTTGTTTACTAATTTTCATAGATTCTGTCTTCTTACAGTTTATGGTAAGCCCTTTCCTTTTGCTTGATTCAACCACTTTGTCTTGTATCTCTTGTGGCTTTTTCTCTGACTCTGTAATCAAGACCATATCGTCGGTATATGTCAGGTTGTCAGTGTTGTGTCCTCCGATAAGAATTCCCTCTAATGGTGTTTTTTCTCAAAGATAAATCTCACTGCAAAGGTTGAAAAGGTCTGTACTAAGAACACATTTCTGTCGAACATCTTTTTTAATGTTGGCGTATGATCTTGTATCATTTCCTACCAGCATACATGCTGTTTGGTTCCAGTAATAACTGCGCATAACTCTTAAGTCCTTTCCATCCAGATCTAAACATTCCAGCATGTTAAAAAGCTCTTCATGCTGCACTTTATCGATTTCGTGTAAACGATAAAGCACACTTATAAATTAAGCTAATTGTTCTGTCCATTTCGCATTCAATTGCACCGAGTTTCTTTGGGAGGCCTATCTATTTACTGAGGTCCTCTGGGATTTATCTGCTTTCATACATCTCGATGAGAATATCAGTAAGCTTCTGTACACCAAAATCTTCTAGTGCAACAATCGTCTCGGTCACAACTTCGTCTGGTCCGGAAGTCTTATTCATTTTCATTTTTTGTAATGCGGCTCCAACTTCTGATCTTAGGATTTTTGGTCCCTCAATGTTTTTTCTTATTTCTGGTTTGTTACCCCTGTCATCTGCAAAAAGCTCTCTGATGTATTGTGTCCAGTGTTCAAGGATTTTATCCCTTCCTATTATGACTTCTCCATCATTTCATCTTATGCAAACTGTAGAATAACAACCTTTGAAACCAGGTATTTCCTTAATCTTTCTGTGTATAGCACCCGGTTCATTGCTCTAACGTCTTTCGAACTCTTCCCACTGCTCGTTCAGCCAGATCTCTTTGGCTTTCCTGTATTTTGCTTTGATTTCCTTGTTCACCAGCTTGTATCCCTCGCTTCTGTAATTGGAAATCTGTTGTCTGGAGAGCATTTGGTCCAAGATCTGGTTTGTCATCTGCTCGTTCTTTGATTTTTTTGCGTTCAGGTACAACTTCTTTTGTTAGAGATACTGTCGCTTCTTTAAATGTTTCCCACTTCTTTTTTTCCCTTGGTTTGGAAGCACTTAAAATCGGTTCTGGACAGTAACAGCGTATTCTTCTCCAATGGTTTGGTTTTCTGGCAAGGCACTGTACTCCATTCTTGATATTGCCTTTCCTTTGTTGGTTGTCTTCTCATTAACCCTCATGTTGCATATGACTTGGTTGTGATCAGTATCACAGTCTTCTCCTGGGTATCTTTTTAGTTGTTAAATTACACTCCTATATCATTTCTTAATGGCAATGTAGTCAATCTGGTTCTTGCCATTGTCTCCCAGACTTCGCGTTGATATTGCTCGTACCGTGTGTTGGTTAATACATAATCAGTTGTTTTACACCATTAAGCCCATTTTTCTCCGCTTTTCTTTTGTGTGCTCAGAGCAAACTTTCCAACATTTATATATATATATATATATATATATATATATATATATATATATACATATATATTCCCTTCACGCCGTTTGCTTCGTTTGAAAGGCTGATTTGCCGTTGCGTTCGGCCAGTATTTTTATTGATATACCATCTCTAGCCTTTTAAGGCTGTTGAGCTCCTAACATTGTGGGTTATATGTAGGCCATGTGAGAGACCCTTGCAGATACTACCACCCCGGTTCAGGGCCGACTTGAGAGCAGTGATGTTTAAGGGACAATCCACTCTCCCCAAAACTCTAGTCTCCTGACTGGAGTGGAGTCACATCCCCGATGCAGTTTAATCTCGCATCCAGGACCAACTTGACCTGGCAGAACAAGCTTTGTCAGGGTTGTCAGATTTGGAGTTTTTCTACATATTATTTGGATTTAACCCCGCCAATACTTTCTTGCCAAAAAAATAGGGGGAAAGTAACTTGGGGTTTTCAAGAATGGACAAGAAATATTGGTTTGATAGGGTACGGCACGTTCTCTTGTTTCATAAACTTCCTGGTTATGCTATTTGTGGAACATTCTGGGGAACCCTTCAGTCCTTTCTCTCAAATCGTAAAATAGGCGTCAGATTGAGTGAAATTACATCTGACAATTATTCCTTTAAAGGTAACAAACCCTGTATGGTTTTTGTCTTTGCTCCAGTTCTTTTCCTTTTTTCCATTAATGCATTTCCTGGAAATTTGCTTCAGTTCATTAACACCTATGCTGATGACACTGCCATATACTCTGGCATTGACCACAAGGCAACTCAGCATGATCAAGTCCAACTTGCGGAAGATTTAGAATCTGACCTTCAGGGTGTTTGATAATCAGGAAGAAAGTGGCTAGTTTCTTTCAATGCAGCTAAAAGCAACTAATCTCTTTCAATAGAAAGCTGAATCCTTATCTTCTTCCAATATTCATGGAATATCATTTTGATGTTTACTCTGGTGAGGTTGCTTTTCCTCTTGAGGAATGCTCATCAATAAGGATGCTTTGTCATTTTCAACAAAACTTTTTGGGGATTCTTATATTCTATCTATTGGCAAGTTTTCTTCTGTAAAGGTCTTTGTATTGTGCTAGAGATTACCTTCAGCTCCCCCTTCCACGGAGTACTGCTGCCATATCTGGAAAGGTAATGCCTCATCTCATCTTGATGTTCTTGATTGTGTTCAGAGACATGTTTGTAACTTTCTTAACGTACTTTTGTAACATTTAATAAAAAAAATTGTCCACTTCAGCTACAAATCCATTTGCCCGAATCCTTTGCATACGTCGATTTAATGGTGGTGGTATCCTCCTCCTCAGGTGCCGTGTCCTCGCAGAACGTTGGCGGTCATGCTTTTCCACAGGTCCCTGTTCTTTGCTGTCCTCAGTAGTTGCACTTCACTCGTGTTGGTGTACTCTGCTATGCTCTTCATATATGTCCTTCTTGGTCTGCCTCTTCCTCTCATTCCCTGCACTTTCCCCGTCAGCGCCAGTTCTTCAAGGCCTTCTTTCCTTATCACGTGTCCTAGGAAGGAGAGCTGTCTCTTCCTGATGGTGAGTAGGAGGTGCTTTTTGTACCCTGCACGTCTGAGGACTTCGGCATTCGTCACCCGTTCTGTCCAAGAGATTCGTAACATACGTCGAAGCATCCACATTTCTGTTGCCTCCAGAGACTTCTCTAGTGCTGGTGTTAGTGTCCAGCATTCGCAGCCATATGTTAGTACCGGGATGATGTAGCAGTTCATAATTTGAATTCTGGTGCCCATGGAAAGTGATCTGCACTTCATTAGCTTTAGCATCCGTTGGAAAACCTCCTTAGCGAGAGCTATTCGTCTTTTAACCTCCTTGACGCTTCTTCCGTCTGAGCTTATCATACTACCTAGGTAATTAAAAGCTTCCACCTGCTTTATTGGGTTGCCTTCTATTTTCAAAGTGCAATCAATGTGGCTTCTTTTGCTGATGGCCATGCAAAATGTCTTTTTCTGGTTGATGGTAAGTCCTTTACTCTTGCTCTCGTCTATAATGGTGTCTAGAAGCTCTTGGAGTTTTTCTGGGCTGTGTGCGATCAGGGTGGTATCGTCGGCATAACGGATATTGTTGACAGTATATCCTCCTATTGAGTAGTCCCCTTTACCATCAATTGCTCTCATTATCATCTCACTGTAAATGTTGAAAAGGTCTGGTGAGAAGACACAGCCTTGACGAACACCTCGTTTTATGCTACTGAACTTTTCGACCTGGTTCTGGATTCTTACTCCCGCTGTTTGCTCCCAATATAAATTCCTTAGGAGTCTAATATCTTTCCCATCAATATCTAGATCTTGCAATATCTCTAATAAGCTCCTGTGCTTTACTTTATCGAACGCTTTACTATAATCAATGAAGCATAAATAAAGGTCGTGTTGCATTTCGATGCTTCGTTCTGACAACATTCGCATTATGAATATTGCATTTCTTGTTCCCGAGTCTTGCACGAAACCGAACTGCTCCTTTCCAATTTCTGGCCTTGTGAATCTCCTGGCTCTTGCCATGATGACTCGCATGAGTATTTTAGTTACGTGGCTCATCAGGCTTATTGTTCTGTGTAGCTCACATTCTGTTGCGCCCGGCTTCTTTGGGAGCGTGATGAATATTGATTTGCTCATGTCTGAAGGAATTTCACCACTGTCGTAAATGTCGTTCAACAATTCTGTGATTTTCTCCACTCCATATTCTTCTAGTGCACATATCATTTCGATACATATATTGTCTGGTCCAGTTGCTTTGTTCCTTTTCATTTTCCTCATTGCCGCTTTTACTTCGCTGCGAAGGATTTTTGGTCCATCCAACGCCTTCTTCACTGCTGGTTTTTCTCCTCTATCATCCATGAATAACTCATTGATGTATTCATCCCAGCGCTCCACCAGCTTGTCTCGTTCCATCAGCATAGTGCCATCTCTTGCTTTAATACATCCGCTAGCTGAGCACACTTTCCTCCCTGTAAGCTTGTTGATTTTCTTGTGGATTGAACCAGGATCGGTTAGCCTGCTTTCTTCGATGTCTGCGCATTGTTCGTTGATCCATTCTTCTTTTGCTTCTCTGCATTTTTTCCTTATTGAGCGGTCCAAGATCTTGTACTGGCGGGACTCTCTGTCTAAAGTTTCCTGCCTTTCTTTCATCAGCTGGAGAATATCCGGCTTCATCCATTGCTGTTTTGATTCTTTTTGTTTCGGTGGGATGAGCTCTTTTGCAGTTTCGACTAGTGCATCTTTTAGCACTTCCCACTTACTGCCTTTTTCATTTTCTAGTAGCTCGAAGCGGTTCTTTACTGCAACTGCGTATCTCGATCTAAGCTCCTGGTTTTCGCGAAGTGCGTTCCATTCCAGTTTAACGCCTGGTGGTGTCTTCTTGAGTCTTCGTAATTTTACTCTTACAGTACAGATTACCGGGTTATGGTCGCTTCCACAATCCGCTCCAGGATAAGCCTTAGATTGCTGAACTGCATTTCTGAATCGGTCATTGATGGTCACGTAGTCTATCTGGTTTCGAACACGATCTGCCGGGTCCCTCCATGTCCAAAGTCTTCTGCTGTGATTTTTAAACCATGTGTTTGTGATCACTTGGTTGTTTGCTTCACACCAATCGACCCATCTCTCCCCTCGTTCATTCTGGATCCCTAGTCCATGTTGGCCCACTACGTTGTTTATGCGTTGGCCACCGACTTTTGCATTTAAATCTCCCATAACCATAATGATGTCCTGTGATTTGCAATGTCTTTTTGTTTCATCAAGCTGTTCGTAGAACCTGTCAATTTCTTCGTCATTGTAGTCTGCTGTTGGTGCATATACCTGGATAATAGATAGGTCAAAGGGGGATCCCTTCAGTTTAACCAAAAGAACTCTCTCTGAGACTGGCCAGTATCCCATGAGGCACTTACTCAATTCTGTGTCTAGCATCATACCCACTCCTCTCATGTGTTGATCCCCTCCGGAATAGATAATTTTGAAACCATCTTGGTTGAAACATCCTGCTTCCGTCCACCTCGTCTCGCTTAAGCCAAGTATATTAATGTTCAATCTTTCCATCTCCAATTTTACGTTGGCTAGTTTTCCAGCTTGATATAAGGTTCTTACATTCCATGTTCCAATCCTCAGAGAATTTCGGTTCCGAACAGTAGCTGGCTGACGGTCAGGAGTCACCTGTCGGACATGAGTATCCCGACCGAGCGAAGCGCTAGATACCCTTGGGGCATTAGAGCTATTAACGCTGTTATCGTTGAACTGTGATCTGTGCATAAGCATGATTGTCTTGGCATTGTACGGTGGTGGTTTGCCATTGCCTTCCCCCGGTGGTTGACCACTCGTGACGAGGCCTCCTTCGTGGCCTGTGCACACCACTGGTACGGTTCGTGCGCAAAGTACGAGGCATGTACTATCCCAACAATAAATTGCTGGTTACCCTCACATCGTTTGGCCCGTCAGCTGAAACGGTTTACCGGGGTGTGGCCGCTGTTGCGCACAAACAGCTACTTGGAGCCAGATGTGAGAGTTAGGTGCCTTCCGGAGACCAGTGAGTCCATCGCCCGAAGGCCAGCTGATGGTTGTCACTGGGTAGTACCCCTTTAGGACACCCTTACACCCCGGTGGTGGTATACTATTGAAAAATATCTGAATTTGAAATGTGGCATCTCAACAGTGTGCGGTCCTGCGCATCCTTCCTCTTGAGCCCTTTCGCTGTGATGTCATCTCTCGTGTTGTCTTTCCATCTGCGCCTCGGTCTCTCTCGTCTTCTTCGTCTTGGTACCTCCATCCACGTGCATCTCTTTCCCATATACTGTTCTCTTTTTTCATCATCATCATCATCATCATCATCATCATCATCATCATCATCATCACCATCATCATCCTCCTCCTCACCATCATCATCCTCCTCCTCATCATCATCATAAATCTTGTCAGTAGCTAAATACTTGATGCTTTGCTAGGGCTATCAAGGGTGTTTTTATCGTGACGCCAACACCAGATGGGTTGCCTACCACGGTTTACAGAGGCCCATTCACCCTCGTCGAGAGAAGGCTAGAAGAGCTGACAGGTACTGCACCTTACTCAAGGGTGACCTGGAGGTAGTTGTGGCAAAGAGTAGCCTCATTCGCCCACGCCGAAACTCTATACCCTGATGGAGTTTAATGTCAATGCCCAAACCATCGTTGCGGTTTTCCTGCAGCTTCTTGGAGGCTTCTGCAACGCCCACATTTATTATATATATATATATATATATATATATATATATATATATATTATATATATATATATATAGGTCCTGGTCTGGACTTGAGACGTAGATAGAATTATCCTAGGTTACCTAGTGACGCAGTAGCGTTAAATATATATATATACATCCCCTACAATAACACAAACAAAAGATGCAACCTCTGCATCAAAGAAAAATACCTAATAATCTACCGCCCACAATTAGCCACTTTGAACAAAAGAAACGAACTTGTATCTTCTTGCCGCCATAGAAAAAAACTTTTGTTAATGAACACTTAAGCGTACCAACACCAGTTGTAAATAAGATATATAAAGCGCTACTGGAATATTTTTATTTGTACATTTCTTGACGAGTGAGTAAAATCACGAAACAGGCTTGTCGAAATGGATAGTGTAGTTTTTTTATTCTTTCCAACTTATTATATCTTTTATATATATGTATAATCAAATGTATGAGTAAGAAAAACTCTAACTTTACCGTACTCAGAGTTTCATGTCTTTCACAATCTTCAGCTGTACACAAATAATTACTTGAAAAAATTTTTCTGCAAGGATGTAAAACAAACAATTATGTAACTTGACCTTTTGAAAAGTGACTGTTGATAACAAAAGAATCATTAAGCGTGGAACTACAAAACAGGAAACAGGCATTAGAAAATCGTTATCTATTGTCAGTCTTGATTTGTAATTTGCGAGGGTGTATTTATTCATATGTCGACTTTTGGAAACAATTTCGGCTCGTTTGTTTAACAATTCAGATTTATTTTCGTAACTAAGGATTTCCAGTTTCTCTTGCAGGCACAATGGGCACGTTTTTGTTAAGTTTGAATATGCCTTGACACGTTTTATGATTGACCAATGAAAGGAAGGTTTCAAATTCTGCTCTTTAAACCACCAAACGTACGTATATGAAAATGCATATGCATATGTATATGTATATGTTTTTGTATATGTAGATGTATATGATCATGTATATATATGTATATGATAATGTATATGCATGTTTATGTATATGATTATGTATATGTATATGATTATGTATATGTATATGTATTAAACAATCAAGATCTAGTTGTTAGCTGCTGCAGACCACGGAACATTCTTGGTTATAAACTTTTGTCATGTTTTCTCTCATTGTGGTCACATAACTGAGTAGTTGTATTCTTTATATGTTTCAGATTGGTCTTATGATGTGTGAAATACACGAAAATATTTACTGAATTGTTGGTCTCTCGACTTCACACAACATGGCATTATCATAAAAATAAAGTCGGGATTTTTTTTGGGAGGGGGGTGGGGTGGAATTATTGAGTTCTGGGATTTTTTAGGTCTCGGTTTGAATTTTTTGGTCTCAATTTGGAATTTTTTTAATCTCGGTGTGGGTTTTTATCAGATGTCCAAAACTCTGAGCTTGATGAAAATTATTTAAGGTTTACTGAGTCATTCAAACTCCTGTTTCAACGAAATATCAGTTTGGTATGAATGTAAGCTAGACTGCTTTATGTCCACAAAACCGGAGAATAGTAATGGAGACACGAAAGCGTGTACTTAATCCTATCGTTGATGACAAGAAAAGCATCGATCGTGACAAAGACCAAGAAAACCACCCCAGTTCGACATCACATTCACAAGCCATTCTTGAAATCGACAAAAATATATCGTGGAGTTTAAGTCTTCACTTCGTATTCGATGGCTACCCTAATGTGCAATATATTTTAAAGATCATTTGCCTGCTTTTGGAGTATTCTGGTCATGGTGTGCCCTGGATTTTATTCAGCATCTTCTGCCAGTGTTTTGATTCAAGGAAGACGTTCCATTTTAATGTGTTGATTGCATTATATTTTGATCTTATAATTATTGGAATTTCTAAAATGGTTGCAAGGAGACAAAGGCCAGTATATAATAAAACTCCCATGTATGGAACAGTGTCAGTGGATAGATATTCATTTCCTTCAGGACATTCATCTAGGGCATTCATGATTTTATGGCTGTTTTGGGGCTTTCACGGTAGTGGCTTATTTAAAATCATACTGATCTTGTGGGCTTCCATTTTATCATTCTCGCGTATTTTCATTGGGAGACATTACGTGACTGACGTTATATGTGGAATCCTCTTGGGTTTATGGGAAGGATATTTTTGTCAATCCTACCTTTGGATTAACTCAAGAACTTATTCTCATCTTCAAGAAAGCCTTTTGAACTATTTTTAATTGACATTTTGTGTGTTACCGATAAACATTCACTACGAGTACCTCAATTTCTACTCAGCTTTACTACTGTATGTTCAACAATGGTACGACTCCGATACACTTAGAAGTATGAAATATCATACATGAAATATCATCATTGTCAAAAAAACCCTTTACCCTAGGTTTACAAGGAATTTTGGGAAATTTGATTTTTAACTTCCAAGTGTTAAAAATTTTCTTGTATAGAGCATCCTACTTACATTTTTTAGACTTTTGTCTTTTTTTTAATCAGTATTTTGCTAAATAGGTAAACAAGAAAATTAATATTGAACACAAGCATTTGATGAATATTTCCACAGAAAGTTTATTTGATACTGCTTTTTTGCACAAAACGTGGTGAACCTTTAGTAACATTTATTGAAGTTCAAAATTGTACAAAATACTAGGAACGGACGAAAATAATACAGTAATGATTATAAACAACAAAGGTGAATTACATCCACCCCTCCTACTGAATGAAGTATTTTTAAAAAATTACAGACAAGAATTGAAACAACAAAGGTGTAATTATAATAACCCATATTAACTCAGAATAATTCTCAGATTTGATTTTAAATCTCAATAAGCCACCTTAGACTTCTCTGCTGGGCAAGTTGTAATGTCTTCTTATTATGTAGGTATTATGACAACTGCTGCTTGAAGACATATTTGCAGACCTACTGTCTCCTGTATTACACTCATCACCAGTTATGACCAGTTTTAACAAAGGTTTTAATGGCACTTGCAGACAGCTTAGTATCACCTCTTCCAGCTAAAAATGGAGCATCCTGGTTGTCTCATTTGAATTTTTAAAGCATATTGTATTTTCTACAACATGATTTAAGGCTTGGCTCTGATTTTGCCGAATTAATGAGAATTTCTTGGGACTTGCACCCTCCATTGTTGATGCACAATTTCTAATTGGTGCTATTTGACTATGGAGAGACATCAGTCCTCCCATCTGCAAGGTAGTCAAGTAACTGGACCTCATTTATGAAGGGGTCACATTTTGAAGGTCTCAGATTCTTTTTCCCTAGCACTGGACATAGGGTTGATAGCCAGTTGGTAGGGGAAGTGTCTGATGCTGATTTTCAGTTGTATGTAGACAGTCATATGTGTACTTTTAGATTTGCAGCAATACAAAGAGACCTTAGTGAATGGAGGACATTTGGTAGGACTAATTCCCATCAAATGGTTGGTAGTTGTTTTGATTTCATTGTAAGTGCTATGGTTTTCCAAGGATAGTGTTTAGCACCTCTTCTTGGTCAGTACAGCCTGGACTAAATTGGTTATACATGTGGCTATTCCTTTACTTTTTGGGAAGTTCTGAGCTCTGAAGGCAAGAAAAATGGACATAACCTGGCATCCCAAAGAAGGAAAATACCTGTAAAAAGCACTTAATTATAGGACAGGTGTATATGATGGCCAAGGAAATGTAAAAGGAAACCACTAATATTCATCAATCATTGTGAGAAGATATTTCTTAAATGAGGTTAGTGGTAGGGTCCTTTAAAACCTACACACTACCTTTCAAAAGATTGTATTTCCTTAATAAGGTTCAAGGTCCTTAATAAGATTCATGGTCCTCTTGATCATGGCCCTAAAAACTGTAACATTATTAAGATAAGCAAAAATATTGTGAATTCATTTTTCTTTAATGAACCAGTTTGTGGTTCATTGAAAACAAGCCACACCATTTGTTACCCCAATGGAATTCATTTAAAATGAAAAAGGTTCCCCTTTGCTTTTAATGGTATGTCGTATCTTTCTTCTTATTTGTGTGAGTCCGACAATATGCCCTCATGTCAAGTGTACTAAAGACTTTAAATTCTGATTTTTCTTGATCATCTTATCCACTCTTGGTAGCGGGTAATCGGCAAGTTGTGTGTATCTTTTGATTATTTAGCTTTAGCCACAACATCTTATCTCATGACAATCATTTGCAGTGACCAGGACTTGGCCTTCCAAGGCAAGTTTGATGTTTCAGTGGTGTCTTCTGATAAAAGGCTTTATAATTCAGGCTTTAAACTGCTCATTAGGTTGGCAGAAATGAGAATTTTTGTATTTTGTATCTTTAGGTTTGCAGTCTAATATCATATTTTTAAACAGTCTTGGTGTTTCTACTTTAACAGCAACTAGCCCACTGACAGAGAATATAGGCATTTGACCAGTAAAATATTCTATTTCAAGTTTCTGATATTGATCCAGGAAGCCATGACCCAGTATGATATCAGAAAAAACTCAGGTAATATACAGAGTTTAATGTTATTGTAAGAGTTATCTTAATAACAAAGTGTGATGAAAGTGTGACCTTAAGTTGTTCCAGAAAGATTTGTAGGGGCTATTGAAGTTGTCATCTCAAAAGAAAAAGTTCATAACTTACATTAAGTCTCACTAGAGTTTCACCAAGCTTATTCATTCAGAACAATACAAAGGGGACTATTGTACCACTTTGGTTTAAGCAAGAAACATAATGTCTAAATATAAGGAATGGAAATGTAATCTAATAGATATCATTTGATGAAATGTTATACTTTATGACTAGAATTAAAGTAGTTAACTATAAATATTTACAGGAAATTTTTGGCACTGGTTAGTCAGGCACCTAACAATTTAAGTCAACTTAGCTGGGAATCATGATTTTCAGGAACACTTCTCTGTAACAGTAATATGCAGACAGCATCATGTACTATCCTATTCATAACAACATTTTTCTGCAAAATGAAGTCCTTAATATGATTTTGTATATATTTTTTTCTTTTAGCTACTTGCCTTATATTTTTTAATTAAGCCATTAAAGGGATAATTCTATCCAGCTATTAGCCAGAGAAAAATATGTTTTTAAGTGAAATATGAAATCATGTCCACACAGAGTAAGATATGTGTAGTCATCATCATTATATTCGGTATAACGTCCATTTTACATGCTAGCATGTGTTGGACGCTTTCTTGAAATTGACTTCCAAGTTATCAACAGGAGGTTTACTTAACTTATTTGAGTTGTTTTGTTTATACTTTTTAATCTTTTTCATTTGTTGATTTCTTCTAATTCTATCAGTTGGATTATGATTGTGATTTGAGTCCATACCTGTATACTCTGTAAAGTGATTCTTTAGATTTGTTACTGTAATTCCATGGTAGTACAATTTTTAAAAAGAATGGTTTTCAATTTGTAGTCAGTTTGTTTTGGAAGTTATTATAAAAGTTAATTTATTTGTTTATTTAATAAACAAATTGATTGTTATTGAGTTGCAATTGGTTTAGTCTTTTGGTAGGTCTAGTTTTCTTCCTGAAATTCAGAAGCAGTAATAATACTGTGAGCTGTCAGAATATAAGCTGTACATACTAAACAGTTGTAGACTGAACAGGAGATTGTATGAGGTTTGTTTTTTCATGAAAAAAGAAAGCACTTATACTCAGTATAACCTCTTTACAGCATAGGTTTCATTTGTCAATTTTGTAATGTATATTTATGAAAAGATTTAACCTTTTTCAAATGAATTCTGTAGAAAAGTTGCAATAATATATGACTTTCTAGCCAAAAATAGAGTACAAGGAAATAAAGGATATTCCACCAATGACCTACAGATTTGACAATAACTTGTGTCTTCTTCTTCTGAACAGTATGCATGTCATCATCATCATCATCATCATCATCATCATCATATTCGGTTTAACATCTGTTTTACATGCTGGCATGTGTTGGATGCTTTTTTGAAATCGACTTCCAAGTTATCCTATCCTTCACCAGGTCTCTGCTGACACCTTTTTGTTTGAGATCCAGCCTTATCACTTCTTCCCATGTTTTCTTTGGTCTTCCTCTGCCAGTGGTTCCTGTCACCCTGATTGTTCTGCATCTACTTGCCCAAGCATTCTTGTCCATTCCCTCCACATGACCAAACCAACGAATCCTCCTATTCTGCATATATCTGCCAATACTATCCAGATTCATTCTCCGGAGTTCATTAGAACTGAGCCTGCCCTTCACACTTATGTTGCACATCCATCTTATCATTCTCATGTCATTCCGCTCCATGTGGCTGACATCTTCAGCTTTTACTGGCCAAGTTTCACTGCCATACATCATTGTGCTATGTACACATGCCTGGTCGACTCTACCTTTGGTAGGTAATGGCAGAGCTCTGCTGGTTAAGAATGGTATCAGCTCCCTGAACTTTCTCCACCCTCTGTTAACCGTTGCTGTTACACTTGCACCAGCTCCTCCCTCAGCTTTTAGGGTGTCACCAAGGTAGGAAAACTTCTGGACAACTTCAATTTCCTCACCCTCCAAAAGCACTTTCCATAGGTCTAAGTCACAGGTTGCCTCTCCTTCGAAGCACCTCTTGCAGCTAAAATGGTTGCTTTCTGTCAGTTTGCCCTTTATTGCACTGTACTGTTTATGTACTCAGTGCTTGCAAGTACCACAAAAGATTGAGTTGCTCCCAACTCCCTTCCCACAGACTGAACAGGGAAACTTTCCTTTCTCCAATGGCTTTCCTAAATTGCAACCACTGACCATCACTCTTGTCTTTCCCATGTTCACTCTCAAATCTTTACCTTGCAAATCCTTCTTCCAAGTCTCTAACTTAGCAAGTAGACCATCCCATATCTCACTGGAGAGAACCAGATCATCTGCATATAGCAATTCCTCTGGGCAACCCTTTGGAAACTCTCTTGACAGTGCTTCCAAAACACAAATAAAAATCAGTGGACTTAGTACAGATCCCTGATGAACTCCAACTCTCACACCAAAACTCTCAGTATAGGAACTGTTGACCCTTACCCAACTTTTAGCATTTCTGTACATTGCCTGAACAATCTTAATCAGCCATTCACATACTCCCAGTTTCCGTAAAGCCCACCAAACAACTTCTCTTGGCACTCTGCCAAAGGCTTTTTTCAAATCCACAAAGGCAAAGTGCATCTTCTTGTTCTTCCCAAGGTACTTACTTCTCTTGCATTTGTCTAAGGATAAAAATGGCATCAATAGTTCCTCATCCAGGCATAAAACCAAATTGCATGTCATCAATGTTTATTTCACCTCTAATTTGTTTTTCCATAACTCTTTCAACAACTTTCAGGACTTGGACCATTAGCTTTAATCCCCTGTAATTACCTCTTTTTAGAGCTTCTCCTTTTCCTTTGTAACAATTGATAATTGTACTTATTTCCCAGCCCTCAGGAATGACACCATCTCTTATGATCTGATTTGTTAGATCAGTGATCATCTGTATACCTCTCTCACCTGCAGCTTTGACCATCTCTGTCACAACTCCTGAAGGACCAGCTGTTTGCCTTTTTTCATTTTCTTTACTGCTTCCCTTACCATTTGTTTCTCAATAAAATGGCTGGTCCAGATACTGTTTCTACCTCTCCAAGATTTTCTCTGTCCCAAGAAAACTCTGTGTTCAACAATCTCTCATAGTAGCACTTCAAGGCATTCTTCTTTTCAAGTTCACTTGTTGCAANCTTCTCTTGGCACTCTGTCAAAGGCTTTTTCCAAATCCACAAAGGCAAAGTACAGCTTCTTGTTTTTCGCAAGGTACTTCTCTTGCATTTGTCTAAGGATAAAAATGGCATCAATAGTTCCTCGTCCAGGCATAAAACCAAATTGCATGTCATCAATGTTTATTTCAATTCTAATTTGTTTTTCCATAACTCTTTCAACAACTTTCAGGACTTGGTCCATTAACTTTAATCCTCTGTAATTATCTCTTTCTAGAGCTTCTCCTTTTCCTTTGTAACAATTGATAATTGTACTTATTTCCCAGTCCTCAGGAATGACACCATCTCTTATGATCTGATTTGTTAGATCAGTGATCATCTGTATACCTCTCTCACCTGCAGCTTTGACCATCTCTGTCACAACTCCTGAAGGACCAGCTGTTTGCCTTTTTTCATTTTCTTTACTGCTTCCCTTACCATTTGTTTCTCAATAAAATGGCTGGTCCAGATACTGTTTCTACCTCTCCAAGATTTTCTCTGTCCCAAGAAAACTCTGTGTTCAACAATCTCTCATAGTAGCACTTCAAGGCATTCTTCTTTTCAAGTTCACTTGTTGCAAGTTCTCCATCATCATTCCTGATACACTTTTCTCCTATGATATCCTGATTAGTCTTGATCATCTGTTTAGCTATCTTGAATACTTTATTCTTCTGGTCATCTCTACACATTTTGTCTGGAAGCCTTCTTTTCTTGGCTTCCATCTTTGCTTTGTAGATTGCTCGCCCAGCTGCTCTCTTGCCCCCCAGATACCTTTCTTTGTTCACTAACGCCTTTTTCCATTGACTCCACAGCACCATGTTACTCTATGATGTGGAGGCGCTTTTGTCCAGCCACAGGCTTGGTCTGTGGCTTTCAAAAGTGTATCCTTGATCTTCTCCCATTGCTCGCCCATGCTTCCTTGGTCTTTTCCTGGACTAGCACCCACAATTCCATTCACTTGATCTTCAAAGACCTGCTTTACGTGTCAATCATTTAGTCTCCACACCTTTCTCCTTGGGATATACTTTCTTAATCCTGAAGTCACAAATTACTGGCTTATGCTGGGTCACAAATTGTTCATCAGGTATCACTTTTACATCTTGCAAATACTTCCTGTCTTTTGTCTTTACCAAAATGTAGTCCACTTGAGTCATAGGTTACCAGATGGCTATTCCTTTTCTTGAAAATAGTATTCACCACCAACATGGGCATGGCAAGTCCAAACTCTAGAATTCTTTCACCGTCCCTATTTCGGTCATCAGCCAGACAAGGGATATCAAAGATACATTAACCAGAGATTATATGGTTTAGTTTTCCATTCTGATACCTTTTAAAACAGAATTTACAGTTACTTATTAAACAGTTTGATGGCTCTTAATGTGAATGATGATGAATGGGATGGGCATACGTTGCAAACACATGACATGGAGAACTCTGCTCCTTACCTACCCAGTGTATTGAATGTAATTTGAGAAGACTCCCTTACTCAACACTGGTAAAGAAACAAAACTTTAATAACCACTGTGCTTCTTTTCCGAGCTATATGATGCCAACATTAGGTGTGAAAGGTTGGTACTTGAAGTACTTGAATTCCTCTCCCCCATCCCCATTCATGTTCTAGAGGATATACAATTTACAAATGTAAGCTGGAACAGGGGAGAGTACAAGGTTTTAAATATGTTTGAATTGTGGTATTAGTAGGCAAGTGTTTGTGAATATGCACGCATGACAAACAAATTTTAGCTTCCTTCTACAATTTTTTGAGATTGATTCTGCCTGTCATAGCAGATTTGCATACAAGTGATATGTAAATTGGCAAAGACAGTGATCTGCATTATTTTTTAAGCCTGCACAATTTGTTAAAACTGGATACAATACTTTTACAAGAGCATTATTAATCGTGAAATCTATTACGTGATAAGAATGAATGTAGACTTCCCTTTTTGGATCCAAATGGACCATAAAACCCCAAAGTAATTCCTTGCTATCAGCTGGTCTTCTTTCATTAATCTTTAGAATATTGCGGTTGTAATGCCAAAACAGTCTAAATTATTTCTACTTTTATTGTTCTTATGATATAAACTTTACATTTGGGTCAGGGTAATTATGGCGTTGGATTAAAATTTAGGTCTCCTTGACAAACTATACAACCCGTTATTTCCCCAAATGCTTGAGGAAATGCCCCAGAAAACGTTTCATTGACAAACGATTGCTAATGCCTGCTGTAATTTTGGCAAAGTCAGATATGCCATGAAACCCAGAGAAAATGTAGCTGAAACAAACCGGGTTCAGGCCCACGTGGAAGAAATTGCTCGCTCTGATGAAAAAGTAAGAAGAACATTGCCTGCCGCCGAGACCTGCGCACGAAATACAAGTTGCCGACGCCCAACTCTACCGACTCCACAGTGCCTTTGTAAACCACCTGAACTGCTCGACAACTTACGATTAACCTCACCTGACCGGCTGTTCATTATGTACGACAGCGTGCCAAATCGCAGAGATAGGATACTACCCTTTGCTACCGAACAAGGATGTGAACTTGCTGGAGCCGATAAGTAGTTCATTTAGGGTGATTTTTCATTATTTTCTGGCTAATTCTCCCAATTTTACGTTGTAAGGGCTCAAATTGGCACCGCCAATATTACGCCAATATTTGCCTTTCTTATGAACAATCGCGGAAAGACATGCTACGACCTGTTCAATGGCATTATAAACAAGGTGGATGTCATTGGCGTCGAGTAAGGTGTGTAGAGTATCATGACAGGTTTTGAGGATACCGTACTGCGTGGAGTTAATCTGTTTTAGGACGAGGTATCCGAAGTAGTGGTAGTTTTTATCATGTCGGACAATGCCCCTGGGGAAAAGTAAAGGAACTTGGCTTCATAAAACTTCACAAAAACGCCTGCAGTGAAATTTTAGATGGATTAGCATTTTTTACCCTGGACGAGGTGGGGTAAGAGATTAGGGTATCGCAGAAGATCGCCCGTGAAGAAGCTGCAGAACTTGTGGATGATTTTGATGCAACCCTTGTTTTCGGTTGGTATCGCCAATGCATCGACATTGACCGTATGCAGCTAGTCCGCGTTCCGCCTACACTATGGAGCCAGCAGAAAGTAACGTTAAATGGAGAGTACCACTTAGAAAATATATGACAGTTGTAACCAGTGCTTTCAAACCTTGCCCAACAGTTATCACCCAGATGTTCAGAATTCGTCTCGTCCAATGGTTCCATATGGAGGAATGTTGATGCCACCATCCTGGGACAGAACCCCATCCGATAGGTTCCTGAAAAACAGTTTCCTGACGAAACAACCAACGGATGCACCGACGCCTATCATAACTTAGCCAAGACAGGATTCTTGGGCGTAAAAACATTGAAGAGTTTCTGCTGGTTGTTGGGCAAACTCCCGTCTGCAACATCGCCAATAAATGATTCGCATTTATGATTGAGTGTGTCTTTAACAATGATTTTATATGAAATATTGCTAAGATCTTGATTGCACTGGTTTCATTGCATGTAAATATTTTTATTATGCGACTCCATATTTCTTGTTTTATTACATCTCAAATTGTACAACATCACTTCTTTCCTCTATTCAGCAAGGCTTTCAGTCATTCCCCTAAATAAGGTCTCATATCCTATACTCCTCCACTTCATCTTCGTGAGTCCCAATGATGACCATAATTTATGAATACTGCATGCATTTAGCTTATATTGGATCATTGGTATCATCTAGCCGTACCGCAGACCTCAGAATATCAATGTTCTAATGAGGCTCGAACTCGCGATCTTTGGGTCATGGGCCGGGAGCTATAACCACCATTCCATTCAAATGATCTGATGACATAGTCATTTCGTTTTACTTTTTTGAAACTCCCTTTTTTTAATCAAACAATTGATTGCCGAAGAAAGAAGGAAAGAATGGCAAGATCTAATTGAAAGCACACGTACGACAAAGAACAGCAAAAAGGCATGGACCACCATAAAGCGCCTCAATGGGGACAATGTTACCCATCCTGCCGACACGTTTCATCCCAAACGATGTAGCAAAACAACTTGTTACCAATGACAAATCAGGGCAACGACGTAAACCATCAGATCTGCACCATTCCACTTTGCTATCGAAAATGGACCAGAATATGTCGTTCTTAACAAGACCTCTCGTAATAGAGGAGCTCCTATCTGGACTGAAAGACCTGCAGAAAGGTAAAGCCCCGGGCCCAGATGACATTCTCACAGAAATGCTCGCTTACCTCGTCAAACGAGCATTAAAGTGGCTTTTGGAAATGCTAAACCGATGTCTCTCCAGTTTGCAGATCCCAACAGTATGGAGAAAAGCCAAGGTAGTAGCCATTCTAAAGCCAGGGAAAGATCCAATGTTTCCAAAAAGCTCAAGACCAATATCACTGCTATGTATAACATAAAAACTGTTTGAGAGACTGATTCTCAAAAGAATAAACCCACTGATAGAGGAAAACCTCACTGATGACCAAGCTGGTTTGCGTCAGGGACGATCCTGCCCTGTTCAACTTCTCAAGCTCACTCGGCATATTTAGGACGGATTCCAATTTAACCTTGTTACTGGTGCTGCATTTGTTGATCTGACAATGGCATACGATACAATCCAACATCGGTTGATGATCAAGAAAATGTATGACATGGCGCAAGATCTAAAACTTTGCAGGGTCATACAGAGTATCTTAACAAATAGAAGGTTCTATGTGATCATGAATGACAACAAAAGTAGGTGGTTTTCTCAAAAGAATGGACTTGCACATGGAAGTGTCCTTGCTCCATCTCTTTCTAATAAATACACCAATGATCAGCCCAATCAAGCCAACTGTGAACGTTTTATCTATGCAGATAATCTGTGCATAAAAACACAATAGAAGAGCTTTGAGCAGATTGAACACACTCTCGAGTCTGCACTCCAGGAGATGATTGTGTATTATCAACTAAATCATTTGAAGCCGAACCCTAGTAAACCCCAGATATACAGCTTCCATCTCAATAACAAGGCTGCCAAACATTAACTCCGGGTATACTGGAATGAAGAACTTCTAGAGTTCCAGCCAAATCAAGTCTATCTTGGTGTTGCCCTCGATCAGACACTGTCCTTCAAGAAGAATATCTCTAGCGTCAAGGCAAAAGTAAAAATCCGAAATAATCTTCTGCGGAAGTTGACCAATAGCCGCTGGGGTGCCGAACCAAACACCATTCGCACCACAGCACTAGCACTACATTTTTCCACCGCGAAGTATGCATGCTCTTCATGGAGAAGACCTAGCCATGTCAAGTAATTTTATGCAGCCCTCAATGAATCCGTTGCATTAATATGGGGTGCATAAAATCAAACCCGTGCCATGTCTCTACGCCATTTTCGGTATTGCTCCACCCAACATTCGGAGGGAAACGATTAGCAAGGCTGAAAGAAGCAAAGTCGGTGCAAACGAGCGGCACCCTCTTCACTTACAACAACCTGCTCGAAAGCGCCTGCGATCCAGAAAAAGCTTCCTGGGTGCCACTCAACCTCTAAACCACGAACCAAAGGAGGAGATGGAACAGGAATGTTGGGAACAGTGAAACAAGTATGGAGAGGCTGGACAGCAATGAATTGAGAGGGGCCTTTTACCAAACGAAGAACTTGACAGTGGAAGTGGGAAAAATTGGATGGTATGAAAGACCCTGAATCTCATCCGAACCGAAAATGAAAGATACGTGACATCCCTCAAGAAGTGGGGCTTCACTACAACAGATACCTGCAGTTGTGGATCAGTACAAACAATGCCCCATCTTCTGAACTGTCCCACTACACCAGGCTGTCAACCAGCTGATCTGGCACTTCCTTCAGCGGAGGCTTTGGATTGTGCACGTTTCTGGAGTACAAGAGTCTAGCAGGGGAAGAAGAAGAAGAAGAATTAAACAATGGCCATGACGGGACTTAAGCCCGCTACCCTTGGAACATGCTGTCTTGGGACATTTTGTCCAGGAAACATTTTTTACGGGCATTTTCTCGGGTATATTTTGTCCGCTCGCTCTTTCTTCTCACAAGAACCCTTTACCAAACCCTTAGACACAACTACACGTGTTTTTGTGCCCTCGTTTACGATAGTCATGTTCATCTTTCACATCAGCAAGTAGATAGAAGTCTACACTAGGTTATTTATCGCAGTGGCAAATAATTTGCTCTGTTATTGAAGTGAAAATATGCCTTCGTTGCTCTCAATCTTCCTGAACCTGCCTGTGTCAAATCTCGTGTTTCTTTAACGTGTAAAACAAACATTACCCATTCAGTCAGGCAAGAGAATTTTGAACATTGAAACACTGCCCATCAAACGGCAGTTAATAAAAGCAGGCACATCGATTTTTTAACTGATGACCTTTGTTCATCTTAAGTACCATTTTATACCTCAGTAACACGTTTTATTTATCCCACTGTTTGTATTATCACTGCCTCATTTAAATGTTTCAACCACAGTCCTGTAATATACCGCAGTGACAAATTTTATTTGTGCTATACCTGCATTGCCACTATGTGTTGTCTATTATTCGAATTTTTCAATCATAGATGGTTGAAAACTTTCTGTTGCTTTTCCATTCCAATTTCAAAGAAGTGCAGTCACACGGCTTTTAATGGATGGATGGATGGGTAGATGGATGGATAGATAGATAGATAGATGGATAGATAGATAGATAGATAGATAGATAGATAGATAGATAGATAGATAGATAGATAGATAGATAGATGGATAGGAAAATAGATATATATCAATGTAACAAAATTTCAAAAACGTTGTACTTGACTCATTTTTGTTGACGTTTCTGAATTAATTTTTTGCGCTGATTCCAAATATGCTATTTGTTTTTCTGTAGTATCGTTCATTTTTCACAAGTGTCAACTTTGCATCTCTGGTACCTGGCATTTTTTGGTGCCTTCATTTTTGTCAGGAGAAGTGATCACGCAACAAAAACAACAGATTTGCAACCATTAATCTTTATAAAGTTCAACTTCAAAGGAGCGCTGCATGCTGATGTTAACTGATCAAACATAAACTTATATTGAGCCAACTAGATCTCTAAGCTTCCTCTCTAGGCTCCTACCATTTTGCTAATTAAGTGCGATTTGATTGTTTGTTTATTTAGCAAGCACCAAATAAGAGCAATATGAACAAAGCTGTTGATGTGCAATGATCTTTAGTGCAAAGTTTTGTGCAGCACAATAAGTATGATTACAATCACGCGAAAGGTGATCAGAAGTCAAGCATTGCCCTTCGCTTCATAACTGCTTCATATTTTGTGGATAGTTTCCTCCACATTGCTCAGGATTCATTTTGGGATATTAATATTGCTTTTTCCTTAATTTTACGATGTCTAGCACAAATATGACGTGCATGAACTCTCACAACAATTTCTGTTACGTTTGTGGGTATTACATTGCCAGAAAGCACGTCTCTTATAAAATCATGAAAGAGAATAAGTCTTCGGTAGCCTATCGACTGTACTTTGGAATACCAATGGGCAATCAGGATAATCCATGGGCTCCGCGTGTCATTTATGATACGTGCCGATCAAGCCTTAAAGAATGGCTGCAAAATATAGGAAGAGTAATGCCGTTCGAAATTCCACGAGTATGAAGAGAGCAAAGCAATTATCATGACGATTGTTTCTTCTGCATGATCGATGTTTCAAAGTATAGGAAGGGTAAAGGAAGAACATCTCTTCATTATCCTGACATTCCGTTATCCAGAGTGCCTGTTTCTCATGATGAGCAACTACCAGTACCGCAACCTCCCGAAAATGTAAGTACGATGTATCTAGTGATTTCAGCAGTGCGTTTCACAAATCAATTTGGGGATTTTAAGCAATAATTATTATAATCATAAATCTATCTTCAAGTATTTTATCACTAACTAATTGCTTTCACTTTGTTTTCAGTTTATAACTGTAATGAGATATCATCTGATGATTCAACAGCTACAAGTACTGAAGTCTATCGTCCAACGTGTAGCACTAAACCTCACTATTCAAATCAACAGGAACTTGACGATCTGATCAGAGATCTAGGTCTAACTAAGTCTGGAGCTGAGTTACTAACATCTCGATTAAAAGAATGGAATTTGTTGAAAGGAGAGTGTAAGGTGTCTGTGTACCGAAAGCTTCATGCTGTGTTTGAGAGCTTTTTGATGCCAGTAGTGATATGTGCTATTGCAACTATATAAACGGGTTATTTGCTGCTATCAGATACGAACACGAGCCTTCCGAATGGCGTTTATTCATAGATAGCTCTGTAAGGAGTTTGAAAGAGGTTCTATTACACAATGGCAACAAATACCCATCAATTCCTCTTGTTTATTCCCTACACAAGAAAGAGAATTATGACAACGTCAAACAGCTCCTTGAAAACATCAAATACAGCTGTTTCAAGTGGGATGTCTGTGGTGACCTGAAGATGATATGTTTTTTATTGGGACTACACGGTGGATGCACGAAATATTCATGTTTCTTGTGCTTGTGGAACAGTAGGGTAGACAAAGAGCACTATGAAGGGAAAGCGTGGCCTTCCAGGGAAGATTTGCAACCAGGAAATTTGAATGTTATCCAGCCTGCTTTGGTGGACCGCAAGAAAATTCTGTTACCTGCTCTCCATATTAAGCTGGGACTTGTCAAACAGTTTGTGAAGGCATTAAGTACAGAAGGACCAATTTTTAAAGAGATTAGGTCCATGTTTCCTAAGCTGTCTGAGGCAAAAGTCAAAGCAGGCGTTTTTGTTGGACCAGAGATTAAGAAGATGCTGGAATCAGATAAACTCGAAGCTGTAATGAGCGACAACGAACGGGACGCCTGGAGCGCTATTCGAAATGTTGTCTAGGGCTTCCTTGGTAACAAGAGAAGTCGAAACTACGAGACTCTTGTCTCACAACTTGTCACAACTTTCAAGTGCATGGGATGTCGCATGTCCTTGAAGCTGCACCTTTTACATTCACATCTAGACTTTTTTCCTTCCAATCTGGAAGCTGTCAGCGAGGAGAATGGCGAATAATTTCATCAAGATATCGCTACCATGGAACGTAGGTATCAAGGACGATGGGATGCCACAATGATGGGAAACTACATATCGTCAATAGTGCGAAGTGATAAATTGGAGCACTCAAGACAATCACATTCGGCAATGTTCTTCCAGCTATAGAGCACACATTTACTACAGTTACAGGTGTGACAGCATTTTCTCTCCGTACCTATGCTATGCTTAATAACTAACATTAACTTTACATAAGCCTCACAAATTTAGGTGAAAACTTCTCACAATCGTGCAAATGGTGTAAACTTGCTATTTATCATAATAAAACCATATTGTGGTTCATTGTCTTGTTGTAATGCATTTGTGTTAGGCTCATATTTCGGGTAATTTTCAGTATTTTTCAAAAAGTGACTACTCTCAGTATTAAAGAAACGAACGATGGTTGAGAAAAATAAATGTGATTTTCGGATTCAGCGCACAAAAATACATTGGAAAACATCAAAAAAGTTTGTCAAGCAAAAATGCTGTTACATTGTGTAATTAGGTAGATGTGTGGATAAATAGGTCGGTAAATGAATAAAAACAAACATATGTATTGATAAACAGAATAATAGATAAACAATAAAAAAATAATAATCGAAAGATGACTGTTGAACTGTCCGTTATTTCGGATCCTCTGGTCAGCTTTTTCCAACAAAAAATGTCCAGTAAATTAAAGGATGTAACAGACACTTGTCCAGCGGTATCCCCCCTTCAACCTTTGGAATAGTATGGTTGTGTAACTTGGTATTTGATTCTCAGACAAAACAACGACAGTAAAAGCTTGATAGAAACATTAAAGTTTAATTGTGCCGAGAATACTAACAATCGTAGTGGACAGCTTGTACATCATGCTTCAAGTATTTATATTACTGTTGTTGAGATTTTCTTTGGATACTGGAGGTGTTCATGGAGTTAAGATTGTGGTGATGCATATGCCTGGCCTTAGTCATACATTAGCTACGACTACATTTGGACTGGAGTTATCTAGAAGGGGTCACGAAGTAAGCTGTCTATTCCTCTTTTTTACCATTTTATCCAGCTTCCGTTTTGGTTCAGTTTGCTTACAATTTATGTCAGATAAGTAAGAAACACATACTTAAGAGGGTATACCATGGGGTTTTTATGAGATTTCTTTTTATAAGAATTACGAAGAACAAAATTGTCAGAATACCTTAAGAATCATGACCAGCCTCAAGCTATATGATATGTTTTGGGGAAAGGATCATTTTCTGCCCCTCCCTTAAGAATCAGGATTAAAAAACTAAAAAGAAATTGGTCACGTGGACTCGAATACCAAGTTTCATAACTTTTATCCAGGATAAGAACAATTAAGACAAAAGATATGGATATTGTGAATGAAATATCTTTGTGTTCTCTGTTTCCCATTTTTACAATTTGTATAAAAACGGGTGGTTTTCACTGTTTCGGTTCAACTTTATGGTCTGGAGATAAAGAATTAATTGATATACTACTATTTTTTCGTCAGTTTGTTTCACAAGTCGATATTTTGAAAAATACAACCAAGGATAAGTTGAGCCTCATACCTAAATTTCCAGCTTAAGAATCATTCATTTAGGAATTAAATATGCTGGTTTTCTCAGGAATAATTAAGAATCACAAATATTTGAGGATAAAATTGACAGAATTCTTTAGAATGACAATGCTCAGATTTAAGCTGTGTAATTCTTAAATTTGTGTACGCGATTTATCGAGTTCCAGTTACATGGGAAGAGCCAAAAGCGTAATATGATCATTCAGACCCAAATAATTTTCATTCACAGATTTTACAATGGAGAAGTGATTGCAGCTAAGATTTTTTTGTCATCTAGAAACCACAAAATTAAATGGCACCGGAACTAAATCTTAATGCTGTATTTACGCAGCGTACAACGTGTTCAGAGATGGCACAGTGATCTGTAAAGTGGATATGCTAAGTGAAAATGGAGTGCAAAGCGCGATGAGTTTGAGTTAGGGGGGATTAGGGAGTGGAAAAACTAAGATCAGACCCATATCATTGCTGAAAAACGCATTTTTACGAAAGAAAGGTAGAAATCATTCTTTTCGAACAAAGAACAGATAACAAGACAACGACTTGCACTTTATACTCATCAGAAAGATTTTTTTACAAATGGCATCAATTTATAAACAAGCTCTTTTTACAAAGAATATTTGGTGATACTTAGGTTTCAGAGAGACATTCTCGACCTTCCTTTAACCTCCATGAATGATAGAAACAAATAAAAAATATCAGTTATCAAATTTAAAAATAAAAGATAGCTGTCTGAGGAAAATATATTTATTCTGTATGTCTTAACTATAACTGAGTCGTAGATAAATCCGAATAAAAAACTTCCCGAAATTAAGGTCTCTATTCTTATTATTGACAAATTCGTCCGCATAATTGGTATACGATTAGTTCGAGATTTGTGGCAATGAAGAGTTGCAAGACTTCTGAAACCTTCTTGTATCATATTCTATTGAAGCTATTTCTTGAGATGCTTTGCCATAAAAACGACCGTTCACCAGTGGTACGTATGGCGGGATTAACATGAAGTAGCTTCCTAATTATATAAAATTAACGAATGATGAAATTAACGCCAAAAAATTAACGCGGGAAAAAATTATCGCAGTTTCTTGAATTTTTACATAAGGTGGGAGAAAATTAACGCGGTTAGAAAATCTTTTTCCTTTCATAATCTTCCTTTAAAAATTACAAAGCCTAACTAAATGGGTTTAGGGAACGTCCAGTGTTGTTTCTGGCATCTATCACTGCTTGTGTGATGCCTGCAGCTTTCCATCCATTGACAATAGTTTCGACCCCCCTTGTGTACTTAAAATGATCGTAGAAAGACCCCATGAGTTTACCGTGGATCGGCTTTAGGGTCGACAATTTTAAGTCGATATCGATAGTAGTTACATCTCTTGTAGGGTTGTCACTCAGCTCTGCCATGATGCGCTCGGAGTAGTAATTGCTAAAGGCAATCTTTTCTTTCCGTTTGAAGATTGTATTGATTGTCAAATCAAGGGTTGCTGTAGGTGGGTCATATTTTTTGGGACCATCACCGTCACAATATTCAGATCTTCAATGCATTTTTTACTACATCGGATGATTGGGCTTTAAATGCATCCCAAATTAGCAATACCTTAGCATCGTGTGGTAAATTCAACTTTCTTCTTGTTTTTTCAAGGGTCGATAACTTTTTTCAATAAACGAATTGTTTTAGTTTCATTGCTCCAGTGGGTTTCATTAAAAGATAGGCAAAACCCTTCAGGAAATGGCACAGATGGTAACGATCTAGAGGTTTTCCTTTTGTAAATGATTTGGAATGGTAGAATATCCCCTTTCTATGTTTCTGAAAGAGTAACAGTGATGCACCTTTTATCGGTTGCGCCTTTTTTTGCAACATGTTTCTCTCCCTTTTTGCCACTGTTATGTTATCTGTTGGCACATACTTTGTAGGAATTTGGTCCACGTTGACAATAAACTCATCTGGAATGTCAAATTTCCTTACTGTCTCCATGATGTCATTCAAAAACAAGCATTTTACTTCTTCCCAAGCTGCACGGTTAATCTTTAGTCGCGATGTTGTGACCATTCTTCGTGTGAGATTCATTCGATTATACAAATACCGTACCCAACCGCTTGATACATTAAAGTCCAAATACTGTCCATATTTGGGGAGATTTATCGCATTAATCCCATAAGTACACCATAAACAACAGTTCGGTTAACATTTCCACCACCCTCACGCAGGTGCCCCAAGAACTTTCGTAGCTTCAAGTCAAGTTCGTCAGGGAGGGTCAGTGGCCTTCCACGTTTTGCACTGACAACAGTTGGTTTTTCAGGAGCTTTATCCGTAATTTGAGAACGATACTTTGCAAGCCATCCTCTGATTGTGCTCCCCGTGAGGTTTGGAAAATCATCAATAAAATTCTTTACCGCACGCGCTGGTTCATTTCGATGGGCAAATGCAGCTATTCTCAATTTATCCTCTTCCCTGTACACCATTCGTCTCTTTTAGGACTTCCTTCTGCTTCAAAAATCCCCTCACAAACATTTTTTAGTTCGTTTTCAGTTAATCTAGTTTTTTCTTCAGTAAAGTGTTCCAATACATCTTTATTTGCGTTTGTAGCAGCACTCGTGCCATTAGTTGAAGGCTTAAAGTATGACAAGAGCTTTGTGTGGCGTCTCATTCTCAACAACAAGAATGGAAGACAAGCACGCTTGAATTTGTACTTGTTATTTTTGGGGGTATTGCGCAATCACGAAAACATTCAAAAGAATATTCTACCAAAACATTCGAAAAATGATTAGAAACTTGTGTTGTGAAGCTGTTGCATTGCTTTCGAAAGACTTTCTTTTCGGTAAAATTTTTGGTGTAAAAAGGACTTAAACAAACGAATTGGAAGTTCTGTATTCATTTCAATTTACAGCTGGTCTAAGAGGCTTTTACGTGCATAAAGAAACTGTAAGATGGAAGCCATTCAAAGGTCAAAAGATTTTTTTTTCAAACGAGAGATGGCTAACAAACACGACCGATTTGCTGTTGCTGGAAAGGTCATGCTTCCTAATAAAATTGCTCCCATTACTGTGGGCTATATTCCTGGGGAAATAAGCAGGTTTGCATGGTATGCAATTTTGGGAGGTGCACAAATATCAGGCGAGGTGATCGATGAGAAGCATAAGCCTTCTCCCCTTCTACAAGGCGGGCTAGAGATCATGATGCATGTTAAAATTGAATGGAATAGCGAAACGAAGTTGGCAATATTCAAATCAAAGATTGAATCCATACAGTATCCTATACATGAGGATTATTTGGACGATTCCAAAAAATTTTGGGTGAATTACTCACGGAGTTTAAAAACTTGGAAACAGCGATGATGAGGATGCATCTGAAGAGGTTCAGGATGAAAGCGGAAATGATTGTATTGTTCTAGATTGATTGTAAATTTCTTATTTTCTGTTAGTGACTCTTTTGCATGCAAATACATTTATCCCTAAAACAGGATTTTTACATCTCTTTTTTCTCCTGAAAGTTTTTTCAAAGGAAGCCGACAGCATGGTACAAGTCACGTGTAAAGTTTCCATTGAGTTTATTGAATTTTTGTTTTGAATGAAACGCATAAACGTAAAAACGTACAAAAATTTTGGGATTCCCGCAGAAAATTAACGTTATTAAAATTAACGAACACAAAAATTAATTGGTGACTAAATTAACAAATGTCAAAATTAAAGCAGATATAAAATTAACGCGGAAAAATTAAAAACCGCGTTAATTTCATCATTCGTTAATTTTGTATAATAAAGTAACAAATAATTACATCATTCTTTATTAGGCTACTTTCTGCTTGTAGTAACTGTCTTACTTTCTACAAAAATCGTCCTAACACATAGTTACTAATACCTTCTTTGAATATGAACGCCAACAATCTGAATTGAGACAATAATGTGAAGGTATCTACATCACCGCTATAGTGAAGCTTCAAAATTCGAATTCCGCCCCAAAATCTTGAGATATCAATACCTTGACTAGAAGTGATTCGAGTTATTCATATGCTTTTAAAACTTGGCTGACTAAATCGTAAATCAATCGAGTGTACTATAAAACCAAAAGCTCTAAACTATATCCTTCTGAATTCATCTCTGGCGGCTTCAGGTAACAATGGTTCATATTTGCCTTCTTCATATTGTGTTGGACGAATTCTTTTCCTTGAGAGAGGTTCCTCATCAATTTCCCCGTGCTTGTTTTTCCTTTTCAAAACCGTGTAATACCATAGCATAAAGTAGTGTTCAATCTGCATTTCCTGGAGTAAGTTCTTAGTTAAACATCCTACGTTTCTGCTCAGCAGTCGAGGAAATTTTGGACTCTTTCAAAGCCTTTGGGTTTATATCACATATCTGTTATGCTACACCAGATTTCAACCCTAGCACATTTGTTGTTTAATCGTAACATTGACCTTGACATGCATCTGATGGGTTACAGTATTACAAGAATATCTCTTATAGCAAGTACAACTGTGTTTGGCCCAATATTAGGGATGTTGTAAAGCCCCAGATACTTCGTAAGCATATCCAGCTTGCCGTCTACCCAAAAATGCAAAACATGAGCTGTTTTCTGTTTGAAATGTCGGCCCATTTAGGTCATCGTAATACCAACAACGTTTGGCCTTATATCAGCTCCTAATTTCCTGATAAAATGGTGTGACATTTGAAGGTTTGTTTTGAATCTCGTGACTTGTGCAGGTATCCTGGAGTTTTTTTCAAGCTAATGGCCTAGTTTAGGATCATCTAAATTGTGGAGTTTTAACAGGTGCATAAAATTTGATTCATTACCTGTATTTTCTTGAAAGGCAATGCCTTGTAAGCCTCCTAATCACAAACATTATGATTTTCAAGAAGCAGCGACGGTTAGTTTGCAGCAATGACTTCGCAGCGTCATTTGCCATACGAATCTGCACATTTTGGCACAATGAGTTCATAAATCAAAGCTGTTTGCGAGATTTTGACTTCGATGTTGACGAAATCTCTTTTAAAGCAGCTCTAAAAGTTTGACATTTGACTTTGATCTCCACAAATGTAATCAACTTACGTGGCCTTTCCAGTCAAGGTAAGACAACCAAGGGCATCCACTGAAACATTTTGGCAGAAAGTGTGTTAGCTAGGATCAAATTTTCCTCTTCAAATATTGATAACTTTTTTGTCCAAAGAGTGTGTTATTTGAACTGTTTCAGACAGCAGAGGTAAAGCAGCACGAAAAGATATCGAAGGAAAAGGATTATTGGCGGTTCTTGTGGCTTTGGTGTTTCGTGTTTGGAAACAGTGATATCTGCTGCGCTGGCTCCTGTAATTCAAAAGAAGATCAACATTTGTTAAAACGTCCTGTTTTTAATTTCATTTTCAGATGAGATGGTGTCTGCTTTCATCTTTTAATATCAGTTTATAAAGAGGAGCCGTGGCTTAGTGGTTAGTGCCGTGGCTTAGAGGAGCCGTGGCTGAGTGGTTAGTGCATCTGCATAGTAACCAAGAGTCCCGGGTTCGATTCCCCGAGCTGTCGAGGAGAATTTGGAACTTTGCAAAGTAAAAAAAAAGCCATTGGTTGGCGTCAGGAAGGGCATCCGGCCAAGAAATTCCTCACTGCCAAATCAAAGTCCCTTTGAAGGGCACCGTCTGAGCCCCAGTTACTGGGGAAAAATGACGTTAAAACTAAAAAAACAAAAAAAACAAAAAACAAAGAGGTTCTTTAATATAATGGTGATCGCTTCTTCTCATCAGAATTACACAAGCCTTTTTTCTTAAAAACGGTTGTTTTGTTTTTTTTCCTACCATACTTTTCACTCGATTTTTCTCCTCTGTCCTTATTCATATCTATCATGTAACGTTTTTGGTTTGAAGCTCAATTATTGAAAACGTACGGAAGATGTCAATTTATCACCTGCAAAGACTCTTTAATAAAGCCATATGGTATCTCAAAACGGGGTAGATAAATGATGCAATCCAACAAACGAGGGAGGCATGTGAATGATTTAATCCCCTAAGTAAGTGTCCTTAATGCAATTAGCCAAATTTTAAAAATTCAGCTAAGTGCTAATTATTTTCAAAATGTTGCAAACAAAACTTGGTTTGGTATGAAATAGTTGGTTGCGTGGAGTAGCGATCCACATAGCTTGGTTGGTAACATGGCAAAGCGAACCATGTGAGAATCATCTGATGGCAAGGATGGGTGTAATTACGTGTCTTCATCTTTTTCTCACACTCTGTCGATACTGTTACACATATCTCGACTTTTCTATAACATTTTCTATAGATCTGTTATCTTTCGTCTATGACTTCCTGATCTAAGGTGGTGGCATTTGGCCAATGTTGCTGGGGAGCTATGTCATAAAAGCTATCTCAAAGTGAATTCCCCGAAATAACTGATATGGTCTTCGACTGATGATCCACGATTTTTTACATTTCTGTACACTCTAATGTTCTATTCCTCAATTCAATTTTTGTTATTGTCGTCGTTCTGTCCATGTCCTGTTTATGTCAGTGCCTCGTTGTTTTTGTTTAATTTTGCCGTTTAACATCGACGGCTATGAGCTTAGCACTCATACTATATATATATATATATATATATATATATCTGTGTGTGTGTACTAATTAGTCTAATTGCAGAACATAAAGGTGCAAAAATATTCATTCTGTTCCAGTAGCCTGTATCTTTAGATGATGGTGTTTAAAGCATGTCTGATCATATAAGAAATGTGATCATAAAGTAATATTTGTGACAATGAACAAGTTTATTTCTTTGACTTTGGTTGCTTACAAACATGCTCTTACTTCCTTACACCTTTTCTCAACATCTCTCAAGCCTTTAATGCTAACTCCTTCTTTTAACCGATATTATCCTCCAATATTTTTCTTTGTTTTCTTCCCTCGCTTTAGTTTGCACTGTGCCTTGCATGATGGTTTTTGAGAGTATCATTAAACTTCTTTTAATTCCATTTTCAGGTCACAATTTTTACACCTCAAGGCTCAGTTCTTCAAAAACATAGCCCAGGCAATGACAATCCCCTAAAGACAATCATTGTTCCTTACAATCATAGCCTATTTGAGGAATACGCAAGATATGCACCAGTGGCCAAAAGTATTAGATCTGAAATTGTATCATACCAATTGATAATGCAGGTTTTAGAAGAGGTGTGTATTGCTTTAATAGATGACTCGACAGTACAAGAGTATACAAGAAAAGCAGATTTGATAATTGCTGAATATAATTTGGTATGCCCTGGCTTAATTGCGCATAAATTAGGGAAGAAATGGATAGCTTTATTTCCAACAAATTTGCCCGAACTACCTCTTTTTATTCATAAAGTCGCAATAAATCCAAATTTTTTTCCACATTCAAGGAGCGGGTTATCTGAAAAAATGACATTCATTCAAAGGCTGAAAAACTTTGCATTGCATCTAATTTTTCCTGTTTTAAACTCAAAATTGTTTGCTTTCAATAATTTTAAAAGAAAGTACGGCTTAGAGGACTTAGATACTATTGGCTCACTGTATACAGCTGAGATTGTTATTGCAAATTGTGATGATGTCATAGGGTACCCATTCCCTAGGATACCAAGTAAGTATTACCATTTAAATGCCATTCTACCTTTTAATTTTTCTATTTGAATTGTGTATGTTTACCAGTCTGCCATTTTGAGTTAAGTGGTGTTTTCTGCTTCGTTTAAATAAAACAGCCATATTTGCTTGATAATACTCAGGTATGCAATATACTTCCTGTGGATTACATACCAGGATACAAAGGAGGAAACGTTTAGATAATGCATGTTTCTAATTGTTTGGATTTTTTGGTTTTCTTTTCCAAATTAACTGTGTAAACCAGTTCGGTCCATACATATTTTCCGCTTTTTCACACACTAAAAAAGCCAATAAAAGACAATATATGATTGATAAAAAAACTTTTAACTGTGAACTAAATGTGAATAGATGCAGAGTAAACTTGAAACTAAGATATTTGGAACGACATGATTAACTCCGCTAAGTAAATAACGTTGTGTTTAATCTGCCATTTTGATATGGACATGTTAACATGATAAAATAATCTTCAGTAGCAACAAAAGGCTATTAATAGAGAGATTGCTGTAAATAATACTATCACCACTACAGAAAAGGCCTTTCCTGGAATCGTAACAAAGAGGTTAGCAAAACAGATACAAATATTAAAGGCTTTACAAACTACAAGTACAAAGTGTATTAGGACTGTAATGAGAGGTAATTTTGAATACCGTAATTATTCGATTGAGCACACAGTGCGTTAAAAAAATTCTGGGGATTCCAAAGGGTGCGCTTATTCAGAGGCTGCGCGTATTTGAGGGAGTGCGCTTATTGGAATAGTCAGTCAACTTATGAAGTACCAAATGTCAAAATTATTTTTATCAGTACAAACAGTACGAAGTAAACTTACAAAGCACTAAATGTCTAAATGTCTAAAATATCAGCGTCGACATCCATCAAGTTCAAAAATGAAATTGACAAATACAAAGATATCTGTAAACATATGAACATTGTGATTTACGCACATGATGTTAAAAACATAATAGAATATACTCACTAAAATATATGTTTTAGTGCTTTTATTCTTGACCTTCAATTTTTACTTTGAAAAAAGGGTGCGGTTGTTGAAAAGGAAATGTGCCAAAGAGGGTGCGCTTAATTGAGGGAGTGTGCTTATTAACTTTGTAGGGTTCCAATGGTTGCGCTTATTTGAGTAAATCGATTAGTTACAGTATATGTGGTATTACTGTCTCTCCACTGACCCATAAAAAGATGTTATCTTGAAAATACTCTCGCCTTTGGTTTCAGTAACGTCAGATCTTGAAAGTGTTACCGATAGGGATCTTTAAGTTACTGGCTTTATACCTTGGTTTTGACTAGACTCCACAACGTATCTTCCTGGTCTTAGTAGGTCTGTCATAATTTGTCTTTGGTAACTACAATATTCATCACGTGATCTGGTTGATTCATTCTAATAAGACTGACAGACCTGGAAACATTATATACAACCGTTTTTACTCATGACTTTGGACAGGTTGTGGAATTTTTTACAAAACTTGCTGATTCAGACGCAAAAAAACCTCTTTTGGATTTCTTTACTTCTGGTCCTGAGCATTGTACAGACTTATATTTTGTCCTTTTTGGATCTTTTGATGGTGGTGTTGTCATTGTAGAGGTTAAAGCAGTTGTTTTAAGCCCTGTTGATTAGCTAGGCTTTAGAAAATCGGATTATAACGCTGCAACTGAACTAATTTTGTTAAGTAAAGCATTGGTACTTAGTCGTAGTTACAAAGTCAGACCTCGTTCTCCTTTGAGTTTCGATGTTCATTGTTCTTCCGTGATTGCTTATCGCAGTCATTTCTATGTTCACTATTAACGTAATGGAACTGGTCAATTTCGCATTTCTTTTGGACTGGACTAGCAATACCTCTAGAAGGGCGCTAGAGGTATTGCTAAATCTTTCTATGCCGTAGGTGTTTGTGAATCTATTTCTTTCCAAAAACTGGGAAGTCGAGATTTCTAGAAGATTTTGAATAGTGTTTTGCATTTTGCCAAATCGATTATTCCTCCACTTTTTTATGGTGCTCCTTTCTCTATTTCCTTAAGGAAAAAGATTAATTTCTTTGATAGATTGTTTTCTGCCCAATTCTTCTCTAAATGAAACAGGCGGTTTTAGAAAGGAGTTTCCCTTGCAAACTAATCAGATTTTGAACTTTTATACTTTTTTACTCATTAATTCAAGGTTATTTACACAAATTATTTATGGGCCGGATAAGGGATGAGATAGAGTCTGCTGATTCCAAATGACACGGAAGATCTCTCCTAAGAAGTATAAAAAGATACACTTTGACGTATGAAAAGGATTCAAGCTTTTTAGAATATGCCAAAAGATTCTACCAAACATAAGACCCAAAAATAAGTATCTGGAGTGTAGCTAGGGTTATAGTGCACCATCGGTCTGTCACTAACGAAAAAAGACAAATACAATCTAAGGGTTTGTGAGGGTAACTACTGTGAGAAGATATTCTCCAGTGAACATACCTTGTTTGAGTTTTGAGGTAGTACACACACAGAGATGTACTATGATATAGCAAGAAGGAAGTAGAGGTAAAAAGGGTTCTTAAAACATAAATGCATGTCTCTGTTAGTACAGTAGATTGCTTTGGTATTACAAGAAAATGTTCAACTTCGATGAAAGGATACCACGTACACACTCTTCAAGAATATCAGCGTGTAGATAGTCAGCAATAACAAGTGACATTGTTACGAGGCATTTTATCAAGAATTGATTGAATACAAATGATACGAGGGTTACGAGCCTTGTTAAAGAAATATGACAGTTTACGTGGGGCAACCAAAGCCGGCCATCTAGCAGTGACATCGTAACAGGGTTCCGAGTACACTCTAAGTAAAATATGAAAAAAGGTGCATGGTTAGCATACATGATAACCATATTGCTAATCCTACAAATTCAATCCCAAATTTGTCTGTTAAATTAATCTGGAAGACCATATTGACAGGTTAATTTGCAGGAAAAGTAAAATATTATTATATTATAAAAAAGATTTTAAAAATTAGTAAAATATTACTATAATATACTTAAATATTATATATTTAAATATATTATAGTAATATATATACATGTATATATATATATATTATAGTTAGCACAGTGCTTGACATTCAAATGTCTAAATATTGTTTTATGAGAATGACTATTTGCAGGAGTCTTGTTATGCCCTATCTCTGAGTGGAAGGCACAAAAGAATAAGAATCAGTAGGGTCGTTTGAATGTCAAGGGTAAGGTGTGTCCATGGCTTCTTTACATACTATTTAGCTTGATAACGTAGGTTACCAGTACCACATAGTTGTCAGGTGATCGCCTTATCAGTCTAACAAACAGTTCACAAGCCTTACTACATCCTGGCCTCGAAGCGTTTTGTCTCGACTGATACTTCATCTTTATGTGTGTGACCTTTACGGGCTAATGATATGGTCCAAGTGACAATGGTACCACTGCCCAATCACCTCTGCGGACAATACCATCAACATATGGCAGCTCATTGCGCACATCAAGAAGTTTCCTATTTCCTCTGCTGGTCTGTTATTACTCTTGCCAATGTGAATGCAGTGAATAACCTTAACTAGGTCACCATCCTTACCAGTTGGATCATCCAGCCTTTCACGTATGAGAGGATTACAGAAAATCTCATTAACAAAGTCATATCATCTCCCACTGGTTCAAGTGTCTTTTGTCTTGGACTGTCCTTATCTGGAAAACATGTCTGGTAAAAAATTTTTGGTCTCAGAACTAATTTAACTAAAAATGAATATTGCAATGTCTTCAGTAACCATCGAGATAACCTGGAGCTTTCTAGGTCGAAGCCTTTAACATTAGGTAACGTCTCCATGCCGTCGTGATTCGGGATTGAGAATACAATCGCCAGTGAGCTTTTAGCTCCTGAACAGTATAATTTTTTTCATGTTTAGACAAGCGCCGAATAGCACATTCAACCAATTTAATTTCTCTTCCAATATGTTAAGATAAGGTACGGCCTACACTCTGTTCAGGCATTCCTTGCCACAATTTTGTCCCCTTGTGCGGTGCAAGCTTTTAGATAGGCCAAGGGAAGGGCATTTATGAGTCATTTCGTAGGGCTGGTAAATGCATTTTGACCATTGAAAGAATAGTCCCTTCTGCAACAGGGCATACAGAGGAGCAGCTAGTGGAGCAAAATTTTAAACATGTTCAGCATTAAACATACATGAACCTAGGAATGACTTGATTCGAGTAACATTATGAGGAACCCAATCTCCTCTATAACTTTTAAGACATCCTTTCTTAGGGAGAATCGCTTTGCTTGTCAACTTTCTACCTAACTAAGTGCTATCTTGAAGAGAAGAATGGCCCTTCTTAGGCTTCAGAGTCATACCTCTGTCTTGAACAATGTTAAGTACTTGACGTACATGTGTTGCAGATTTTTCTCTATTTCTATTGAAGATTAACATATCACCTAATTAATATACCACAGACGGTAAATTTGCAAACAGAGAATCTATGAGATTCTGAAATGCAGCTGGGCTGGAAGAAAATCCTTATAACCTATGCTTAGACTGGTATAGCCCTCTGTGTGTGGTAAAAGTACTACAGTGCCTGTATTGTGGTAACAGATGCAGTTACATGAAGCTATCAAATATATTGAGTGATGGAAACCACAAGGCACCAGCAATCTTAGTAATGAATGACTTCGCTTCTGGTTTGGGATATTGGAATGGTATGATAGAGCGATTAATCACAGAACTATTCACACACAAAAGAATAGCTCCAAATTTACGTCGAGCTACTATAACTACTTACACCCAAGGACTATGATTCATAAGCTCGATTAACCCAAACTTCCCCAGTCATCCAACTCATCATCTACTTAAGCTAATAAACCAAGTGGCAGCCTTCTAGCTTGCTGGATCACTGTTTTAGCAGTCTCATCCACCTTGATCTGGTGGGCACAACCTAGCCTAATCCATCAAATAGGTTCTTGTATGTAGTACCAATGTCAGCAAAAATGTGATGTTGCACTTTCTGTTCATTACCCCTTGCTGACCATTCTAATACCTTATCATCAAATAAAAACCCAAGTCTCAACTTTGGAAATAAATCTCTACCAACTAAAGAGAGATTTTGCTCAACGACTTGAAACTTATGTTGGATTAAATAGCCACTGTGATTCAATCTAAGGTCAATTTGACCCACAATGTTAATTTTATCACCTGTAAAACTGACTACAGACGGTAGCTCAACTATTTTAACCCTCAGTATAGGTAAGTAGAAACGTCTACAAACATCATGTGCTATAAAACAAACTGGGCTTTCGGAATCAAGTTGAAATGACAGCAGAGAAGTGCCCACGTAAGTGCCCACGCTCAACATCTTCGACAACATCAATGACAATTTATCGTCCATGTGATCTGAGGAAAGACTTGCCATCACAAAATGTTCTAGTTGTCCACATTCCAAGAACTCCTCTCTTTGACATTGCAGATGTAATCGCTTTTTTCCTAAGTTAGATGATATTAGCAGGCGTCCTTTTGATTTTGATAACTTGTCTGCCATGTACATTATTTATTTCTAGGCCACTCGAAAACAGATTATAAGCGCCCATTGCAGGCGAACAAGCATTTAGAAACAAGGTTTAAGTCAATTGATCCTTTTCTCACTTGTATCCCTGAAGCTACCTGCAACTCGATCTTTACAACGTATTTACAAAACCCCTTAAACCGTAAGTATGTGGTCATGATTCAAAAAGCTTTAGACGTTCAACGAATTCATTCTTATCTGAGTACTGTTCCGATAAACAGTGCTTGATCCTCTCGTAATTGTCCTGTCCTTAAGCTGGCTGGGTTTGTAAAATGTACGACAATAACTCTCAATAAATGATTACAGAACATCGAGTTAAATTACTTCCTTTGAGGTAAACATTTAATTTTATATATATTGTTTGAGATCCTTTGTTTGAGAAGTAAATAAATCAGTTTTTCTGACGATTCCTGCTAAATTTGAGGTCATATCAACGACTAATCTGCCTGTTCCTATGCCAATTTCTGGTCCACAATATAATGTCCCAGCTTTGAGCAGAAGCCACAACAGAATAAGAACTAGATGGCTCTTTTGGCCACAAAGTGACTTCAAAATCAAACTAAAACTTATTCACTCATCACAATCCAACATGGGGATCACCCCGATCTCTTTTGGCCTTTTCTACATTTTAACAACCAAGTGGCATGAGACTACGGTGACCTCTGATTGGATAATTTCACAAAAGGGGGTCGAACGGTTTACATAGAACTCCAGACAGACTAAGTATAATCTTTGCTACAAGGTTAACTTTTTTAGGCTAACTGATACCAATTTGTAACAGCTGCTCCTATTTAGCATCAATAGATATTAAAAAGTCATCAGCCAGGGACAGGGTTTCTACAAGCTTGGTATAAAGCCCAGTTTCGTCTTCGTAATGCCATGCTATATACTTAATGAGGTAAAGGCCTGTTGAGCTGCAACCACCTCTTACCAAATAATATGAAACTAAGACTAAAAGAGCAGATTTGACTGCATCTGCAATTTTTTTTTAATTTCTTGTCGTCTTGTCAAACGTTTTGTTCCTTCCTTTTTTTCTTCTTTCAATCTTTTAAGTTGCAATTGATAATATAATTAAATCTAATAAAAAACAGTGAAAGACGTTGTTAGATTGCAAATCTACAATGTAAATGATAAAATAGGTCTGTTTTAGTTATCAAGGTCTACATTAAGGGGGCGGTAGTATGATATGGACCTCCTTCCTTACAACGAATTTTAATTAATACTTCACTAAAAATTTTCAGTAACTCGCTCATGACGCTAATAATAGGGTTAGAACTCTTTGAATTAGTACTCTTTGAATTAGTACTCTTTGAATTAGTGCTCTTTGAATTAGTGCTCTTTGAATTAGTACTCTTTGAATTAGTACTCTTTGAATTAGTACTCTTTGAATTAGTACTCTTTGAATTAGTACTCTTTGAATTAGTACTCTTTGAATTAGTACTCTTTGAATTAGTACTCTTTGAATTAGTACTCTTTGAATTAGTACTCTTTGAATTAGTACTCTTTGAATTAGTACTCTTTGAATTAGTACTCTTTGAATTAGTACTCTTTGAATTAGTACTCTTTGAATTAGTACTCTTTGAATTAGTACTTTTGGAATTAGTACTCTTTGAATTAGTACTCTTTGAATTA
>RDPX01000001.1:4257203-4274715 GCA_003991215.1 Morbakka virulenta | reverse complement strand
TCTTATTTCAGAGTGAAATCTGCAGAGCAAACCCCCAGTTGTATTTTGTTAAGTCTCCCGATTTTCAGACATTTGAACTTGGACAGTATGCTGACTGCTTCTGGTGGTATATCAAAAGCTTATGGCACAATGGGTTCTATATTATAGTTTTACTGTTGTGTAGAAAAATAGGTGTTACTTATCTGATTAAAGCTTGTGTTAAAGTCTTTATCTAACACTGGTGTTAATCTTCAGCCGAAGACAAAATATTTTGTTATGAGAAACGGTGATGTAACATAGGGAGTAAGTCAGTTTTTGTGGGAGAACATTTCTTGAAGGGGGTTCAAGGCCCAGCTTTGACGTAGTAGTTTCTTAAACAATCCTTGTAGGAAAAGAAGGTGGATCTGCATCTGTCCCCGTTATTTGTGTCCAATTAACCCCTTTGTCTGGCACCGTTACAGTTTTCATACAGAGAGAGTTCAGAGAAATGATGAGGGCGCTAGACAAAACTATTATGCAAAGTGCTAAGAAGTCACTTTAAAATATACGATGTACAACCATACAAAGGCCATCAAGGAGGAATGCTGTCATGTTCAATTCGAAAAATATTAAAACCAAAGAGCATTATGTGTATGACTGTGCCTACTTGAGGAAACTGTGTGTTATATCTGATATCATATAGTTACTGTGCTCACGTTATTTTGACACTCATAAAAAATTGTATGAATTAACTAAAGAATCCAATACAAAGTGTAAACTGTTGACAATAAATTTTACTAGAGAATTGCAACACAATGGCAAAGACAATTACGTAATAGAATTGCTTTAGAACTGTGATTTAATCACATATGACGTACACTGTTGTGTGAAGGAAGTACTTTGTGTGAGGAAAATCCTTGAACGGTATCAATAATAATGGATAATAACACTGGCCTGCGTTGAAAAACTCTTTTTTCAAAGGTCGAAGGTTTTTCAACTGATTTGTATATTTTTTGGTGCACTGAATCCAGAAATACCATTTTCTTTGGTCACGTCAAGTTTTTGAGATATAATTAGTGCACCTTTTGACCCTTGAATAGTACTCAGGTTAACCAAAACAGGACTGTAGCTGGCCCAATCTTTGTTGCTATGTTAAAAACGAAACTGGAGCAGCCTCAATCTAAAACCAAACTTGCATCGGTCTCTAGCTTTAGGAAGCTGAAAGTGAAACTTTTTCTGTTTACAGCTGGATGGTCATCTATTGTTTAACAGAGCTGACCTCCGGTCAATGTGACTTGAAATCGCAACAAACGGATTTAGTTCTTTTATTTAGTATTTTAGATCAAGAGAGAATGGATTCTAAATGTACGAATCATACTGGCAGGTTCTGTTATATATGTGATAATGTGATTTCTCCTAATTGCCTTGCACAAATAACTGATTTTGTAAAGAAGGCATATCATGCTCACTTTGGAGTTAAGCTTGGAGACCAGGACAAGCCATTTGCACCCCATGTTAGCTGCAAAACATGTGTTAAGAACTTGCGTGATTGGAGAAATAGCAAAAGGAAAATTATGCCATTTGCTGTTTTTGTGGTGTGGAGAGGGTGGTAAAGAGCATGTGACCCCTATTTTTGCATAAATAATCGCAAGAACCAACATTGTGTTCAGTAACCTGATGTTCCGTCTGCAAAAAGACCAGTCCCTCATGGTCCAGTCCTACATTTTCCCGAACAAGATATTGCAATGGAAACTAGCCCTGAATCGGAATCTGATAACACATATGACAGAACAGAGGACAAATACCTACCAGAAGAGAATGACCGGCCAGTGCCTCTAACACAAGCAGATCGCAATGACCTGACAGGAGACCAAAACCTCTCAAAGGAACCGGCACAGCTTCTTGGTTCTTGTCTTCGTGAGAACAATTTGCTGGCACCTCGAACAACATTCTACTGGTATCGAGAGCGTGAAAGAGAATTTTGACAGTTCTTCACAACCCAGAGAGACTCGTCATTGGTTTACTGCAGCAACATTGCTGATCTGATGAAATCAAAGGGGATGGACTATGTTGCTACAGAATGGAGACTTTTCATCGACTCGTCCAGCAAAAGTCTCAAGGCAGTTCTCCTTCATAATTTTCAGTTGCTACCTCCTCTGAACTACCATGATCATGGTTGGTTGACCTGTGGAGATCGTGAAGTTGTAGGATTGGTTTTAGGACTACAGGGTTGTTATACAAAGTATCCTTGCTTTCTATGCTTGTGGGGCAGTCGGGCTGCTGATCAACATTATATCAGACAAGATAGCCCGCCAAGACAAGGATTGGAACCTGGTTCGCACAATGATTAGTCCCGCCCTCTTGTTGAGTTAAACAAAATATTACTTTCACCTATGAAGAATTTTGTTAAGGCAATGGTCAGGGAAGGAAGAGGGTTTACTTTCCTTCAGCAGACGTTTTTTATTTAAGCTTTGAAAAGCTTAAGGCAGGCAATTTTGATGAACCTCAGGAACGCATTAGGGACTCAATGTCCGATGATGCGCTGGGTGCAACTGAGCTGTCTGGTTGGCTACCGCTTAACTTGGTAATTACAACTTTCGTGGAAACAACCGGGGTGCAGAATACTAGAAGGAACTCGACGAACTCCTGAGGAACTTTCAAACATTAGGGGCTTGTATATCAGTCAAAATGCACTTTCTTCAGTCTCCCTTAGACTATTTCCCTCCGAATTGTGGAGACTTGACTGAGGAGCAGGAAGAGCGTTTCCACCAGGACATTCGTGTCACAGAAGAACGCTAGTAAGGCCGGTAAGATGTGAGCTTTCTTGCGGACTAATGTTGGTGTTTGAAACGAGACGTGGTGGTTACCCATCACAGGAGAATGTCACTGAAAAGGACCTTCATCCATGATTATCTTTTGTGTTACGTATAATCTTTATTTTCTGAAGTCTGTAAATAAAATGCATGTTTTTTGTGATACACTAAATCCAAAATTAAAGGTAATAAATAGCACTGAAGGCCGTTAATAAGAATTCTTTTACAATCTCATATCTCAAAAACTTGACCTGGTTAGACAAAATGAGTATAATTTGTGGATTTTGCGTATCAAACTACCCTAGAATCAACTACCACATGCTTGACTGTTAAAACGTCGCAAGCCAGTGTAATGCTAATTCTAGTACGATGAGTACTACTGAAACAGCAACCAAAGTAAATGAAATTCATGCTTCACTTAAATCTAAACACTTTAGAGGGTGTTCTAACTGTACTAGTAACACTAATCCAATCTGTGGTGCAAATGCTAACCATACCCCATCACCTTGTAGCAGTCGCAGATGTTAGAATCATAAAAAAGGGGATTGCTTCTATACCAAGGGTGTCACAAAATTGAACAGATTTAACCAGTATCCAGAGTTAGGGATGCTCACAATATGACTATCAATAAAATCCTTGCTGCTATCGAACAAATTTGTGTAGAGATAAACGATATAGTTTCTGTTGATGGACGAAAACTATACGTCATTGCATATGTGTAAATGATGTCAATTTACTTATGCAGATTAATACTGCTTCTACCTAAATCTGTATTCACTAGTAAATTTAGTGATGTGTCTTTGCAAGGCAGTACAATAAGATTTAGGGGTTTACTGGTACTGAGATAGACCTCATTTAATTAATGTCTGTAATGGTATCCTACCACGAAGAGAAAGATGTTCTGCCTCCCTGTCTCGTGGAAGGTCCTTGCCATGGTTTGATGGGTCATGGATACCCGGAATCACTGAAGCTGGATTGTGCTAGTGCCTATAACATAAGTGGTTCTGTTCGAGATGATCAGTCTGAGGCAGATGTAATCCAAATTTTGGACAAATTCAAACATATAATCTAATTAATTAATTTCAAACATTCAACAACAGGAGTTGGCAAATTGAGAGGTAGTAATGCTGCTAAACTTGTCCAATTTAAACCATAAAATGTCCGTTTGGCTGTTAAGTCTATATTTAAGGATGAAATCAAAAGGCTAGTGAAAAAAACAACCATAAGCCTGCAGCCACTACAGAATGGCCTGCTGGTTTAGTGCTTTTACCTAAACGTAATGGATATCTCTGTGGTAATAAAAAACTACCATGAAACCTGCCCTAGAGGATATGGCATCATCACAAATGAAAATGGAAGAAATAATAAGCACTGCAAGTGGTCACAAGGGGTTCAGTAATTTCGATCTCAGCCATGCTAAGATAAAAAAATTAGTCACAGTGGCCCACAGTTATTTACGTATCCTTCAATGCATATGGGTTACTTTACTTACTCTGGACTTCCGGACGCGTGTACTAGAAAAACGTCCAGGAGTGCACATTTGTTACAATGATATCTTAATTATTGGTAGAGACATGAAGAAGAAAATGTTTTGCTTAAATGGCGTACTTGGAAGACGACAGTTATAGTTCAAGCTCAAGAAGGCAAAATGTTGCCTTCTTGCAAAATGTTGCCTTCTTCCAAAAAAGGAAGTCGATTATTTTGTACAAAACTGAAATACTAGATGAGGATAGGCCTACTAATAAGTTCATGACCAAAGGTCACCTTGCCCTGTTGTCATTCTAGTGAGGGTACTTGCCAAATCTTTCAATAACAGCTAATGTGTTGAATGAGTTGATTAAGAACAGATTTACCTTTGTAAAGTAAGAAGAAACTGAACAAGTGTTATCAACTAAGAACTGATTCGATTTTATAACCTGTAATTAAGCGGGTTGGGCTAACTCTGGTGGCTCAAATTAGGTCAGTGGCTTTTCATTACAGACCACTATTTTGTACAAGTGAATCTAGCTATAAAGTATCCCATTTAATACTTATTTGAAGTGTAGCTTACGGATTAAATCATTTATTCTTTATAACAGTTTACTAAATTAATATTACTGTAAATAAAGTGTTACGGCCTGAGCGAATGGAGACGTAACCTGGCAGTTTTTAGCGAACAAAAAATGGCTTCATTGGCGACGCACTCTCGACAACTTTATCTCAATGTCAACAAAGGAAAATCCCTACAAGTTTCACATTTTGACAAATTTTGTGTCACCTAAAAGGTTCCAATATAATGAAAAATCAACTCCGTATGTCCAGACAATAGAAATTTTACCAAAATCAACCCTCGTCACTTAGTTGCAACTGGCCGTCAGCAACACAGAGAAATACNGGAAGTCGATTATTTTGTACAAACTCTCGACGGTATTGGAACTATAAGTGGAAAACTGAAATACTAGATGAGGATAGGCCTACTAATAAGTTCATGACCAAAGGTCACCTGGCCCTGTTGTCATTCTAGTGAGGGTACTTGCCAAATCTTTCAATAACAGCTAATGTGTTGAATGAGTTGATTAAGAACAGATTTACCTTTGTAAAGTAAGAAAAAACTGAACAAGTGTTATCAACTAAGAACTGATTCGATTTTATAACCTGTAATTAAGCGGGTTGGGCTAACTCTGGTGGCTCAAATTAGGTCAGTGGCTTTTCATTACAGACCACTATTTTGTACAAGTGAATCTAGCTATAAAGTATCCCATTTAATACTTATTTGAAGTGTAGCTTACGGATTAAATCATTTATTCTTTATAACAGTTTACTAAATTAATATTACTGTAAATAAAGTGTTACGGCCTGAGCGAATGGAGACGTAACCTGGCAGTTTTTAGCGAACAAAAAATGGCTTCATTGGCGACGCACTCTCGACAACTTTATCTCAATGTCAACAAAGGAAAATCCCTACAAGTTTCACATTTTGACAAATTTTGTGTCACCTAAAAGGTTCCAATATAATGAAAAATCAACTCCGTATGTCCAGACAATAGAAATTTTACCAAAATCAACCCTCGTCACTTAGTTGCAACTGGCCGTCAGCAACACAGAGAAATACTAGATGAATATCTCTTGACTCTGAAAACTCTCAGCAAAGACTGCAACTTTGAATCTGTTATTGCAGCTGTTTACTGTGACGGACGTATTTGGCATGCACTTATTACATACCTCTAATTCGATCTTATTCGTCAGCGGCTTCTGGAAAACAAAACACTTAACTTATAATCATGTCTGGCCAACTCCGTGTCCTGGAATCAGCTCTTTGAAGTTCTGAATCATAAACTACACCTCAAGCTTCCTTCAACGCAGCTGTTCCTTCTTCTTCAGTAACTTCAAATCCAGATACCAGTATTGGAAACAACTTAATAGCTGCTCCTCAATCCAAAGATCATAAGTGTCTCTTGCGTGGAAAAAAACAACAATCCACGTTCGAAATGTCCTGCTCCTGATGCGACTTGCAAAATGTGCCAGAAATAGGAACATTGTCCAAATGGATACACTTGTCTTAAACGAAAACTGATAAAATTCGTGCAAGAGGATAACCTCAAAGCTTTTTTTCTACATCTTAATTACATCACCATATGCAGTAAAAATCAAGTGGACCATAATGCCAATCTAAAGTTGCTTCTAGAGGCTGCTCAACGAAAGACTATTACAACGATGACAAATGTCCTCTAAACCAAACGTCTGGTGATTTTTGGATATGTTGTAGAGGGCAGCTTTGTTTGTTCTGACCCTGAACGCCTCCGGTCATTATGTGAGCTCTCTGTGTCTCATGATTCAAAGTTATTAAACTGATGTTTGGGGCTACTTTCATATTACTCACAATGGATCCCTATCTATTCCAATCCAACCAACCCCATACTTATGTGCGAATCCTTTGCAGCCAGCAGCAAATAGACAGCTTTAAAGCATACAATAGAAGAAGCAGTGATAACAGGTAATGGCGGGGATGTTCCATTTGAGGAGGAAACACAGGCCTCATATGTAGCTGCAGCTTCTACCATGAGCCACCAAGGTCATTCTGTTGCTTTCTTCGTAAAGACCCTTCAACAAAGTGAGCTGTAACATGCTCCTGTTGAGAAGGTGACACGAGCCATTTTTGAATCGGTACACCATTGGAGGCATTTCACTTTTAAGAGAACAAAGCTCAATGTCTTACATACGTGACAAGCATTACCAAAAAAAACAAAAACAATAAAATCGTGTGATGGAAGCTCGACCTTTCCAGCTATAGATTTGATATAGTCTACCATCAAGGCAAAGATAACAATCCACTTAATAGTTGCTGCAGAGCAATATGTGATGCTTTCTCACAACAAGAATCTAAACTCTTCAACTTACGTCAGGTGCTCTGCCACCCTGACATTATTAAAATATGGTATTCCAACAGTAATCAGATGTCTGACTTTCATGTTTTTTATCTTTGGGATGCCAGCAAATGTCCGTTCAGATTGTGGTACATTGTTTATGAGTTAGAAGCTGCACACCTTCTTGAAGGAGAAGGGATTGTTGCACTACTCGATAACTCCGCCTGGAGCCTCTTATGAGATTTCTGCCGGTCCCCAGCTTGGATAAAGGTGGAGGGTTGAGCTTGGGGCCAGCAACCCCACCTCGTAGGAAAGCTACCGTTACAGAAACCAACACCAGAAATCAAATTTTAACTCACGGTAACGGTAAAGGAGCACCCCAGGAGACTGGACAAATGAATGACAAATAACAGACCATAGATTCAGGTCAAATCGGGCAAAATTAAGCCTAACATTACAAAAAGGCTAGACAGGTATGTTGGCTTCATGTTGGCACTGATACAGATATTATAAAGCATCATATTAATCTGTTGCAGTCAGGATCTAATGCTACTTCCTTGTCAAGCCCAAATCACTCACTCAGTCTGGTTTCCACAGAGTTCGTCCACTGGTCTCACATAGACCTAGCACTTCCAACTTATAGCTCCTCATCTCCTTTGCTACATTCCCAGTCCTTCCTCCTTCGTACATAGTTCGCACATTCCATGTTCTGAATCTAATTGGCTTCCTTGTCGAAAGGAGATTCCGTCTTCTAGCTTCCCTAAGGCTTTCACTAGCTGACATCTTATTTCCTCTTGGAGGCGCTCCTCGACGACAGTTGACGGTAGTGTTGTTGAGTGCTTGCGTTTCTGTAATNGATATTATAAAGCATCATATTAATCTGTTGCAGTCAGGATCTAATGCTACTTCCTTGTCAAGCCCAAATCACTCACTCAGTCTGGTTTCCCCAGAGTTCGTCCACTGGTCTCACATAGACCTAGCACTTCCAATTTATAGCTCCTCATCTCCTTTGCTACATTCCCAGTCCTTCCTCCTTCGTACATAGTTCGCACATTCCATGTTCTGAATCTAATTGGCTTCCTTGTCGAAAGGAGATTCCGTCTTCTAGCTTCCCTAAGGCTTTCACTAGCTGACATCTTATTTCCTCTTGGAGGCGCTCCTCGACGACAGTTGCCGGTAGTGTTGTTGAGTGCTTGCGTTTCTGTAATTCATTTTATCCACTGACCGGGGATTGGCCCACCAGCTTCACCAGAGCCCTGACAGCATTACCTGTTTCCACCTCCCATGACGGGGATGTAGGGTTGGACTTTGGGAGGCACAGATATTATAAGACATCATATTAATCTGCTGCAGTCAGGATCTAAATGCTACTTCCTTGTCAAACCCAAATCACTCACCTGATTTCAAAAATTCTGCCTCACCATTCACTGGAACCAAGTGATAGGAGGTTGAATAAATGCTTGATCTTATTTTGAGCCCTCTGGTTTCTTGTGAAGCATGGGAGCATGCTGAAGAATCCTTGAGGACTTGTAAATTGGTACAATACACGCCATTACTATGGAGGTCATACCAACAATGAAACCTATTATATTGAACCTTTAATAATATTCAGGAACATCACAAATTTCTATTGTAAAGGGCCCATTAAAAAGTGTAAACTGCAGAAAATGGATTATATTAAACAAATACAACACTCAACCATGTAGCTGATCTCAAAACTGAGTTCGAAGATGGCTGAAAGAAAAAAACAAGCGAAGTAAATAAAGAAGGAGCTGAAAACTAAAAAATACTTCTAATCTATTAATTTATTGTTTATAAAAAACAGTATGCTGCCAAAGGTTCTGGTTTACTAGACTGGTAGGACTTTTAATTACAGAGGTGAATGACCATGCAGAATATGCACAATTGCATAAATATTATTATTTGTAATTCAACATGGCATTGTGAGACCACTTATTCATGCGAAGTGTCATAAAAAGCTGCAATTAATATCATAGTGAACCTTCAAATAAAGGTAATGGCAATCAATATTTTGTAATGTGAACAAAATATGACCCAAATGACAATTCTTTTAATGCTTAAAAGCACAATATAATCATGTGTATTGCCTTTGATCAAACACCTGTAGCATCAAGCATGCATAGAAAGCAGCTTTATATAACAAGGTTAATAAGGGCCTGTCTAACGCAGTGGTGTGGGTAACAGTGCTTTTATGACAGAATAATGAACATACAAATGATTTTCATAAACACAGTCCCATGCCTCTCTCCCATATTTATTTCATTTTAGGATCCAGATCAAGAAAGTCTGGTCAGTGGACCACATTGGAAATAAGCATTGCTATTATTGCTTTATGAACCATCCTTCAGTAAATGTAAAAATTATAACATATATATATATATATATATATTGATGATTTTTACAAAATCAAATCAAATCAAAGCAAAGTGTTTTTACTTGTGCAAGTAAGTGAATTAGACTGGTTCACTCTCAAATAAAAAATACCACCAAGGCAATTAAATAGTCTTTATAATTTGGTCAAGGGATCTCACAAAATACTATTAACTGCTTTACAAAGTGCAAACATAGCAAAAATGGATGTAAACAATGCAACTCTATTTACTATCATCTTTTTCTACTTCCTGTCTTCTCTTTTTAAGTCTATCATACATGATATTCCTCACTGTTGCCACTTTATATGGCTTTGATAACATAACTTAGTCCCACTAACTTAAACAAAACACTATAAATATTTGGTTAGGCTTTTTTTTACATGGGCACAAAGGAATACAACACCCTAAAACAAAATCAGTGGTGCAGAAAATATGCAATGTTTTTTAAAAGTTTTACAGAATTTTATGGCATATTATATTTTAATACCTGTTTCTAGCATAATCGGTATTAAACATCTAACACTAATTGCATTCTATCATTTTTTTGTACTTTTTTCCCTCTGTAACTGGCCTCATTGGGAGAACAGTAATATTCTTTATTTACTGATTACAATGTAACCTGTAATATTTTATTGAATGATTAAATACAACAAAAAAATTCAACATCTTCTTCTTCTTTGTCTTTTGCCTATATCCCATTAGGGGGTCTCCACAGTGGATCAACCATCTCCTCTTCTGTTCATCACATAAGCATCCCTCACAGCAACAGCCTCCATATCTCTGTGAATCACACAATTCCACCTTTTCCTCAGCCTCCCTCTTTGCCTCCCACTGGGAACTTTATAACTCAGTAACCTCCTTCCTACATAATCTGTGTTGTGCCTTGCTATGTGCCCATACCAGTGAAGTCTTGACTCCCTCATCTTGTTCTAAGTCTCCTGATATGGGATGTTTATCATATGTGGTCATTAGGAATTCTGTCTAGTTGCATCACATCCAGTGACCATTTCAGCCACATCTAGCTCCACTTCTTGTCACAGGATGGCAGCAACAGTTTCCAGATCATATAATAGAGCTGGGTGCACTGACATCTTGTAAACTTTAAAAAAATACAACACCTATTTCTTTAAAAACTATCTAAAACTCTAACATAACAGAATGATAAAAGAACAGTCAAATGACTATGCTCTGTGCTACTAAGTTATGCTCTGACTTGTACCTTGGATTCACTCTAAGACCCTCTCTTGCCCACTGACAAATACATTTTTCTATGTCATTTTTATATAATAATATATACTAATACAGGAGTGAGCCCATCTGAATGGAGGGAACCCTGTGTGCAGGGGTACAGCATTTGTCCTGTGAAAAAATGTTCTTTTTTTTCTTTTTTTCCTTTCTGCTTTCAAAATCATTTTTTCCCAGATCCAGGGATCAAACAGTGCCTTTCAGAGGGACTCTTAAGCAGCAAAGAATTCCTTGGCCAGATACCCTTTCCAATGTCAGCCAATGGCTTCTACTTTTTGTACAGCCTTTTCCTTCGGGAATTGGAACCAGAGCCTTCTGGTTACAGTACAAATGTACTAGCTATTAGGCTATGACTCCTCTTACAATGTTATTAACAGAACATGATATGTTGAAAGGCTGTAGAGTATCAAATATTTACAATTTAAGCTAGCAGGTAATGGCATATTACTTAGTTGCATATAACATACCCAACTATAATTTCAGTTTCTGTCACTTGCAATGATGTAATACTATCTTTTGCCTCTTTCAGTGTCTGGATTGGCTCTTTTCTCCTTGATCTGCAGTCCCAACAGCAAACTGTTGTATCATAAGAACCAGAAACAATAACTGTACTGTCTGGGTAGGTAAACCTAGCACAGTTAATGCTCTGCAAAGAAAAGATAAAATATTACAATATAGTACATCACCTGACTCACAATACATATGCTGTAGGTTAGAAAATATGGTGCATATTGTAGAATCAATCCAAAAATAAACATAAAAAAACCCACATACAAATGAATAACAAGAGAAACACATCTATCACTGATAGCTTGAACCCTCATCACCTTGTGCAAAATGAACACTTCCAGTACATTCCCCTGTCTGGCTATACCTGGGGAATGCAGTCAAATGCTGATTCTAGATTCAATGTGTATAGTGAAACCTTTTGATCCTCCTATCTCCAACACATTTAATGCTTGGGTTGCTGGTATATATTGCTATTTAAGATGAAGTCCTGCAACAAACTAAAATAAAAAACTTAAATTACAGTATGATTTCATCTTGAAGTACCATCTTTTGGTATAAAAAACCAAAGACCAATTCCTCTAATCACCTACATATTACTAAAAATTTCCCTAAATGACATTTCAAACCTCAGTGACCTCTAATTGGTCATATGCATGAATATTCTATACTGGAAAGAAGTTAAACTTCACTGCCTCATTAGCTTGTCCCTCCATTTACATTATCATCATTATTATTCTAAATAGAATTTGTTATGTCACCATACATTACAATTTAGTTACTGGGATTTACCCAAAGTCCTGAAGCAAAGAAAGGTATGGCACTTTATACTATTTGTTCACATGTTCTGCTTGAATTAAAAAAAAGACCTTTTCTGAGGAACCAAGCAATTCCACTTAGAACACTGTTTTAAATTCTACCAATTTGAATGTTACTGAGAAATTTCCCAAGAGCATTAGTTGGTCTATTGTAGTTCAAATGTAAAGTACCAACAACAACAGTACCACTGTTGTTTGGAAGTACATCTTTTCAAACTTAATTTGAAGATTGTTGTGGCCAAGTTAACAATTGTTTCAAATTTCTCCACAGTGACTTTCCTATCTGGAAAGTCACTGTCGAGAAATCTATCTTACTAATATAATCTTTCACAATAATGTCAAGTTGGTTGTATTGAATTGTATAATGAGTAGTCAGCCCATAATTCAAAATTAACATTGTCATTTTGAATAACTTATGCAGGATTAATCGTGACTGAATATCCTCAGTGTATTGTCAAGCTCAGTCAAGGTAGTCTTTACACACAATGGAGTTAGTACAGATAAACCAAATGCAAGTTTACTAATAGTCTCCATGTGCTTGTCACAAAAGTAGCTGGGGATGGGTCCATCTTTCAGGATATTGGCCTTGTAATTCCTGGTCAAGATACTTTGATCTTGATCACCCATAAAAAACCCTCTGCATCAACTTTTAAGCCAAATCATTGCAGTCTGTAATAAATGTTCAATTGGTCAATATCAGGCAATTTTTGTTTTGCTGGGTATTGACTGTGTTATGTTTGAATTCTAGCAATTTTCCTGACCTTTTTTGTATTTTGTTGCCTGGCTTCAACCTCTACCTCAACATTTCATCCCTGCCACGATTCCTCACTAAGTTATTAAATTAAATGTGCAAAATTTTATTCCTTAGCATTTCTATAAAGTATAAGCATCCAATTATAGAGAAAATTAGGTACTCTTGCACATCTATTACTGTTTTAAATGAGATTTCAAGTTGTATTAAGCCCTGCCAACCTTCTTTTCAGGGTATATACAGTCAATGAACACATGATTTATTATTAATTATTATTATTACTATAACTATTACTATTATCATTACTATTGTGAGAGGCTCACTAGGATGCCTCAGGACACTAAGTTTAATATTAGCCAAGTTTCTATTTCCTGTTGTTGTATCATAATATCTTAAGTATAAGTATGCGACAGGAAATACTATGCAAGCAGATGTACACAGACAAGTGTGCTAAGAGTTGTATTGTGGAAGCTGCAACATTAGGTGCTTTTTTAGGTGACAGTTGTCTGACATAGTAGACAATTGTCACATTTTTATGTCCGGTTGGTTCTAAGACCCGGAAAGTACTGTAAGTGTCAGCCAAGTGCGAGAATCTAAAAAACGTCGCCCAACCCATACTCTGTTACCATAAATATTGGAGTTTTTCTCCTGAGTTTTCAGTGATGTTTGGAGTTGGGTATTGTAAGACATTTGATAGATCTCCCAACGAAACAAGACTTTGGCTGACAGAGGGAGAATCCGTTAGTTGTTCCCGTTTTTTTATCTTGGAGAAAATTTGCTTTTAATAAAATTTGCACGAGAAATCCTTGGATCATTGTTATTCCGCATTGCCACGAGTTTGTCCTGTTACACTATTACTATTACTATTACTATTACTATTACTATTACTATTATTATTACTACTATAACTATTACTATTACTATTATTATTACTATTACTATTACTATTACTAATACTATTACTATTATTATTATTATTATTATTATTATTATTATTATTATTATACTAAGGATATTATACTAAGGATCAACTTATGATTGATAAAGCCATATTGCAAGAAGGAAAAAGAAATAAGCAACATTTGAGCATAGCATGGATTGATTACAAGAAGGTGTATGACCTGGTCCCTTACTCATGGATCCAAGAAATACTGGATATTCTTAAGGTGGCTAGTAATGTTGCTGGACTCCTTATGAACACTATGTCTCAATGAAAAACAGTGTTGACAGNATTACTATTACTATAACTATTACTATTACTATTATTATTACTATTACTATTACTATTACTAATACCATTACTATTATTATTATTATTATTATTATACTAAGGATATTATACTAAGGATCAACTTACGATTGATAAAGCCATATTGCAAGAAGGAAAAAGAAATAAGCAACATTTGAGCATAGCATGGATTGATTACAAGAAGGTGTATGACCTGGTCCCTTACTCATGGATCCAAGAAATACTGGATATTCTTAAGGTGGCTAGTAATGTTGCTGGACTCCTTATGAACACTATGTCTCAATGAAAAACAGTGTTGACAGTAAACAGTTTTGGGGAGGTTAACATTAGATGTGCTTTATTTCAAGGTGATTCCCTATCCCCACTTCTATTTGTCATGGTGGTGATGCCTTTGAGCACTATTTTGAAGAGGGAGGGAAAGGGTTATGCCTTTGAGCCTGATGGAAAGCTCATCAATCACCTCCTGTTTATGGATGACTTGAAGATATTTGGAAAGAACAAGAAGGAAATGAAGGCACTGGCAGATCTAGAAAGAAATTACTCTGAGGATATTGGTATGGAATTTGGCATAGATAACTGTGCAATACTAGTAATGAAGAATAGGAGAAAAGTGTGATCTGATGGTATTGTGCTGCCAAATGGGAAAATCATGAGGGAAGTGAAAGAATCGGGCTACAAGTACTTGGGTGTGTTGGAAGCTGCAGGCATTATAAATCACAAGATGAAGCACAAAGTCAGGGTGGAATATGTTAGAAGAGTGAAGCTAGTTGCTAAGTCAAAGTTGTATGGAGGGAATATAATTCAGGCTGTTAATACATGGGCAATAATTGTTTTGAGATAGTGCTGGAATATTGGAATGGTCTGATAAGGAGTTACATGACTTAGACACTAAAACAAGGAAAATACTGGCAATGTTTGGAGTCTTTCATATTAGAAGTAGTGTAGCCAGATTGTATCAGAAGAGGAAGGACGGTGAAAGGGGATTGTTAAGTGTAAGAGATTGAGTATGGACTGAAGTGATATCACTGAGGGAGTATGTAGTTAGAAGTGAGAAATGGATGCTGAATGTTGTAGCTAGTGGAGTTGACATAGATAAGACCAAGTCAGACTATGTGATGTGGGTGGACAGAGAGAGGGCAGAGGAACTGATTACGAAGAAGATGCATGGAAAGTTCTTTGGGGAGGTTGCTGATGTAGTGGATGCAAGATCATGGCAATGGCTTAGAGCTGGATATCTGGCAAAAAGTACTGAAGCCTTTGTTTGTGCTGTGCAGGAGCAGGCCCTATGAACGAGACTATTTTGGGAAAGCAATCGAAGGCAAAGATGTTGTTGCAGAATGTCAGATTTGTGGATAGTTCTCTGAGTCAGTTGCACACCTTGCTGCAGCGTGTTGTGGATTGGCTCAGAAGGAATACCATAGAAGGCATGACTACATCGAATTATGACTTTATTGGGAGTTGTGTCAGAAGTTTGGGATGAAGTGTGTTGGAAAGTGGTTTGAAGAGGTACCTGTTTCTCTAAAGAGACAAGACTTTTTACAGTATCCTCGCTGTTTCAAGTAGTGCCATTTTCTGAAAAATTGCCATTCCAATCTTCACACCCACCTTCTCCATGTATCTTTCAAACTTGTCTGAAATGACTCCCAATGCTCCAACTACTATGGGTTTCACTGTAAGTTTATTCATTTGCCATACATGACCTATTTCTTCTCTCAACATTTGGTACTTTTCAATCTTTTAAAGTTCCTTTCCTGCTACTCTTGAATCTCCTGGCACAGCAATATCGATTATTTTCACTTGTTTGTTCCTCTTATCTACCAACACAATATCTGGTCACCTTACTTCAATAAATCTATCACGCTGAATGGTGAAATCCCAAAAGAGCTTGAAATTCTCATTATTATTATTATTATTATTATTATTATTATTATTATTATTATTATTATTATTACCATTATTACCATTATTATTGAGTGGTGGAGCAATATGAGCCCATGAGAGACTCAGGTGTAGAAACCCCAGCAAACCCATCCAACTCCCAGCCCAGTAAGGGTAAGCTGGGTGCATGCATCACACCCAAGTGTGTGCAATATTGATGTTAATTAAAACAGCACATGACCTTGCAGATGGGGCCTGTTTAGGTTTCCCAATTTTGGTGACCAATTCTGCTTAAAATGGTCTCCACAGCAGGGCTTCACCCAAGACCTTAGCACTAAGTAGCAAAGTAACAACTCGGTACTCAGCCCTTCAGAACAAGAGATCCATGCTCACAACACCTAGGTTTGATGCTCCCCCACTACTCCCACCCATTAAACAGAAATGTGTGATGTGTCATCCCTTTTGGGACATGCACAACTGGTTAAGATCAGGCAACTGACTGGCAAGTCTGTGGTTTGAGTGGAATGTTTGATCAAGCCCATTCATAATTACCAGGCAAAACTAGTTCATGTACCTCACTTTTCCCACCAAGTTTACCCAGCTTGACTAGGGCAGTGGCACTGCTCCCTGAGGAATTGCCAGGTGACCTGCTGGTCTGGGCACTTTTGATCTACCCTTATTATTATTATCTTTTTTGCTAAATGTCACAGTTCATACTGGCTGCTTTTTCTTTGGTGGGGTGTAAACAATACACCTAAGGCATATCATGTCCTGAAGTTCAGATGCTAAATACTTTACCAAGGATCCTTGCAGTTCCTAGTAAGCATGTCTTTTGACTATTTGAAGATTCGTATTTTCTGAGACACTTCTGATGTTATCTTCCATTCCTTTTCTGATGGTACCGAGTGCTCCTATCACAACAGGTATTACTTCCGTTTTCAGTTTCCACATCCTTTGTATCTCAATTTCAAGAACTTGATATTTGCTTTTCTTTTCCATTTCTTTGAGTGAAATATTTTTATCACATGGTACAGTCATGTCTATCAACTTGCAAGTTGAATTCACTTTGTCCTTGATTATGATGCCAGGTCTGTTCGCACCTATATGTCTGTCTTTATGCACTGCCATGTCCCATAGTACTGTATGTATTTCAGTGTTACTTACTGTGTCCAGTTGGTGCTCATACCACTTGTCCGAGGTCTTGATTCCTAGATCATTACAAATGTTCCAATGTACATATGTTGCACCTTTGTTGTATCTTTCGATGCAATCTGACTTTGCTAATACTTCACATCCTGATGTTATATGATCAATTGTCTCAGACTGCTTGTAACACATCCTGCATCTGCTGTCAATTTCTTTGCCAATTATGTATTTTTGAAAATTTCGAGTGTATAGAGCTTGGTCTTGCGCTGCTATCAATAATCCCTCTGTTTCTCCTTTGATGTCTAATCTGAGCCAATTATTTGTATTTGGAAGGTCAACATGTGGCTCCCCAATAAGTGAAGGGTACTTTCCATGCAGTAGTTTACTAAGCCATCTTTCATTTTTCTTCTT